>JADEYB020000014.1:538211-558964 GCA_015832495.2 Alces alces | reverse complement strand
GAGCTCGTCCGGGGTCATGGGGTCCAGTTATTCTGGGGGGGCCCAAGGACTGTTCAGCTCCTAGCACAGCCCTGGAGCTCGTCCGGGGTCATGGGTCCAGTTATTCCGGGGGGGGGGCATGGACTGTTGAGCTCCTGGCACAGCCCCGGGGCTCATCCGGGGTCACGGGGTCCAGTTATTCTGGGGGGTGCACGGACTGTTGAGCTCCTGGCACAGCCCCGGGGCTCATCCGGGGTCACGGGGTCCAGTTATTCTGGGGGGGGGCACGGACTGTTGAGCTCCTGGCACAGCCCCGGGGCTCGTCCGGGGTCACGGGCCTCAGGGTGGGCGTGTCCCTGCTTGGTCAGCGGCCCCCTCGCCCCCCAGGAGGGCCCACCAGTGCCGGCGATGCCCACCTGTTTAATTTTTGCCAAGCTGGTGGGCTGAAGAGATTCCCTGCAGTTTTTTTGCATTTTTCTAATAAATAGGGCATTTCCCTCACATGTTCATTAGCATTTGGTGTTTCTTCTCCATAGAGTTCTTATGTGCTCCATTAAGGCAATCCCTCGAAAGTATACTTTTTGTTGCCATTGTGCAATAATACCTAATTCAGTCTATTTATTACATTTTCTAACTGGTGTGGAGCAATGCTAATGATTTTCATGAGTGAATCTTGTACCCACCAACCTCACTCGATTATTAGGGTTTGTATTGTGGTGCTTCTTTTATATGTTGTAGTTGTTCAGGCACTCAGTCGGGTCTCTTTGTGACCCCGTGAACTGTAGCCGACCAGGCTCCCCTGTCTTGCATTTATTTTTTTTTCTTTTTTTTTCCCTGTCTTGCATTTATCTCCCAAGCGTGCTCAGACTCACGCCCAGCGAGTCGGTGATGCCATCCAGCCGTCTCGTCCTCTGTCATCCCCTCTCCTGCCCTCAGCGTTCCCCAGCGCCAGGGTCTTTTCCAAGGAGTCAGCTCTTCACATCAGGTGACCAAAGTTCTGGAGCTTCAGCATCAGTCCTTCCAATGAATAGTCAGTGTTGGTTTCCTTTAGGATGGACTGGTTGGATCTCCTTGTGAGCCGCAATAAGAGGAAACATCAAAGACGGGCCTCCAACCATAGAAACAACAAACGCCAAAGAGCACGTGGCAGAAACGAGCCCCCAGGTCCCCATCAGAGTCCGCAGAAGTGAGCCAGGCCTTTAAACACGTGGGCTTATTAGGAAACTACAGTAATTAAAGACAGTTCATCAGAGTAGGAGTTTTTCAAAAAACCACAAAATACAATAATAGACGGTGCATAAATGGCCCTGACCCCCATGGGAAAGCTGTTACACCACAGAAGCCATGACATACTGCTGGTGAAATGACAGACCAGGACATACGTGGTGCTGGGAAACTGGTTATTCACTGAAAGCGCTCAGTGAGTCCCGTGTCCTGCCACGCACAAGAGTAAACTCCAAAGGGACTCCATGCCTAGATCTGAAACGAAGTGTGCTTACCATCAGGGAAAGAGTAAGAAACTGCCTTTAGTGGTGTGGGTGTAGGAGTGAGCTTCTTGACTAAGGTACAAAGGATAAACTTAATTTTACTGAAATAAATGCAAGTTTTTAGATGGAAAAAGACACCATCAGCAAAGCAAATAGAAGATGTGTGCAAAGCACAGAACTAATGGAGAATCCATATCTAGCTATAAAAGGACCTTGCAGGAATCAGTAAGAAAGGACAAAGATCTGAATAGAACATGAGCAAAGAATATGAACAGGCAAGGCCAAGGGTGTGCACATGCCCCACGACCCAGGTGTCCCACTGCTGGGTATCAACCTAGAGAATCGCTCGCGCATGTGCAGAAGGACAAATGGACAACGGTGGTCGCTTTCTGTAACCACCAAAAATACCAAGAAGGAAGCGGAAGCCACCCAGGTGCTCATCAACAGGAAAGCGAACGCACTCGTCACAGGCTGTGCAGTCTCACGCAGCAGAGACGACAGGTGGAATGTACCAGCATCCATGTGCTGCAGACAGGCGACAGGACAAGACGTACAGGCTGATGACATGAAGTTCCACACGCTGTTCATGGACACGTCCGTGTGCAGTAAAAGTGTAAAACGGATGGCCCAAGAATGAGAGAAAAGATTCGCAATGGGCTTGACTGGCCATTTCTCCAAAGAATACATGGGTGGTTAAAACCACATGGAAACAGGCTCAGCGTCACTAACCCTTAGGGAAATGCACGTGGAAACCAGGACAAGATATCTTTCTCTCTCACCCACTAGGATGGATCCTCTCAGAACAACAGAAAATAGCAAGTGTTGGCAAGGATGTGACGGAACTGGAGCCCCGTGCGCTGTTGGTGGGAAGGTGACAGGGGGCAGCCCCTGGGAGAACAGTACTCAACAAACCCTGTGACTCAGAAATGCCACTCTGGGGATGTACCCACAGAACTGAAAGCAGGGTCATGAGATATGTGTGCAACCCAGGGTCACAGCAGCGCTGTTTACAATGGATAAAGTGTGGAACCAACCCAAGTGTCCACGGGGGGATGATGGGTAAGCAAAAGGTGGTTTACCCACGGACCTGGAGGGCAGTAGTGAGGTAAGTCCACAGAGAAAGACAAATACCGTGTGGTTCCGCTTCCGTGAGGTCCCTGGAGGAGTCATGTCCACAAAGACAGGAAGTGGGTGGAGGGGCCGGGCTGGGGCCGGGGGCGGGGGTCAGTGTTAATGGGGCCAGAGCCTCAGTTTCACAAGGACGGAGGGTTCTGGAGAGCTGCACATTTGGAGATGGTTAAGATGGCACATTTCATGTTACGTGTATTTTGCTTCAGCACAGTAAGGAAAAGACAGGAAAACGGAATGGCAGAACAGCAAAGGAGGCAGAGAAAACAGATTCCAGAGGAACAAAGAGAGTTTAAGTGTGATATGTTTAAATTTTCAAAGAAACCTTGGCATGATACTAAGTGTGTTACATTTGCCAAATTATAGTGGTAAGTACGTGGGTACTGGTTAACTTGCTCTCTTCACTTTTCAGTGTTTTGAGAGATTTCATAATAAAAATAGATGAACTATGTCATGAACTCTAGAAAAGAAACAGCGATAGCCTAAAAGGGGAGAAAAGAAATTAATATGAGGGAAAATTACTTTTGTGTTTTTAAGTTTCACTGGTATTTTCATTGGGAAAACCAAAGCTTGCAAGAGACTCAGAAAGCTGGCCGTCACCCAGTCTTCATGAGGGGGGACGTGGAGGGGTGCAAATTCAGGAAAGAACAGAGCTTCAGGCATAGCGGAGATTTCCCAAGAACACAGGAATTCATCTGGTACAACTACTGCCACACATTTTAGATGACCAATGAAAGAGACTGCTTCCTAGGAAAATGTAAATATTCAAAATCAGCCCAAGAGAAAGAAGATCTGAAAAGCTTCGTACATGTGGCCCAAGACCCGAGTGGAGCACCAGCCCGGAGGCAGTGGGTTTGTGGTGCCCCCCACGCGCCCGGCCCTGGGGCGTGGAGGCAGGGCGCCTCCCCAGGCTTGCTGGCGGAGCAAGGGCACAGGTCCCGAGCGCCCGTGTTCCTGCCTGACCCCTGGGAGAGGCGGGAAGATGAACTCTCACGTGACCGGCGTCCCTGCTGCTGGGGGCTGCCAGAGCTCATGCCACTGAGACGCAGCAGACGCTTTCTCGACCCGAGGGGAGGGCCTCCTCCTCCCCCAGGGACCTGGCGCCTGGGGCCGAGGTGGCCACCTGCGCCCACGGACAGACGGCCAGGGGACAGGGAAGCACCTGCCTCTAAAGTTCTCGTCATCGACACCGTGGAGAGGTCCTGTTTATTACTTATGGCTGAGTTATCTCTAAAATAAGCACCAACCTGATGTGAAACACAGTCAGAGACACTGAGAAACTCACAGCCAATCTCATACATAAACAGATGGAAATAATCTCAAATAAAATATTAGCAAGTTGAAGCCAACAGTGCATTAAAATAAAACACCAAGAAGGGCTTAGTCCAGGAACCTAAGGATAATTTAGCATCACAAAAGCCATTAATGCTGTTCACTTCATTTACAGACTAGAGCAGAGAAGCTGTATGTTCGCCTCAGTAGGTGCTAAGAAAGCATTTGATGAAATCCAAAGCTAATTCGGAGTAAACATTCTTAGTGAACCAGGTGTAGATCTGGTCTTCCCTAAATGAACAACACTTTTATCCAAAACCTGCAGCAAACATCTTCCCTGGAGGAATACAATTCTCATTACAGCCAGTGCAAGTACACAGGAAAACAGAAGCATAGTTTTGGAAAGAGAGAGAAAGTCATCATTATTTATAGGCAAAGTCATCTATGAAAAAATCTAAGAGATTCTACAAAGAAGTACCTTTCTGTGGCCTCTTTTTCACGGCTATGAAATAGAGCTCCTGGAAGCATGCACTCCTTGGACTTCTTAACACTATTAATTAATTTCGTTTATGTAAGGACCTTAGGCTGGTGCCTCCACACGGCCATCAGTACCAGATCAACATATAAAAATCAGCGACAGTTCTACAGGCCAGTAATAACCAATCAGAAATGCAGAACACTTAAAAATTCCCTTCATAAGCACAACTAACGCCCTGAACACCTAGATTCACTCTGAGAAAGACGTGGCTCAGGCATCAGACACCCGAGCTCCATGAAGAAAGCGTGCCTGGACAGCGGCCCTGCTGGTGGGGTGTCGGGGATGGGGGACACTCACCATCAGGAGCCCTTCCCTGGGGTTCAGCGGATCCTTCTGAGATGCCCGTGGGAGAGTAGACACCCACGGATGCCCAGGACAGGCTGAGAACCGAGCAGAGGCCCAGGGCACCGGCGTGAGTGGTCCGCTTCCCCTCCAGGGGGCCAGCCCGAGTCAGACAGGTGGACGCCTGGCATGTGCAGACCCCAGCAGACCCTGTTCCCAGGGCCCGCCGCCCCCACCGTGGACGTCCAGACTCACGAGGCGCTAACGCAGGGGGGCCACTCCTGCCCAACATGGTGGATTATCTGGAGGTTTAGTGTTTGACAACTGATCAGTGAAAAATGATATCCCACTCCTGTAAAAATAACCAGGCTAGCTGCCCACTGCCTTGGGAAACTAACAGGACTGGATTATCTGCTTTCCTGCTTACCCTCTGGCCCCACAGTCCTGGGGCTTGAGGCAGGGACCCGGAAGGTGTGAACTGCCAGATCACTGGGAGTCCCGGCTTCTACCTCTATGTCTTCACCAAGCAACCTTCCGGGGGGGGGGGCCCATTCCTGCCACACTCCTATCCATGCGTCAGCGCCCCGGCATCCTCGCCTGCTCTGGGAGCTGTCAGATGCTAGCCTCAGCCACATGGTTGGTGTGTGGGGGCGTCTCACTTGAGGTCAGTGTGCGTTTCCACAGTTCCCTGTTCATGGTCTTGTTGGCTTTCAGACTGTCGTGAAGCTTCAGCAAACCTCTGACCTGTTTTTCTCTTTCATCGCAGGCCCGTGGTTTGGGCCTTGCAGGAGGGACCCTCTCAAGTCTGCGCTATCTCCCCCCACCCCCACCCCTGCCCCGCCCCTGCCTGCTTCACACCTTCCTTCACTGTCTGGACCCTCGGAACTCTGGTTTGCGATGAGGGCATCACCTGCTCCTGAGAACATCTAAACGTCACACCCTCACCAACTCAGCCCAGACCCATCCATCTCCCACCCCAATTAAGAGCCTCCCGGCATGCTCATGAGGCTGCTACCTGGCTGAGAAAAGTTTCATCGTTCCCTGGGAGAATCTAACCCAGAACGAAATCTCCCCTATAACTTCAGAACCGTCTTATATAACTGGGTGTTTGCTTCTGCTCCGGTGTCCAGCATTACAGGTGGAGGTTCTGTCTCTGGACTGAGGACGTCTCTGCCATCTTCTCTCTAAGCAGGTGATATGCAGCAGAACCCGAGTGCCGGTTCATTAGACCACCCCACCGTTCTGGAATTGTCTCCTTCCTTCCTGAGGGTATCTCTCCAACAAACAGTGCTGGGAAACTGATGTCCATGCGCAAAAGAATGAAGCTGGACCCTCATCTTAATACCACAAACGAAAAGGAACTCTAAATGGATCAAAGACCTGAAGGTAAGACCTAACACTGTAAAATCTTAGAGAAGAAAATGTGGAGGAAAAGGTCATACCAATGGATTTGGTACTGATTTTTTTGCCATGACATCAAAAGCACAGGTGACAAAAATAAAAAGATAAATTGGACTTTGTCAAAATTGAAACCTTCTGGGCATCCAAGGACACAATCAAGAGAGTGAACAGGTAACCTCAGGAATGGGGAAAAATACTCAAAAAACATACCTGATGGGGGTTAACATCCAGAACATACAAAGGACTCCTAAAACTCAACAGCAAGGAAAAATACTTTCAAACGGGCAGAGGACAGGAATAGGCATTTCTCCAAAAAAGACACGCAGATGGAGCAAACAAAAAGATGCTCAACATCCCTGATCATGAGGGAAACGCAGATGAAAACCACAAAGAAGTATGACTTCACACCCATTAGGATGGCTGCGTAAAACAAAAGAAAACACAGAAAATAACAAGTGTCGATGAGGTAGTGAAATTGGAGCCCAGGCGCACTGTTGGCGGGCGTGTCAGTGCGGTGGTGCAGCCTCCATGGAGGGCAGGACAGTGGTTTCTCAACAAACAGAACCACACGATCCAGCGATGTATCCACCCGAGAGAACCCAAAGACGGTCTCACAGGGACATCCGCACACCACCTTCACGCAGCGACAGTCACACCAGGTAAAACGTGGAAGCACCTTGCGTCCATCGATGGGTGGATGGTAGACCAAGTGTGGGCCACACATGCAGTGCGATCCGATTCCGCCTTTGAAAGGAAGGGCGTCCTGACACCTGCGGCAGCACAGGTGAACCTGGAGGACACTGCGCAGGGAAGGAAGCCAGTCACACGGGCCGAGGACTGCGCGGTCCACGCACAAGAGGTTCCGGAGGACACGTGTCCATGGAGACAGGAAGTAGTGATGGGGCGGGGGTGGGGGAGGGGTAGCGTTTCATGGGGGCGGGGCTCCAGTTTTGCCAGACGGATGCATTCTGGAGATGACGGTGATGATGGCCGTTACACATTTTGAATGTACTTAATGTTACTGAAGGGAGAGGCTGCCCACTCCAGCATTCTGGCCTGGAGAATTCCATGGACTGTATAGTCCACGGAATCACGGAGAGTCGGACACGACTGAGCGACCTCACTCACGTCACTGAACTGGACATTTCAAATGATTAAGATGATGAATTTCATGTCCTGTGTAGCTCATCACAAAAAAATGTGGGAAAGATGATAAACTACCAGGTTATGTGAAAACTACGCTGTGCTTCTTGGTCAGGACTCACACGGCTGCGCGAGCCTCTCTGCGCTCCTCAGGCCGGGCGCCACTAACCAGCGGAGCTTCTCCATCCATGCATTTAGTTTCTCAAGCTCATACTGGGAGTAACAGGACCCTTATCAAGTGACTTATTTCATTTAAAATTACTGAATTAATAGATCCTCATTATCAAAAACAGAAAATGTGTAAGAGCAGAAACGGGGAAAGCATGATGAGCTGTAATTCTGTCTCCCACAGGCCATCTGTCACCGTTTGGAGCCACATTCCAAGACCGTTCTCACACACACAGATACGTTTCTTTTACTCACCAAAAAAGCAATCAGCTTGTATAAGCTGCATTGTAACCTGCCTTTTTTATTTCGTAATATATCATGGAAGATTTTCCTTGCTAATCAATAAACTTTTATTAGTTTTCTCCAAGCCCTCCCTGTATAATTTTCTGAGCTAATCTCCTATTGTTGGAATTGATTAGATGAGTTCATATTTGGAAGGTATTTAGGACAACGTCTGGCACCTGATAAATGCTATATAAATAATTTCAAGTGTTTTAGACAGCCACGAGAATATGGGAGAAACTGGCAAATCCCGAGTCATAAAGGAAGATTTTTTAACACTGGCTTCTCGGAAAGCTGCAAATCAAGTTCACGAAAATGGAGGAAGCTAAGAGAACTGAATGTCGTGGAAGACTCAACGGTCCCTGCAAAGCCAGCTTCTCAGCCGGTCGCCCTCCCGGCCCCACACCTTTGTCCTCCACTCTCACCTCCACCTTCTTTCAGCAGACACCGCCCAGCCTCCTGGCTGCAGTCTCCACGTCTGCCTGGTCCATTGGCCCGCACACGGCGCATGGCTCGGTCACTCAAACTCATCCCCACCGCCCCCTTCCAGCCCAGCTCCTCTGGGGCTCCTTCACTCTGGCCCCCTGGCACCTGACCGGCCCTCCAGCCCCCTGACTTTGGGCTCTGCCACTGGCCTGGTGGGCGCCTGGAGGGGTGTGGTCCACGCTGGGGCGCTGCTCACCTTTGCCCACGAGGCCCCGACTCCCGGACCCCTTCTCCCAGAGGGGCAGGACCCAGTGAGGTCTTCCCAGAATAGACCCCACTCACATCCTACCTTTTGTCTGCAGAAAAACTTAGTCAAAAAATAAATTAAATCAGAGAAGTGAGAAAACACATAAGGAAAGGAAAACTATCAAGCAAGAAAAAATAATAATAGTTAAGCCATTAAACAAAGTCAAGGACCTTTATTTCTTCCTCAAGGACCATAGATGCTATTCTGAGCCGTGTCCTTTGAACTGTTTTGCCGACACGAAGCCCACACCAGGTGGGAGACGTTAACTGTATGTTGCCGACAAGCACATCGACCCCAGACCCGCTGGAACCGGAAGGCTGATGATGCTGACTCCCGATGACCTCACCACCAGCCAATCAGAAGACGAGCTGACCACGCCCTGCTCCCTGAGCACTTGGACTCCTCCCTGTCCCCTCCGGGGTGGGGGGCGGACACACAGTCCTGAGGGCATTAGCCCCGGCGGCCCCCTCTGCCTGGCAAAGCAACACAGCTACTCTCCTGCTTCACCGAAAACTCCGCGCTTCTGTGAGCACAGGTGAGCAGAGGTAAACAAATGAATGAATAATCACCCAGTTGTGTCCGACTCTTTGTGACCCGCTGGACGGTAGCCCGCCAGGCTCCTCCGTCCATGGGATTCTCCAGGCAAGAATACTGGAGCGGGTTGCCATTCCCTTCTCCAGGGGATCTTCCCGACCCAGGGATTGAACCTGCGTCTCCTGCATTGTAGGCAGACGCCAGGGGAACCTTTCACGGCCCCCATGGCTGCCAGGCGGTCCTTCAGAGACACTGAGTCCCTCTCACTCTCTCCAGAAGTCGCCCTGTGCCTGCTCCTGCCGCCAGTGCTGCCAGTCTTTTAACCCTGGGCCTCTGTGATGGTGCCAGCTAGAGCCAGGCTGATCTCAGGAGGGACCAGCGTCACAGAGCAGTGGGAAGAGGAGCCGCTCCCCTCCTGGCAGATATTAGCAGCAGACATCACCCTGGCCAACCCCTCTGGAGCCCCCTTCACAAATCCAGATGCTGTCCTCCGTTTTCAGCTCCTTCGCCCCACCTCCGCCCTCACCCCTCCCATGTTCAGACACCTCCGGGTCCTCCCAAGTGCGTCCACCCCGGCATCGTCCAGCATGCCGGCTCCTGGGCATCCTGACTCACGGCATCATCAGGCCCTCCCTGCCCGGCCCCAGAAACGCGAACCCCGCAGCAAAGCAGACACTACAATAAACGGAGTCACATGAATTCTTTGGTTTCCCAGTGCTTATAAAGCTTGTGTTTGCAGTATACTGCAGCCTATTAAGTGTGAAATTGCATTATGTCTAAGAAAGTACACAGCTTAACATAAAAATCTTTGACTGCTAGAATACGCAGCCATCATCTAAGCATTTAGAAAGTTTAGTAAGGTTCACTGATTGCCGATCGCTGTAACAAACATGATGATAACACGAAAGCTCGAAACACCACAACAAATACCCAAACGTGGCGCAGAGACAGAGGGAGCAAAGGCTGTTGGAAAAACAGCACCAGAAAAGTTGCTCGATGAGAGGCACCATAAGCCTTCAATTTGCTAAAAAAAAAAAAAATGCAGATCTCGGAAGCACAGTCAAGTGAAGCTCCATGAACCACCTACCTGTGTCCCGGCCATGTCCTCTCAGGCAGGCACCCGAAGCTCCGCAGAGCAGATATGCTTGCAGTTTTTCTGAGGAAAGACACACAGGAGATGAACTCAGCATCTTGCAAGTCTTACAGTACGTTTTCTGTGTCCTCACTCCTAATTTATATTCTGCCTGGGCTCAGACTTCTAAGCTGGAAAATCACTTTCCTCTAAAATGTTGGAGGTGTTGCTCTACTTCTCCCAGACGGAGGTGACGTCTGAAGCTGCTGCAGTTCTGAAACCAGCTTTGTTTAATCTGGGGAGGTAGGATTTCCCCTGTCCCTGGTCCTGCGGTCTGTTCACTCCACAAACATACTGCAGGTTCTGGAAGATTTTCCTGAATCATATCTTTGCTTAACTCTTGCCCACTGTCTAGTCTATATTCTAGAATTCTTTTTTTTTTTTTTTAACGTGGACCATTTTGGAAGTCTTTATTGGGTCTGTTACAACACGCTTCTGTTTTGTGGCTTTGCCCTTTGGTCATGAGGCATGTGGGATTTTACTTGCCCAACCTGGGCTGGAACTGGCAACCCCTGGTTGACAGCATGGAGTCTCAACCAGGGGACCATCAAGGAAGTCCTGAATTCTTACCGATGTCTAACAGCGATTTTCTTAGTTTCTCTCTCACTTTTCTACCCTCTGGGGGACTTTCTGCAACCTTACGTTCCGACACTTGTGTTTCTCATCTCAGCCCTTTAACTTGCAAGGTCTTTGCTTTAAATGCCGTGAAAGGCCAGATCTTGTTTATGTTTCAAGGGCACAGTCTATCTCTCTGAGGACAGTTTTAATGGCTTTTCTGACTTTGTCTCTCTCTACATCATGTTTGTCCTACAGGCTTCGTCTCCTCACTTGTGTTTTGTCCTCTGTCTTTGCGGCAGCTGCCAGAACGGCGTCTCTGTGTCTGGTTATGGAGGTTCAGTCTCTGTCGTGTAGCCACGGGCTTTTCCGGAAGCCCAGCAAGCTTGGCCATGGTCTCCTCACTAGGAGTGGGCGCTGAAGAGCTGTGAGCACAGCTCAGACATGCTGGCCTCATCCAGGGGAGTCGCCAGAACCCCCGCCTCTGAGCTAAGCTCCCCGGAGGACTACGAGGCATGTCCACTCCCCTAAGGGGACCAGGGCCCATGCTGCGTGCCTAGGGGGGGCTGGGGTCTCAGCAGAAGGTAGACACTTGCCCATCCCAGCCCTGCCTCCACTTCCAGGCAGAGAAGGGACGCCTAGCCCCCTCTGCCAGGGTAAGGAGCTATCTCCTTCTGGATCGGCTGCTCGTCAGTCCTTGAAAGCTTGGCCCACCTCCTCTCTTTAGCCAACTCCACCCCTGCCTCACCCCGTCAACCCCACAACTGACCGACACTCAGCTCTGCCTGCTGCGGGCTGGGGCCACTCCTGCTCCCCTCCTCCACCAGGTCAGGGCTGTGTGGCCCTGCTGCCCCCAAATCCTGCCGTTTCCTCTGATGTGATTGCAATTCCTGTTGCCTGCCTTTATAAATAAAGCCCCCCTCGGGGCTTCCCTGGTGGCTCAGATGGTAAAGAATCTGCCTGTAATGCCGGAGACCTGGGTTCAATCCCTGGGTCGGGAAGATCCCCTGGAGGAGAGCATGCAACCCACTCCAGTATCCTTGCCTGGAGAATCCCATGGACAGAGGAGCCTGGCGGGCTACGGTCCATGGGTCGCAGAGTCGGACACGAGTGAGCGACTTCACTTTCACTTTTTCACTTACTCGTCTGTGAATGGGTATGGCAGGAAGCGCCTAAGACACTGTGCACTCAATCTCTATTTACTGGTCTGAACATCTTTGGGGGGCATTTATTGGCATCTGTCTCTACCTGCACTTTCTGTGACTTTTTTAAGGTTCTTTTCCCATTTCTCCATGGAGTTGTTTCTCATTATTTCAACACTGTAATAAGACGCTTGCTCCTTGGAAGAAAAGTTATGACAAACCTAGACAGCATATTAAAAAGCAGAGACATTACTTTGCCAACAAAGGTCCATCTAGTCAAAGCTATGGTTTTTCTAGTAGTCATGTACAGATGTGAGAGTTGGACGATAAAGAAAGCTGAGTGCTGAAGAATTGATGCTTTTGAACTGTGTTGTTGGAGAAGACTTGAGAGTCCCTTGGACTGCAAGGAGATCCAACCAGTCCATCCAAAAGGAAATCAGTCCTGAATATACACTGGAAGAACTGATGCTGAAACTGAAATACTTTGGCCCCCTGATGCGAAGAACTGACTCATTGGAAAAGACCCTGATGCTGAGTAAGATTGAAGGCAGGAGGAAAAGGGGACGTCAGAGTATGAGACGGTTGGATGGCATCATTGACTCAATGGACATGAGTTTGGGTAAACTCTAGGAGTTGGTGATGGGTAGGGAGGCCTGGCGTGCTGCAGTCTATGAGGTGGCAGAGTTGGACTTGACTGAGTGACTGAACTGAGTAAGAACTTCTCCCAGGACGGCACAGTTTCTGTCTGCCCCATCTTGCTAGTCGGGGACCATTCTCTCTGGTGATTCGAGGTGCTCGGTGTCCCCCACCCTCTGTGCAGTGGGTTTTCCCCCTTGCTCTGGGCACAGAAGCCGTGTCCAGGTCCAGGCGGGTCTCGTGTGCAAAGCATCACATGGGTCCGTCTGGGGCACCAGCTGTGCTCCCCCTGACTCTGCTCTTGCGTGCCCAGCCTCTGTGGTCTCTGGTGTCCATGGAAGCCTCACTTACACCCCAGTATCCCCACCAGGGTCTGGTTCACGATCCAAACTCTCCTCAGCACCCTGAACTTGTCTCTGAAGGTGTGTGGGCCCAGCCACACTGCATTCACTCCCTGGTCACCTCCACCTCGAAGGGCAGCGGACTGCTCGCTCTCCCAGCCCCTCTGCCAGTCCCCCCACCCGCCCCCCGCCCTACCAAGGCTGTTCTCATGGAGCCGCCATGCTACTGGGGCAGGAAGGAGCACAGGTCCCCTCTCCCTCGGAAGCGTCCTGGAAGGAAACAAGGCCCAGTCGCATTTTTCTCTCTGAGTTTTTCTTGCATAGCCTCTGAAGTCTGTCTACTCTCAGGAAGGCAGGCATGTGGGAATGTGTATCGGTCATCTATTACAAAACAATGCTGTGTAACAAAAAGATCCCCAGTTGCATACAGTGAACCTGGCTCAGCTCACAGCCCTGCCAGGTTCTGCTCTTCTGACCCAGACCAGGCTCCGCTCCCAGTTCCGGTCCCAGCTGGGGTCTGGGAGGCAGCGGTGGCCACCAGGCCAGCGCTCCTCAGTGCCCGGTGCCCAGCGCCTGGGCTGCGCCCCAAGGGGGGGGCCTGCGCCTGCCTCTCCTGGGCTGGCGCCCGTCTGCAGTGCCCATGGCCTGCATGGTTTCCCAGGCTCGGCAGGCTCTCGAGGCGGCCACAGGAGGCTCCGGCCAGACTGAACAGCCCCTGCGGGTCTCACCCTGCCGACGTTCCCAAGCCTGGACGCAGGGGCTCCCGTGACCTGGGACGTGGCTGCGGGAGGGAAGGGCTGAGGCCTTCAGTGCCATCCGCCTGCTGGGGGTGCTGAAGGGACGACTCCGCGTGGCCAGCTGCCACGGGACTTCCTGCCCATTTGGTGCCCACGGTGCCCTGGGGGTCCTTGTCTGCAGGCTGTCCCTTCAGCACCTGCCCCTGGAGCGATGGGCGGCCCCCTACTCTTACCAGAGCCCCCCACCCCAGCTCTGCCTTCCTCTGGGGACAAGCCCTCCTGGTCCAAGCTCTTCCCTTGGTGGGTGGACGTGTGTTGCTGACACATGGCCCTGAGCCTGGTGCCTCCTCGGCTGCCTCTCAGGGAAATGGGGGCCACCCTGCCTGGAGTGTGCTCGAAGGTGGAGGGGTCCCTTCTTCACCCCTAGGGAACCCCTCTTTCCACCTGTCTCCACTCTTTCTGACTCTGGCAGAGGAATCCCTTTTTGGGGGGTTGTTTCACTTTTGATCCCTTAGGCCTCCGGGTCCCTACAGAGTCAGGCATCAATCCACTCGGATTCCATTCTGCAAACTGATGAGGGGGCCGGGGGCTCCAAGAACAGGAAGGAGTGGCTCAGGCTGACTCGAGACTTTGCCTTGAAGCCATACTACACACCCCCGCCCCCAAGCTGCAGCTCATGTGATGCCCCAGGTTTGCTCCTCACCCCCTGCCTGACCCTTCCTTCTCCTGCAGCCTCCGTCTCCTCCATAGGTAGGAGCCAGGACAGTGGGCAGGCCACATCCAGAATGGGGGTGGCCGCCTCTCCAGAAGGAGCCATGCAGACCCTCAAGACCCCCAACATCCCCTAGAGGAAATCCTCTCACCTCTAGCTGCTTCTGGGGCAGACGTGGGGCCAGCCTGCCGTGTCCGTACCCACGCCGGGAACTCCCTCTGACTGACCCCGCCGGCTGGCATGTGGGGGCCCCCTGTGTCGTTGCCCCCTGGCTGGAGTTCTCCCCAACTTGGGGTTCCACCTGGGCACCCTTCATCCACCTTCTCTAGATGGGGCACCCCCCTCCAGCTGCCTCAGAGCGTTCCATCTGGGCCCCCAAACCACCCTCCAGCCCAGAACTCTGCCCTCTTCCCCATTCCCCCAGTGGGGACCCTCAGCCCAAACCCCACGGCCCCCACCGCCCCTGCGGCCCCTTCCGGGCCCACCACAGCCGCTTCCAGCTCTGATCAATCCCTGGCCACCCGCCCCAACCAGGCGACACCCTCGTGCTGCCCAGGGAACTGTGGTTGGCCAGACACTTAGGTTTCGGTTTTTACTTTTTTAAAGGGCCTCAGATGTCAGTTGCTCACTGGAGCTTAGGGCCCGGCCTGTTCCCAAGGACCCACGTTGGGCCCCCACGCGTCATGTGTCCTCACTTTCCTCTTTGCCCTCTGCCCTTCAACCCCGCTGCCCACACTCTGGCCCCTCTCCAGCCCTCCTCACTGCCCTGCACACCTGTGTTTTCAGATTCTATAAACCACGTGCTCTAATAACTCTGCTGTCTGTCCGCCACCACGGCGTGTATGATCTTCCCACCCAGCTGCGTGCATTTGGTTCTCGGCTCCACACTGCTCTGCGGGTCAGTGCAGCCACGACCTGGGCGGAGCCAGTGGGCAGGGAGGCAGCAGGTCCAGGCCCCACTGACGCAGGAGCGGCTACAGGTCTGGGATCGGCCGCGGGGGCGGGTCAGGGAACACGGCGGCTGCAGGGACAAGCTTAAAGGCACGGACGAGCTGCTGGGAGGCCCGTCTAGGTGGACGTGGCGGCCAGGAGGAACAAGGCAGGAGGGATGGTGAAGACGTGGCCGGCCCAGCTGCAGAGTCGTGAGAAATGGGGGAGAGGACCAGGCCAGAGTGAGTAGCAAGGGTTGGTCTACGGGAACGTCCAGGGAAGTAGCGGTGCAGGCAGGGAGTCCAGGGTACCCGGGAGGGAAATCGGCCAGCACTGGCGAGGACCGCGGGCAGCACCGTGTCCGGGGGGCGGGGGGAGAGGGTCCTCTCTGGGGGGGGGGGGGTGTTTCATGGAACTGACGTGCATCCCTGGGGAACGTCTGAGAGGTCCGGAGGCTTTTCTGATGGGCATGGCGTGGGGAGAGGGCAGTTGGCTTCTGTCGGGGGTGGGGCCTGCTGTAGCCAAAGAGCTGGCACCCTGGGCTTCCCACCACCCCCGACAGGAAGCTGCCCCAGTGCGCCGGCCTCAGGAGCCCACGAGGGCTCACGGAGGTGGAAACTGGCTCTGACAGTTACCGGAGCCTGGAAGCGAGCTTTTTCTTCCTGCACAGAAACACAGGGTGTGTTTGCACGCCCGGCCTCCACTTCCCGTATTTCTAAAGGAAAGGGCTCCAACCTTACCCTACAATCCTAGCTTCTCCACGACTGTGTGACGTCTGCTGACGTCACGCGTCCTGGGACGTCACCCAGGTGTCGACGACGTGATGACGTATATCCTCGCTTGCATACACAAGGGTACGGAGCCCTGAGAGATACGGACTGAAGTGATAATTGGCGATTTTTTAAAAACTTTTGAAATCACAGACTCCCAGGAAGTTGCAGAGACGGAGCAGAGAGGCCAGGGTGGCGCGAGTCGGGACTTTGCACACGGCTTCCGGATGCGTGAGGCTGGGGCCTCCTTGCTGCCGGGCGGGGTGGCTGGCTGTGGGCTCCCCTCTCAGCCGGACTGGGGCTGAGGGAGGGGCAGCGGAGGCCACCCCCCGTGGCGAAGCGAGAACCGACCCTCGCCCCTGCCCCCGCCCCCGCCACAGGCCTCTGCTGACGGGATGGGCCGTGTGGGCTCCAGTCTGTTTTCCTGGGCTGCCTCCTCCGGGGCCTCTGCCCGGAGATGGCGGCTTTTCTTACAGCTTCCTGGGTGGTTTGCCCACCCCGTCCGCATCTCTGGGGGCGGGCCTCCCTCAGAGCGGGCCTGGTGTCCACGAGGGAGCCCACCGCCATGCGGTTCTCAGCCCGGGGCCTTGGCCACGTGCCTCCTCCCCATGGTTCAGAGCCGCCCTGTCTGTCTGCGTGTCTGTGTAGCTTCCAGGCCGCTGCCCTGTCCCCCTTCAGCAGGACCGCCGGGCGGGTCCTGAGGGGAACCGGGGGTGGTAAGCGGAGTGGCCGGCATCTTTCCTGCTCACAGTCTGATTGGAAATGCACCGTTTCCTCCGTCCTCATCAGAAGGTGTCTGAACCACCCTCAGGGCCAGCTCTCCATTTGTGAAGATCAAACGATGACACGGGTCAGCAGCACTGTTTCTGTGGTTGTCCGGATGTCCTTCTCGTCGCTTCCCCAGATTCATATTCCTCTGTGCCCCAGTTTCCCGACCTGGACACTGAGCTCTTTTCCTCCCGACACCTCTGGTTTCTGATCAGTGTCACCTCCGGGCACCCTTTTGCCGTATCCTGTAACTTTGTATGTAGAGTGTTATCCTTTAATTATAAGAATTTCAAGATTTATGTTAATTCAAAGAGTGATTTAGGAGTATGTAATTTCATTCCCAGGAGTGGAAAGCTAACCCTTTATTTCAGAGTTGCAAATGTACCGCGAGGTTCAGAGGTTTCTTTCTATTGAGGATGATAAGCCTCATCACGTGAGTGGAGGGCAGGGGCTTCCTTCTGTTCTTTCTGTTGATTTTCAGTCTTTTAATTCTGGAGAATTGTGGTCACTGTTTCTTCAAATATTCCTTCTCCATCAGCTGTGTTCCTTCTGAGCCCTGAGAGGCAGCCTGAGCCTAGCCTTCAGCCCGTGCTTCCCATCCTTACAGCTCACCTGATGCCTCCGCTGGGGCCCTGCCCTCCTGATCAGCATCGCTCCTTTTTAGTTCAGTCACTCAGTCGTGTCCGACTCTTTGTGACCCCATGGACTGCAGCACGCTCGGCTTCCCCGTCCATCACCAACTCCGGGAACTTGCTCAAACTCCTGTCCATTGAGTCCGTGATGCCATCCAACCATCTCATCCTCTGTCGCCCCCTTCTCCTCCTGCCTTCAATCTTTCCCAGCATCAGGGTCTTTTCAGATGAGTCAGTTCTTCTCATCAGGTGGCCAAAGGACTGGAGTTTCAGCTTCAGCATCAGTCCTTCCAATGAATATTCAGGACTGATTTCCTTTAGGATGAACTAGTTTGATCTACTTGCAATCCAAGGAACTCTGAAGAGTCTTCTCCAACACCACAGCTCAAAAACATCAATTCATTGGCATTCAGCTTTCTTTGTAGTCCAGCTCTCACATCCATACATGACTACTGGAAAAACCATAGCTTTGACTAGATGGACCTTTGTTGGCAAAGTAAGGTCTCTGCTTTTTAATATGCTATCTAGGTTGGTCATAGCTTTGTTTGCAAGGAGCAAGCATCTTTTAATTTCATGGCTGCAGTCATAATCTGCAGTGACTATGGAGCCCCCCAAAATAAAGTCTGTCACTGTTTCCCTTGTTTCTCCATCTATTTGCCATGAAGTGATGGGACCGGATGCCATGATCTTGGTTTTTTGAATGTTGAGTTTTAAGCCAACTTTTTCACTCTCCTCTTTCACTTTCATCAAGAGGCTCAGACTGGCCAGACAGAATGGCCATCATCAAAAAACCCACTAACAGTAATTTCTGGAGAGAGTGTGGAAAAAAATGGACCCTCTTGTACTGTTGGTGGGAATGTAAATTGGTACAGCCACTACGGAAAACAGTATGGAGATTCCTTTAAAATCTAGGAATAAAACTACCACATGACCCAGCAATCCTACTACTAGGCATACACTCTGTTGTTGTTCAGCCACCAAGTTGTGTCCAAGTCTTTGCGACCCCATGGACTGCAGCATGACAGGCCTCCCTGAGGAGAACCAAAATTGAAAAAGACACATGTACCCCAACGCTCATTGCAGCACTATTTGCAATAGCCGGGACATGGCAACCTAGATGTGCATCGACAGATTAGTGGATAAAAAAGGCTGTGGTACATATACAAAGGAATATTACTCAGCCATAAGAATGAACACATCTGAGTCAGTTCTAACAAGGTGGATGAACTTAGAGACTTTTATACAGAGTGAAGTCAGAAAGAAACAAATATGGTATATTAATGTATATGTACGGAATCTAGAGATGGTACTGATGAATATTTGCAGGGCAGCAGTGGCGATAGAGAACAAACTTATGGGCATGGCTGGGGGGAAGGAAGGAGAGGCTGGGGCAGATGGAGAGAGTGGAATGGAAGCTTACACTACCGTATGTAAAATAAGACAGTCGGTGGGAATGTGCTGTGACTCAGGGAACTCAAATCAGAGAACTGTGACAACCCAGAGGGGTGGGAAGGAGGTTCAGGAGGGAGGGGACACATGTATACCGTGGCTGATTCATGTTGATGTCTGGCAGAAAGCAAGACAATATTGTAAAGCAATTATCCTTCAACAAAAAATAAGTTTTTTAAAAAAGTAAATACACTGGAAACACTCTCCTTAAATCCAAGATAAACGCTCTTCTGCCAATGACTCAGTCCTTCATTGATCGTGAAGACATCATGTCCCCTTTCAGGCCAACAGAGCCTGGGTGGGGATGATAACTGGCCAGAGTCCTGGGCGAGGATGGTGACCGTGGGTTTGAAGCCTGGTTCTGGCACTTCCTGGCATGTGAGTGAGCAGGTCCTGATCCTTCTGGGCCTTGGTTTCCCACCTGACTTCCTGACCCACATAAAGCTCTGCAGAGGGTGCTGATCCAAGTCAGCTGTGACCCTCAGGTTCCTCCAGCGCCTGCCCTGGCCAACACCGAGCACCTCGGCGCACAGTCAGACCACTGGGAGCATCAGCCGCTCAGCAGAAGTGCTCGCACTGTCCACCCTGTAGTGCCCTGTGGCCTGAGTTGGTCGAAGCCTCGACAGGCGCATGAAGACCTCAGCACACACACATCAGTGTCCTAGCCCTCAGCCTGTGGTGACCCAGCCAACCCCCCGTGGGCCTGTCTGCTCACGGAGTGGCCCTGTGAGCCACGTTCTCTGTGCTGGAGATGAGCAACGAGACAGCGTGCTGGCGGGCATGCCTCCAGAGGCTGCTGGGGCAGCCGGACCCAGGCCCCCAGCGCCCACATCGCAGTGAACGGTGACTGGCAGGCAGTCGAGCTGGGGGCTCCGAAGTTCCCTCCCCATCTTCCCAAGGTGCCTCAGCCTGCAGGGACCCTGTCCAGGCCCTCAGCCGGTCCTGCAGGGCACAAACCCTCGAGGTCCTGCAACCTGTGGTCTGACGGGCCTACTTCTGGGCACTGGTCCCTCGGGAGGTGCTGAGAAGTTGTGGGACAGTGAACCACCGGCAGGAGGTCTCAGGGCTGTGATGGGAGGAGGAGGGGATGTGCTGGCCTGAGATTCAGAACATCAGAAGGGACGAGGCCTCAGCAGGGCGGCCCAGGGGAGCAGAGGTGGGGGTGGGGGCACACAGAGCAGGGGTCACGTCTCCTACCCCCCACCCTCCAGTCTCTCCAGCATCGGCCACTGCTGACCCTGCGGGGAGCCGCAGAGCCGGGAGACGCGGTCTCTGGGGCAGCACAGGGCAGGGAAAGGAAACGGGACCTCAGGCTTGTCCCCACCCTGAATCTCACAGTAGGGCAGGGCTGGCCCAGGCAGGCATCAGTCGCAGTGAGTGGAGGTGGCCAACACGGGGTGTCATGTTTGGGGGCTGGGCTTCTAGGTGGGTTCAATGGCAAAGAATCTGCTTGCCAATGCAAGAGACATGGGTTCGATCTCTGGGTTGAGAAGATCCCCTGGAGGATCATGGAGGGCATGGAAACCCACTCCAGTGTTCTTGCCTGGAGAATCTCATAGACAGAGGAGCCTGGCCAGCTACAGTCCGTGGGGTTGCAAAGAGTCAGACACGACTGAGCAACTAACCAACAGCAAATAGCAACTAGCTAGGGCTGGCTGGCTTCAAGGTCCAGCAGGAGACAGCAGGAGTGGGGAACCCAAGTCAGAAGCCGGAGAGCAAGGGACATGGGGGTCTCCCAGGGGTGCAGCTCGGTGCTATTTCCAACCTCTGTGCACCCGATGGGCATGAACTGTGCATGAGGAGCTGGGGCAGTGCGGGGCGAGGGGAGCGCAGAGATGGGTTCCCCACGTCCAGCATCCGAGGTGCAGCCTCCACCGGCCCAGTGCGGGGCGGGGGGAGCACAGAGATGGGTTCCCCACGTCCAGCATCCGAGGTGCAGCCTCCACCGGCCCAGGCTCTGCAACATTCAGGTCGCAGACAGCAGTGTCCTCGGGACACCAGA
>JADEYB020000014.1:512879-524696 GCA_015832495.2 Alces alces | reverse complement strand
CTCTTGTACAATGTCATGAACTTCCATCCATGGTTCATCAGGCACTCTGTCTATCAGATCTAGCCCCTTGAATCTATTTCTCACTTCCACTGTATAGTCATAAGGGATTTGATTTAGGTCATACCTGAATGGTCTAATGGTTTTCCCTGCTTTCTTCAAGTTAAATCTGAATTTGGCAATAAGGAATTCATGATCTGAGCCACAGTCAGCTCCTGGTCTTGTTTTTGCTGACTGTAAAGAGTTTCTCCATCTTTGGCTGCAAAGAATAGAATGAATCTGATTTCGGTGTTGACTATTTGGTGATGTCCATGCGTAGAGTCTTCTCTTGTGTTTTTGGAAGAGGGTGTTTGCTATGACCAGTGCGTTCTCTTGGCAGAACTCTATTAGCCTTTGCCTGGCTTCATTCTGTACTCCAAGGCCAAATTTGCCTGTTACTCCAGGTATCTCTTGACTTCCTACTTTTGCATTCCAGTCCCTTATAATGAAAAGAACAACTTTTTTGGGTGTTAATTCTAGGCCTTGTAAGTCTTCATAGAATCATCAACTTCAGCTTCTTCAGCATTACTGGTCAGGGCATAGACTTGGATTACCATGATATTGAATGATTTGCCTTGGAAATCAACAGAGATCATTCTGTCGAGCAAGCGGCCGAGAGGAGATACCCCATGTCCAAGTCAGGAGCACGGCTGTGAGGAGATACCCCATGTCAAAGGTCAGAGAAACCCCAGTAAGATGGTAGGAGGGGCGAATTTGTGTTTAGAATCAAACCCCATTCCTGCCAGAGACGTTCAGAGATCTCAAACAAACATGTGCACCAGGACCCAGGGACCACATAGAGACAGAGACAGGACGGTGTTTGAGCATCTCCTGTGGAGGTGTGTGTCAGCAGTGGTCTGCCGCAGGTACAGAGGCTCTGGGTGTGGGTATGGCATAAGTTCTCTTGGAGGAGGTCGCCGTTAACCCCACCATAGAGCTGCCAGAACTTGCTCAGGACTGGGAAATAGACTCTTGGAGGGCACAACAGAACCTTGTGCACCAGGACCCAGAAGAAAGGAACAGTGACCCCACAGGAGACTGTCCTGGACTTGCCTGTGGGTGTCCGGGAGTCTCCGGCAAAGGCATGGGCTGGTGGTGGCCTGCTGCAGGGCTGGGGGCATGGACTGTATCAGTACATGCGTGGGATCTTTTGAGGGAGGCCACCATTACCTTCATTACCTCCACCATAGTTTGGCCCCAGGTAAATAGCAGGGAGGGAACACAGCTCCACCCATCAACAGAAAATTGTATTAAAGATTTACTGAGCCTGGCCCCGCCCATCAGAACAAGACCCAGTTTCCCTCTCAGTCAGTCTCTCCCATCAGGAAGCTTCCATAAGCCTCTTATCCTTCTCCATCAGGGAAGCCCCCCCAGCCCCCTGCCCCCGATCAGAGGGCAGACAGACAGAAAACCACAATCACAGAAAACTAACCAAACAGATCACATGGACCTCAGCCTTGTCTAACGCAATGAAACTATAAGCCATGCTGTGTAGGGCCACCCAAGATAGACAGGTTGTGGTAGAAAGTTCTGACAAAATGTGGTCCACTGGAGAAGGGAATGGCAAATCACTTCAGTATTCTTGCCTTGAAAATCCCACGAAGAGTGTGAAAAACTTTCTCAGACAACCACTTTGACTTCATGGATTTCTTTTTCTTGGGGATGGTTTTGGTTACTGACTTCTAAACAATATTATAGAAGTCCATAGTTCTTTCTGTCCATAGTTCTTGAGGCATTCTGTCTACCAGATCTAAGCACTTGAATCTATTCATCATCTCCACTGTATAATCATAAGGGATTTGATTTAGGTCATATCTGAATGGTCTAATGGTTTTCCCTACTTTCTTCAATGAAAGCCTGAATTTTGCACTAAGGAGTTCATGATCTGAGCCACAGTCAACTCCAGGCCTTGTTCTGCTGACTGTATAGAGCTTCTCCATCTTTGGCTGCGAAGAATATAATCAGTCTGATTCCAATATTGACCAATCGGTGATGTCTACGTGTAGAGTCATCTCTTGTGTTGCTGTAATAGCTGTTTGCTATGACCAGTATGTTCTCTTGACAAAACTGTGTTAGCCTTTGCCCGGCTTCATTCTGTACTCCTAGGCCAAACTTACCTGTTACTCCAGGTGTCTCTTGACTTCCTACTTTTGCATTCCAATCCCCTTGGAATAAAAGGATATCCTTTTTTGGTGTTAGTTCTAGAAGATCTTGTAGGTCTTCAAAGAACCAATCAGCCTTAGATTCTTTGGCATCAGGGGCTCCCTGGTGGCTCAGATGGTAAAGAATCTGCCTGCGATGCAGAAGACCTGGGTTCAATCCCTGGGTCGGGAAGATCCCCTGGCGAAAGGAATGGCTATCCGCTCGGGTATGCTTGCCTGGAGCATCCCATGGGCGGAGGAGCCTGGCGGGTTATAGTCCATGGGGGTTGAAAAGAGTTGACACAGGTGAAGTGACTTTCTTGCACATGTCACTATTATTTTTTAATAAATAATTTTATATATTTATGTTTGCTTAGGGCCTCCCTCAGCTCAGTTGGTAAAGAATCTGCCTGCAATGCAGAAGACCTGGGTTCAATTCCTAGGTCGGGAAGATCCTTTGGAGAAGGGAATGGCAACCCACTCTAGCATTCTCTCCTGGAGAATTCCATGGACAGAGGAGCCTGTCAGGCTACAGTCCATGGGGTTGCAAAGAGCTGGACACAACTTAGCAACTAAACCACCATGACCATGTTTGCTTACATTAAATTAGTAAATCAACAGCTGTATTCCCCCTCTAAGGAAACAAAGTTCTTAGCATCGCTTTTGCATTATCTTCTTGTATATCCCTAATAGCCTATATTGATATTTGGAACTGTAGCTTGCTCTTGGTACATACTTTTAATGAAACATTGCTTTTATTTTTGCTTTTTAAATATTTACTTATTTACTTGCCTGGGCTGGGTCTTAGTTGCAGCACGTGAGATCTTGAGGGATCCAGTTTCCTGACCAGGGACTGAACACGGGCCCCCTGCATTAGGAGCACGGCGTCATAGCCACCGGATCACCACGAAGCGCCGGTGTGATTTACTTAGTCAGCACTGACTCACGTTTGACAACAGCTCTCACCAGGGGCTGTTCTCTTCTGCTGTATGTCTTACACACTTTCTGGATTCGTTTCTTTTTACATGTTTATTCTACAATTTCTACGACGCAACACACAATTCCCACAGTTCTCTCTTTCCGTTCTGCTACTCCTGCACACGGTTGGGAAAGTTTCTACCTGTGGAGACTCAGCCTCACTTCTGACTGGTGGCTGGCACAGGGCTCGGGCCCAGAGTCGCCCGGCGCTGGCGCTTTGCTGCCAGGGCTCAGTGAGGCTCTCGCCTCCACATCTGCTGCCGAGAATGGTGGTTCCTTCAGATCTCTGTCCTCATGTGCACTGCTGTCCTGATAACCGGGAGGGCTGGTCCTCCTCCACTCACCCTTTCACAGTGACCGGTCACTGGAGCGCAATTATGGTTCCTTTGTTCACTCCACGGAGGTTCGTCTGATACACACTTGGTGTGACCTTCCTATTTGAAGATAAATTTTTTTCTTCAGTTTTAAAAAGCATCAACATTTATTATGTTGACTAATGAGCCATCAATATCACCAAAGAAAATCTATTTCTGACATTTATAATGGGATTCAGCCAGAAATAGCCAAGACAACTTTCAGAAGAATAAAGTTGGAGAACTTATACTATCAGATTTTAAGACCTACTATGAAGCGATAGGCCGGCTGTAGTCCATGAGGTCATGGAAGAGTCAGATTCGACTAAACAACAACAGCAATAAAGTGATAGCAAGTTAAGTCAGAGTTGTTTTATATAAGTTGTTTTATGTTTTATGCAGTAGACAGGTTATGGAAACAAAACAGTGATTCTCTAAACTAAAACCACTTATGATTTGAGCTAAGCTACCCATGATCCACCAAATAATTGAAATATCTCTCCATAAATGGTGCTGCAGCACATGGATGATCCATATTAAAACTTATGACCCGCACCTCACACCACACACAAAATCAGCTTGAAACGGGTCACAGACCTAATTTCAAAGACAAAATAAGAAAGCTTATAAAGGAAAAAATAAGAATGTCTATTTTTTAGTTATGATAAAGGTATTGTGGCTCTGTAAAATATTAAAATCAGAGCAAGCTACATGAAGTATATATGTGAGTTCTCTGCACTATTTTTGCAACTTTTCTGTAAATCCAAAATTAGTTTAAATTTACATTTAAAAAAAAAGAGCATAACTTTATAACTATGAGATAGGCAAAAGATTAAATAATTTGTAAACTAAAGTTACTAACCAAAAAAAAAGGACTGGTAAGGTTGATGCCTTTAAAATTAAAGCCTGTTCATCAGAAGACACAATGGAGAGAATGAAGACACAAAACTAGGGCAGATATTTGTAATACATGTACCCAGCCCAGGATATGTATGCAGAATACAGAGAGAATGCCTACAAATCAATACAAGAAGAACACATGGCCGAATTTAGAAGGGATACACTCCACAAAGAGAACATCCAACTGATCAGCAGGAGTACAGAAATGTGTCAGCATTAGTCATCAGGGAAATACAACTCAGCCAAATAAGACACTGGTACACCCCTCCAGGAACAGCTCACATCAGAAAGACTGCGGCTGGGACGCCCAGGGCTCCATGCTCCCAACGCAGGGGCTGGGATTCCGTTCCTGTCAAAGAGCTAGCTAGATCCCTCGTGCCACAGCTGAGAGCTCTCATGTCTCACCTAAAGCTCCGGCATGCCATACGAAGGCTGAAGACCCCGAGTGCTGCAACTAAGACCGGCACAGTCAAATAAATTTTAAAAATGTTGAAAAAAGACTGACGCTATCCAGTGTCGACAAGCATGTGGAGGAACCAGGCATCCTCTGAAGTTGGTGGTGGGACTTTAAATTGCAGTAATGCTTTAGAGGAGGAGGGCATGGCAACCCACTCTAGTATTATCGCCTGGAGAATCCCCATGGACAGAGAAGCCTGACGGGCTATTGTCCATGGAGTCACAGAGTCAGACATGACTAAGCAGCTAAGCACAGCACACAGCGCTTTACAAAATGCTCGCCGATACTCTGTGATCCAGAAACTACACTCCTAGGTTTATATCTCAAAAAAAAAAAAAGATTGCATGAATCCACACCAAAAAAAAATATGTATAAGAAGGCTTTTAGCAACTTTCTTCACAAAAGGTAAAATCAGAAACAACTGAGATATCAATCAACAGTAAAATGTATAAATACACTGCGATGTGTTCATACAACAGAAGGACATGCAGCAATGAAAATAAATGTGCTGTTGCTATAGGCAACAAGAAGGAAAAATCTCACAAACATCACAACGAGTAAAGGAGTTCATCCCGTGTGGTCTCAGTTGTGTGAGGTTCAAGAGCAGGAGAAGGTAACCATAGAGACAGGAGTGCTAGGAGAAGCTGCCCTTGGGGTGGGGTGGTGCGGGCTGGGGGGAGGAGCAAACAGGACTTTCTGGGGCTGTGGGTAATTCACAGCTTAATCTAAGCAGTGGGTCCATGTGTGTCTACACACGCAAACATTCACTGACATGATGCGATCCCAGAGACAGTACTGCAAAAAAGGAGCAGAAAGAATATTTGAGGACACAATGGCTGAAAACCTAACAAATCTGACTCCCCCCCCCAAAAAAACAATCTCCATGTCCGAGACACTTAATGAATTCCAAGTAAGATAAATTCAGAGAGATCCATACCTGGAAAGATTATAATCAAACTAGGGAAACCCCAAAACAAAGAGAAACTCTTGAAAGTGGCTCAAGAAAAGCAACTCATCATGTACAAAGGATTCTCAACGAGATCATCAGAAATCTTGGCCATGCAGGGTGGCGTGTTCAGAGACCTGTCAGCCAAGACTTCTATATCCAACAAAACTATCCTTCAAAAAGAAAGAATCAGTTAACACATACCCAGACTAGCAAAGACCGAGGATTCATTGCTAGAAGATCTGTTCCACAAGAAATACTAGGTGGGGGCGGGTGGGGGGGGGTCCTTCAGGCTGAAATGGAAGGACGGTAACTCAGATGCACATGGGGACGTAAGAGCCCCAGTTCATGCACCAACGCAGGTAAATACACATCAATAAAATAGCGTGCAAATGTACTTTTTTGTTTGTGACTCCTTTTTTCTCCTCACCGATTTCAAAGACGACTTCAGGGCAGCAGGCCTGGGCAGGTAGCCAAGAGGGTGGGGGGTGCCCTTGTGAGGGGATGCCAGGAGGGGAGGGCTAGCGCTGCTCAACCACTGAGCAGGAAACAGATGAAGGGCCAGCAGTCCTCGGCCCAGGGCGGGCTGCCCCCTTCTCCTGAGGCCGCGGGGTCCCCCCCACCCCCAGCCCATCAGACAAAACCTGCCCGTGACCCTCAGACGCCTGCGGTCCTGGGATGCCCCTCTCTGGCCTCACACCTCCCGGGCAGCGTGGCACCACTGCTAGGGCCCTGGGGCTCCAAGCAGCAGGGCGCCCCACAAGGTCGCTGTTCTCACCCGGGGTGGAGGGGCCCGGGGTCACCGGGGCGAGAGGTGGAGGAGCTGGGCGGGGTTGGACCAAGTGTGACTGTGACGGAGAGCGTGGGACCAGCGTTCTGTCAACGGCCCGCCTCCCCGTGACCCCACCACTGGCCGGGAGCCGGTTAGGTTGATCTGGTTACGGGTTTATCCTAGAAATAAAGGCACAGCCAATGGAACTCTGCTGAGTGTCAGCAACGAGAGGGGCTGGGTACACAGCTGGCGAGGCGATCAGAGGTCAGGGAGAGACAAGGGGGTCCTGGAGCCTGTCTGGGGGTGGAGAGGTGGGGATGGGGTCCTTGTCGGGGAGGAAGGGGTGAGGGGTGTGGGGGCCTCCTGGGCCTGGAAAACCCAGCCCCAGGGCCCTGGGGGGACCAGACCCCTCCAGGCACTCGCAGGGCCGGAAGCCAGGGGGTGTGGGAGCGATGGGGTTGGACCAGCAGGCCACTGAACCCCCCAGGCCGTCTTGGGGTCTCCCCCCTCCTCCCTGCCCCTGGCCCCCTACAGGGGCATTGCTGCACAGTTACAGAGAGGAAGATGCTGTATTCAATCTGTCCAGCCTGAATTTACACAATTTGGGGGCAACTCCCTTAGAAACCATTCAAGATCAGGATGCAAAATTGCTAGCCCCCCTCAGCTGGGCCCTGGGAAGGGGCTCTGCCCTGACCTATGGCCCCACTTCATGCCAACCCCCTTCAGGACTGCGGTGAGGCATGCCCCACCCCTCACCGGGCTGAATCGGCCGGATCAGGGGGCCTGGGGAACAAGGCAGGGTGACACGTGGCTGTCACTGCTGCGAGATTAACTCTAAGAACCCATGCTTGCACAGGGCACTCATGTCCAAAACGCCCCCAAGAAGGAAGGAAAGCAACGGGTGGCTGTGATCTGGGAAGGGCGGTTGCTCCCCACCAGCCCCCCAGAGACTCCACGCGGAGGGGAGATGGACAGACGGACGGAGGCCGGAGCCGGGCCCCCTCGTGGGCCGGAGCCCCACGAGGGCCGGCACTGGGGGCCCTTCCACGGGAGGGGCCATGGTCTTTGGCCCGACGACCTGGAAGACACGGGCGCCCAGGACGCGTAGCGGCTCAGACGTGTGGGGAGGGCCCTCAGCTTCTTCCCGCGGGCGTCTCTCCCCGTCGGCCCCGGTTGACAGGGTGCGGCTGTAACCCCGCATTTATAGGGCTTCCAACTGGACACTCTGAAGCTGCCTCTTCAGGCCAGCGGAGGTGATCTGTTCCCGGGGAAAGTGCTGTTACCCAAACCAAGGGGCCACTTTGTCTCTCCGAACACTTTACCCTAAGTCCTATTTTCCACATAATTTAGTTTCACCTTTCTTTCTGTCAACATTTGTCTCTTGTACCTTTTGTGTTGTCTTTCCCCCATTTCTCCCCTTTTTCTCCTTTCCCCCATTTCCCCCCCATTTCTCTCCTACTGCATTTTAGGTGCATCCCTCGTAAATAAAGTAAGCTGTCTCTTTGTGTCTTAATCCAATTTGAGAGTCTCTGTATCTTAATAAATAAATATCCATCTACATCTATTCTGCCCAGTTTTTTTTTTCTTACTATGATTTTTTTTACTATTTTTCTTATTCTGATGTTCAATGGGTCATTGAATTCATTTTGCCTTGAAAGTTACACCTTTTATTTCTGCTCTTCTAGTCATGATCTTTACCTTGTTAACACATACACACACATTGTTCAAATTCTAGCATTAACCAAATCTTTATTCTTCAGCCGATAGACAAACCTCTCAGATCCTTTCGTTCTCTGAGCGACTCCAGTCCCCACCAGACCCAACGCCACCATCGGAACCTCGCACCTCCCCCCGGGCTGTTTCGCTCCGCTGTTTCCATGGACACTGTGCTCCTGTCTTGAAGGTTTCCCATCCTCCCAGGGCTTCAGTGGGCTCTGTCTCTGGGAGCCATGAGACGCTCCCCTTTCCCCTACCGCGTCTCTCGTTATTCTGCTTTACGTATTTTCAAGCTTGTTGTTGCGCATGCTGAGGGCCACGCTCGCTGTTTCCTCCGTGCCGGCTCCTTGAATGGGTGCAAAACGCACAGCTCAGCCATGCGCCCCCAGGCCCCGCCTTTCTGCCCCGTGGGGCCCCAAGGCCGGCCTCATTGGGCTGCGACCCTCTCTGGTTCCGGGAGACCAGAGGGCAGTAGCGGCTGAGCTCCGGGGCCCACCACGCTCTCCCCGCCTCGGGGGCTGCGGGCTGGCATGTTCCTTAGAGACACATCGCTGCCCCTCCTACGACTGCACCACGTGGTCCTGGGGCCACCGCCCCCCGGCTCCCCGCTCCGCCCTGCAGGCCGGGGCCGGCCCTGGGAGCTCACCCCCCTTGCTGCTTCCTTCAGCACCACTGATACCTTTGAAGCAAATGTCTGTTTCCTTGAACCTTTCACGCGTCTCCTCCCGGAACACGGCAGATCCAGAGCTTCTCTGCCCCATGTCCTGTTTGGTCCTTGGTTAGGACGTGACCCCATCCCTCCTGTATCCCTGTCCACCTGTCAATCCTGACCTGTCGGGAGACAGGTTCGCCCATCTTCCCCGCGTCACCACCGTCCCCCGACAGGGACAGTCTTCCCGGTCACTAAGCAGCTGCCTCTAAAGCAGCGCCCTGGGCCCTCCGCCCTGCGGCCCCACCGTCCACGGCTGCCCAGTGCCCCGGCCTCCTCCTGGCCTCTGGTCACCCGCAGGCCGCTGCGCAGCCCTCCCGTGCGGCCGGTACCCCCAGAGTGGCTGCTGGCACTTCGCCTCAGCACCCAGGGCTGCCACGTCCTCAGCTCCCGCTCTGCTCTCCTGCCTGTGTCTCACTGCGGACGGTCCCCGGTCCGCAGAGGAGCTCGGCTGAGCATTTGTCAGCGCTGCGGGGGAGCTCCAGCACCATGGGTCTGGTTTTGTGTTGCTCTGCCTCTCAAGGGGTCTGCAGTCTTGCTTTCTTCTGACTGGGCAGGGGTCCCTGGGCTCGTGTTCCCGGCTGCTCTTCCGAACACCCTGTCTCTTGCTCCTTCGTGCCGGGCGTGCATCTGTGAGTCCCTCACGGGAACAGCCCGTGTTTCGTGTCCACAGCCTCTAACTGGCCCATCCCTGTGACCTTTGCTTTCTGTGTGAGGAGGTCCTGGGGTCTGTCCTCAGCTCAGTCTCCATGTCCAGGACCACGTGGACCCCCCCATCCATCTGGGGGTGTCTTCCCCCAGGGAGGGGCGTGGAGCCCAAGCAGACCCGCCCGGTGGGCAGGCAGAGCCGGCCTCCGCGAGGTGTGTGTCCCTCCCCGCCGACTCCCGCCCTCCCACAGACACGGGGCGTGCCTCCCTCTGCCCCGGGGCTCAGAGCCAGAGTCTGCGGCCACTCAGCCCTGGGTCTCTGGTCGACCCAGCGCTGGATCCGCCGTTGAGTCTTGAGCTGTTGGGCCCCGTTGATTCCCTTCCTCCTTCGCACATCCCTGGGAAGTCCCGGCTTCCCTGGAGCCTGTCTTCAGCACCGGCGCGCGAGAGCCTCCCCTGACGGGAGCACGCAGCGGCTCCGCGCCCAGGGCCTCGGCAGCAGCTGCTTGCTGTCGCAGGTGTTCCTCGAGCCTGGTTTGCACTCACCTTCCAGTGACGGCAAGTGGTACCAGCTTTCTAGTGTTTTGCGCGGATCCACAGACACATATGTTGCAGTTTTTGAACGCACAGGTTTGCAGAGAACATATGTAAATAAAAGCACGGGGGGTCTGACGCCACGAATGATACACGTGATGGGTGTGTGGGGGCTCCCCAGAGTCCCCAGGAGACCCTGCTGACGCTCCACGAGTGGGTCGGGTCCTGGGGCCACCCCTAGCTACAAGGATGCCCGGAAAGGGGGTGCTTTCCCAGCTGTGCAGAGAAACACACAGCCACAGATGAGGAAGAGAGGGACGTTCAGGGGCCAGAAGGCAACGGGCATCTTTGCGACGCCCACTCTGCCTGTGAGATGCTGGGGCCCCGGGCCGTGAACCTCAGGAAGAACCGGGGATCTGAGCACGGACACCGATGGAAGCAGGGCGGGCTCCCTGGACCCTCAAACCCTTCTCCCTCTCCGAGGCCCAGAAACACTGCAGGATTAAGACTTCGCCTCCATGCACTCATACATCCAGGACGCACCATCGCTGAGTTGCAGAAGGCTAGTGCCGGCCACTGAGGCCTGCCCTGCCCAGCCGGCCAGGGGTGAACGGACCCAGCCAACTCGCCAGGAGGACACCTTAGGGCCAAACCCGAAGGAGGAGCAGGCCCCTCCCAGGAGACACATCCGGGCACCAGGGACAGCCTGAGCAAAGGCCCTGGGCCCCAGGAGAGGCCGAGCTCGGGGCTGGAGCAAGGTAGACCGCCCGGAACTTGCTGAGCCAGAGGCCCACGGAGGCGGGTCAGTCCAGACCAAGACCCCTATGATGTGCTCCTGAGCTCGGCCGCCCCCCTGGGGACCCCCACTTCCTGGACGTCTGAGCCCCACCCCTGCCCTCCTCCCCAGCACCTCCCGCTGCAGTCCCTGCTTCCTGCCCCTCCGCCCCTCCCGGCCCACGGCCAGCGACCTCCTCTCTGTCCCACTGAGGACACCGCGTAAGCCACAGGGCAGGGTCTCTCCTCCCAGGGCTCCCTCCCCGCCTCCGCAGCACACCCAGGGCCTGGGAGCCACCAGCGTGGGTGCCAGCATCTCCCTCGGTAGGACCGGGGCCCAGGCAGGGCCCCTGGAAGGGGGGCGGCCTTCCCCGGCCTGACCTGCTCAGCCTAGACTGGACGCCCCTCACGCCCACACTGTGGGGAAGGCCAGGTGGTGAGCAAGGGCTGGCCTGGCCGAGGGGCCTGCTTGGAGGGGTGGGCCCGGCCAACAGCCCGCAGCTCCCGAGGCTCGGGCCCCCCGCGCCTCACTGGAGGCTCAGGGCTGAGCCCAGAGGGGCTGGTCTCCCCGCAGGTGGTGTGGGCTCGGGGTCTGCACCAGCCGCCTTGCCATCTCTGAGCTGCACTGTGTTCAGGCTGCTCCCCCTCCCCACCTCTCCCTCCTCCTTCCTCCCCCTCTCCCCTCCCCCTCCTCCTGTCCTCCCCCCTCCTTCCCCCTCCCTCCTCCCCCTCTCCCCTCCCCCTCCTCCTGTTCTCCCCCCCCGCCTCCCGTGAGCCCCACACACGTCTCACCCCCTCTTGGTGTCTGCTCCCCGGGCACCAGAGCTGACCAGCTCCCAGACCCTGGCTGGAC
>JADEYB020000014.1:472947-493742 GCA_015832495.2 Alces alces | reverse complement strand
GGGGGGGGGTCTCTCAGACCAGCCTGAGCCCCATCCTCCTGGATGTCACCTCGCCTTCCTACTGGGGGGGGAGGGGCGCAGACCCCAATCCAAGACCCAAAGCAGAGCAGGGGCCCCTGGCCGGCTCTGCTGTGCCCAGGCCCCCATCCTGACCCTGGACCTCCCCCACTTCGCAGGTCAGAGGCCTGGATGACCCAGGCCCACTGCGGCATGGGCTGGAACACCACACCCTCCCTGGGACCTCCCATCCAAACCTCGCGACGCAGGTGGTCCTGGGAGCGCCGGGGCGCAGGGACTGTTTCTGAACCAGGGCGACTCGCTGTGTTCATGGAGTGGCTGCTGCAGCGTCAGAACACCACAGGAGGACGACCCCATGCCCGGGGCGGCGACCCCGCCGGGGGCGTCTGGATGACGGCTCAGCACAGCGGAGCCAGCGAGCGGCTCCGGAACCTCCGCCTCCGCTCTGTCTGACAGCTTTATGCTCCATAAATACTCGGAGATTATTAAAAACATATTTATTCAAGATGAACGGCTCTCCTGCAGATACAAATCTAAGCCGATAAGGCTCATAAGCCCACTTACAATAATCAATGAAGGCATTTAAACAACCGACAGTGTTGCTTAAACTGGCAGCCCCTCCTGAGGGTGGAAGAGTCTGGGGTCCCTCCCGCCGGGCGCCAAGAGGATGATCGGGGGCCGGAAATCCCAGGGAGTCCCGGGCACAGCATCACCCCTGACAGAACCACCTCGTCTCCTCCAGAATACAGGCCCATGGCTCCAAAACCCTGTGAGTTCATGACAGTTCTGAGAGGAGCTGTGGGGAGAAAGGCCATCCCACAGGATGGCGAGGGGGTTAAACGAGGACACAGGGGCTCACAGCCCTCAGGACGCCTCTCTGAGCTGCAGGCAAGGCCTCCTCAAGGTGGGGGCCACCCCACCCCCCCAGCCCCAGCCCCACCCCCCACTCCACAAGACCGGCATGCTCCTCTCATCCTGGGAACACCTCCACCTCCCACCCCCACCTAGCATATACAGACTCACAACTCAGCTCACGAGAAAATGTCCCCTCTTCTGGGAAGCCCTCCTGGACCACCTCCCGTGCTACCCGTCCCAAGCCCCCCAACTGTCTCATCACAACTCATTATTATGGTTTGAAAGTGGGTGTGTGGCTAACCCTGCCCCTGCCCTGGGAGCCCCCAAGCACAGACCAATCAGCTGTGATCACCATCACACCACACCAAGCCCAGCTGGACGGGGCTGAAGCCCAGGGAATGCAGAGCCAGGCTGCAGGCTGCAGAAGGCAGCTTCCCTGGGCAGAGGTCCTGCCGTCCCCTGGCTAAAACCTGCAGAGCGAGCCAGGCCCCTGTGCTCTGCTTCCTGAAGACAAGCGTCACTGTCCGAACGACCACACTCTGCACACAAATTTTACAGCAAGTCCATTAAATTCACAACAAAATCCTGCAGCAACTCTGGGAAACGTTTTGTCCCAGGGGTTGGACCTCGGGCGCTGGCGGAGGGGGCCTGCGTTAACCTCACCCCAGTCTGCACGTAGCTGACCCTGCACCCTCTGGCCCTGGGAGACTCCTCTCTACCATCCCTCCTCCACCCAAGGTGACCCGCCTGGCTCGATGGGTGTGCTCTGCGTGCCTGCTTTTAAGGCGAGCGCTGCTGCCCGTGGGATTTTAATTTCCTGGAGCAGCCCTATGCGTGAGCGTCAGGCTGTCTTTTTCGCACCAAGCGCTGGCTTTGGGACTGTTCCATGTTACCAGGGGGCCGGCTTGCTGTCTGACTACCCACCACCCCCTCATGTGCTCGGCCTCCCACCTCCCGAGGGACCCTGCCCACACCCACCGCCCCGCCGGGCTTGAGGACCCGTCGGACAGACGTCACAGACAACCGCCCGTCCGTGAACCTTCCTCAGCAGCCTTTGACGCAAGGCAGCACTGATACCACCATCGACATGCTCACCTGCTTCTGCGCCTCACAGCCTGCGCGGCTGGGATTGTGTATCAGGCAACGAACGCCCCGCCCCGTTCACAGAGAAGGAAGGCTCTGAGCACAGATTTGACAACAACCGATGGCTTCAGTGTTAGGTGGCCACGTCCACGCCAAAAGTCCAGGCAAAAGACAACCACGTTTGGTTGAAGCTATTGAAGGAAGAAGTGGTCCTGCCGCAGCCCCATCAGAGACCCCACGCCCCATCCACCCCTGCCCTGGACCGTCCCACAGACGCTTGGAGACTAGCTCTGACCCCAAGGGAGCTCCTACACCTTTGGTCAAATAGGACTGAGGGTTATTCTCGGAGGAGGTCAGGCATCCCCAAGGTGACAGGGACAAAGAGCTAGCTGGACTGTCAATAGGCAACGATATTTAAAGACAACACAGAGGGGACTTCCCTGGTGGTCCAGTGGGGAAGCATCCGCCTTCCAGTGCAGGGGACATGGATGGGTCTGATCCCACAGGCCAACGGGGCAACTAAACCCACGCGCTGCAAGGAAGACCCAGCACAGCCAAAAACTAAAGTAAAACAAAGCTGCATAGATGGGCCACAGACCCCATACAAAGTTTAAAAAGTAATAATGACACAAAGCCCACAGACATCCCTGGTGGCCCAGCGGTGAAGACGCTGCTCCCAGTGCAGAGGGCCAGGGTTCGAGACCCGGCCTGGAAACGAGAGTCCACATGCCGCCACTGAAGATCCCACGTGCACACCTAAAACCTAACGCAGCCAAAGACACTAAACTCGCACACACACAGAGCCACACACGTCGCCGTAAGCTGTGCTCAGCACTGTGACCCAAGTGTGAGCCGGCGTCCACTGGGAGAGCTGCACGCTTTCACGTGGGGACTTGCTCCCTGCGTGTAACACCTTGATTAAACGTTTCAGAGCGCCCCTGATGAAGGGTCAGCCACAGGGAGTCAAGTCACAGAGCCTTCCGGTAGATGGCAGGACAGAGGGGCCCGTGTGCAGAGCCAGAGACGGCCTGGACTCCCCGAGGGGCCCAGGCATCCTCCCCAGAGGCAGCGGACACTGGGGGTGGGGAGTCAGGCCGGCCTGGACCCCGGTCCAGCTCTGCCGCTCATGACTATGACCCCAGGGAAGCTGGGCAAGCCCCGGGGCCTCCGCGTCGCCCTCCACAGACAGGCGAGGCTGTCTCGGCCAGCTCCACCTGCGCTGGGCACCCCTTATCAGACTGGCAGCCACGCCCGTGACTGGTCCCTTGACCCGTGACACCGGCATCCTGGCTGTCACGTCGCCCCTGTGATGCCACAGGGGGCTGATGGACAGGCCAGAGACGGGAAGAAACGGAAGCTTCCGCTTCACGGGGAGCCCTCAGTGAGCGTCCTCTCCTCTCTCTCAGGAGAAGGCCTCCTCGAGGGCACGCCCTTTAGAGCAGGGGCTCCCCGCCCAGCCAGGCCAGGGGGGCCAGGGGAGGGCTGGCAGGTGTAGCAGGCCCTCGCTGCAGCCAGGGGCAGCCCCAGGGACAGACAGCAGCCCCCCAGAGCAAGAGGACTGTCTTCTCTCACATACGGCTGGAATCTGGATCTTTACACGAAATCTCCATATTTTTAAATTTCTGCCGGCCATTGATGCTGTTCATAACCCTGTGCGGGCCAAACAAAACCCATGCCTGGGCTAACAGGTCACCATGTTACAGCGCATCCCCACCACTCTCGGGTAACAGGGGGCACAGAGAGGTTGGCCAACGTGGCCGAAGTTACACAGTGAGCGAAGTTACACTGTGAGCAGCGAATGATTGGGACCTTACAACCATCCATTCATCCATCTATCACCCATCCATCTATCCATCCAATTCAGTTCAGTCGCGCAGTCGCGTCCGACTCCTTGCAACCCCACGGACCGCAGCACACCAGGCCTGCCCGTCCATCACCAACTCCCAGAGCTGGCTCAAACTCATGACCATCGAGTCAGTGATGCCATCCAACCATCTCATCCTCTGTCGTCCCCTTCTCCTCCTGCCTTCAATCTTTCCCAGCATCAGGGTCTTTGCCAATGAATCAGTTCTTCGCATCAGGTGGCCAAAGGATTGGAGTTTCACCTTGAGCACCAGTCCTTCCAATGAATATTCAGGACTGATATCCTTTAGGATGGACTGGCTGGATCTCCTTGCAGTCCAAGGGACTCTCAAGAGTCTTCTCCAACACCACAGTTCAAAAGCATCAATTCTTCAGTGTTCAACTTTCTTTATAGCCCAATTCTCACATCCATACATAACTACTGGAAAAACCATAGCTTTGACTAGATGGACCTTTGTTGGCAAAGTAATGTCTCTGCTTTTTAATATGCTGCCTAGGTTGGACATAACTTTTCTTCCAAGGAGCAAGCATCTTTTAATTTCATGGCTGCAGTCATCATCTGCAGTGATTTGGGAGCCCAGAAAAATAAAATCTCTCACTGTTCCCATCTATTTGCCATGAAGTGATGGGGCCAGATGCCATGATCGTAGTTTTTTGAATATTGAATTTTAAACCAGTTTTTCACTCTCCTCTTTCACTTTCATCAAAAGGCTTTTTAGTTCATCTTCGCTTTCTACCCTAAGGGTAGTGTTATCTGCATTTCTGAGGTTATTAATATTTCTCCCACAATCTTGATTCCAGCTTGTGCTTCATCCAGCCCAGCCTTTTGCATGATCTACTCTGCATATAAGTTTCATGTAAGCGTCTATCCAACCAGCATCTATCAATTATCCCTCCCTCCATCCATCATCCATCAATCCATTCATCCAGCAATCATCTATCAATCACCTATCAATAATCCATCCATCATCTATTCATCCAGGATCCATCAATTATCCATCAATTCATCCATCACCCATTTACCCATCCATCATGCATTCATCCATCCATCCACCATCCATCCATCCATCCATCACCCATCCATTATCCATCATCCCTCTATCACCCATCCATCCATTATTCATCCATCACCCACCCAACCATCTATTCATTATCCATCCATCCAATCAACCATTCACCCATCACCCATTCATCCATCCATCATCCATCCATCAGCTATCATCCATCCATCCATCTATCCATCCATCATCCATCCATCATGCATCCATACATCCATCATTCATCCATCCACCATCCATCCATCCATCTGTCCATCATCCATTACCCGTTCATCCACCATCATCCACCCACCCATCCATCCATACGGGGGACATCTGTTGAGAGCTTACTGCATGTACTGAGGACAGAGCAGTGACTGAGGGCTGGGGCTTTGCAACCAGCCAAGTATGTTCAGATCCCAGCTCTGTGTACGACGGCATGACCTGGGCACTTGGCTCAATCCCAGGGCCTTGGTTTCCTAGTCTGCAAAACGGGGAGAGAGTCCCCTCATCAGAGAGTTGTTAGAATTAAATAAGTGGGTACTCAGAACCACGCCTGGCATACATTAAGCCAAAGCTAACTATTGGTCTTTAATAAGTAACTACGGGAATGGTGAGGGCTTCCGAGGTGCCATAAGAGTAAAGAATCCGCCTGCCAGTGCAGGAGACACAGGTTTGATCCCTGGGTCAGGAGGATCCCCTGGAGTGGGAAGTGGCGACCCATTTCTGTATTCTTGCCACGAAAACTCCATGGATGGGGGAGCCTGGGGGGCTGCAACCCAGTGGGTTGCCAAAATCTCAGACCTAACTGAGCACGGTGACTTGGCCTGGACGTGAACAGTGAAGGGCCTTGTCACACCACAGCAGGCACGTCGCTTTCGCAGTCCTGCCTGCTCCCGGTCCACTCGGGAACCACACTGCTGAGTCTGGGGCCAGGTCTCCCAGCCCTGCTCCTGGGCCCGGCCCCCTCCTCCCCCACAGCTGCGCCCTCGGCTGTCAGCTCCCCTCTGCCAGCCCTTCTGCCCCTCCCTCTCTGCCCTCCTCCCAGGACATGTGCTGCAACCACACTGATAAATATTTATCAAGGCAGCCGAGGAGATAGGGCGCAAACCAGCCAAATAAACCAGCACATTTTAAAACACACGGCCTGACAGCTGGCTCCTCTGACTGGGGCAGCGGTGTGCGTGTGTGCACGTGTGTTCACACACGCACACCCTGCATGTCCTCACACATCAGCTCACGGGCCAGCTCCTTCCAGGCTGCCCTTTGGCCCAGGATGGCCCAGCAGAACCGCGGCAGCTGGCGACCAGGCCCGCGTGCCGCTGCTCTGCGCCCGGCCCGTGTCTGTGCACACGCGGCTTGAGCAAACACACCCCAGGACCCTGTTTGCTCTGCTGCGGCTCACGGCGGTGACCGCTGGCCCCAGGGACGCGCGCTCTGCTCCGCGTGCCGGCCTAGCGGCAGGAGGCATCCTTGGCATCAGCATGCCTGCAGGATCCTGACAGCTCCCAGTGGGCTCAAGGCCAGGCCGTCCTTCTGGGAGCTGGCGGCAGGCATCACGTTTGGGGCGGGGGCCGGTGCCCTTGGAGAAGGCCTTGCACCGGGGCCTCAGGCTCGCAGGGACCCTAGAGCCAACGCCCCCCAAGTCGAGTCCCTAGTTACGGCGTGCGCATGCGTACGAGCCCTCTTCCGTCCAAAAGAGGAAGCCAGGCCCAGCCTGCATCTAATTCTCGCAAACACACACGCTTCAAGCAGCGCTGACTAGGGACACCTCGGCCACACACACGCACGTTCCAGACACACACACATAGTTCAGGCCATAAACACAGAGACCCGCCCAAAGGCACGGAGAACACCTGCCCTGACGTGTGCCCACAGCACCCACGAGCCACAGACCTCCATGTACTCATGCGCTCACGGAAAGAGACACACTCACCCAGAGACACAGCACACACACAGGTACAAATGAACACGCAGAAGTCAGGCGGACCAGACAGACACACGTATGTGCCACGTGCACACGTGTACAAGCTCCTGCCTTGCTGTCTCTCTCCTCCACTCCCCTCCCGCCACACACACACATGTGTACACACGTGTGCACACGCACGAGCCCTGAGCGCCTCTGGTCTGAGCCCAGAATAGACCGTCCCCGCTCCAGCACCCTCCTCCCCGGTTAGCCCAGCAAACAGGGGCCGCGGGAACACCAGGGCTGCCTGGGCCCGGGGCGTGCCAGTAGCTGAGACGCACCCATCACTCCAGGCCCGTCTGCCTGGCTGCCGTCTCCCGCCACAGGCACAGCGCGGCGTCCGTGTCAGAGCAGCCCTGTCGGGGGGCCTCCCCCCTGCCCCCAGACCGGAAGGCCTCACAGGGCGTCTGGCCACCTGGCCACTCTCGCCAGGCCGGGGGGTGGCACCATGGTGACCGGACGATCCAGTGACAGACAAGCTCAGCGAACCAAACTGCCACCCGGTCCTGGGAGGGACCAGCCCGGTGGAGCCCCCGAGGGCCGCTGAGCGGCTCCAGGAGGCAGCAGAAACTTCCGGGCCGGAGCACCTTGATCTGAGCGGGGTGGGCCGAGGATTCAGGACGAGGTCAGTGCAGGCCGCAGGCCGGCCGGTCTGGAGGGCTTGAGACGGGCCCCCAGGGCTGCCGTGCAGGGCAGGCTGCGTCGCCCACACCCGCCATCCGCCCCTCGGGGCCTCACTTCTCGGCTCCCAGCTGCAGTGCCCTGAGGCCCGGGAGCACGCAGGCCAGCCCTGAACTGAGACACAGACTTTGAGCTGGGAGACGCCCTGGGGCTGTGGGAACAGCCCAGATGCCAGCAGGTCCGGGGCACCGGGGGAAGGGGCGCCCAAGGGGCAGAGCGGCGGCCGTGCCCTCCGCTCACCGGGACGAGACCCCGGCTGTGCGTGCAGGGCTGTGGGCGAGGGCACGCACGGTCAGTGAGCCGACCGTCAGGCAATGACCCTACCGGAGGAGACGCACACGGAGCTGAGACGTCTGTGGCCGACGTGCGCGAAGGTGTCATCTTCTCAGAAGGACGAGGCCAGAGCGGAGCCCTGGGGGGCGCAGGGCATCTGGGGGCTGGGGGGCTGGCTCGGTGGGGCAGAACGCAACCCGTCCTCCTGCCTCCCCTCCTCCAGCGCGTGGGGAGGCTGGGGGTGGAAGGGACGGGCATACAGACCCCCAGCAGGACAGAGGCTGGGCCATCCCCTGGGGGCCAGCAACACGCTCATACGTGCTCACAGACACACACTCAACACTCCTATCAACCCAAGGACACACACGTCACGCTGGACACGCGCCACAGCAGGTCGTGCACACATGGACACGGGCCCCGGGCGGGTCACAGGTGGGGAGCCCGAGGTGGTGTTGATGGTGCGGGAGGGGGCGGGGTGGCGCTGATCCTGGGCCCCCCGGGTGGGCCTGGGGGGTCACCTGTCCTTACCGGGGCAGCGGGCAGACTCCCGGAAAGAGGCAGAGCCCCGGAAGCTGGAAAGGCCAGGACCCAGGTCTCCGGGGTCTCCATGCCAGGACCCCAAGCCCAGAACGGTGAGAGCGCTCGCGTCACTTGAGCCCCCAGGCCCGTGGTCGTGTTCCACGTGGGGGGAGGGGCTGGGGAGGGGCCGCTGGGTGCACTGGGCATGAGCCGCAGACGGAGACTGGGGGTGTGCGAAGGCTGACGCGGGAGAGGGACCCAGGCCCCACGTGCGGGGTCAGAGACAAGGGCCAGACAGAGCTGAGGGGCCGCGCGCCTGCAACCAAGTGTGGAAGGGGCTTCAGGGGGGCCGTGGGGGCCGGCAGAGCGTGGCGCATGCAGGCAGAGGAAGCCGCCGAGCACATCGTGTGTGTGTGTGTGTGTGTGTGTGTCTGTGTGTATGAGTCTGTGTGTGCCTGTGTGTGTGTGTGTGTGTCTCTGTGTGTGTGTCTGTGTGTATGAGTCTGTGTGTGCCTGTGTGTGCCTGTGTGTGTGTGTGTGTCTCTATGTGTGTGTCTGTGTGTATGAGTCTGTGTGTGCCTGTGTGTGTGTGTGTGTGTGTGTCTCTATGTGTGTGTCTGTGTGTATGAGTCTGTGTGTGCCTGTGTGTGTGTGTGTCTGTGTGTGTCTGTGTGTATGAGTCTGTGTGTGCCTGTGTGTGTGTGTGTGTGTCTGCGTGTGTGTGTCTCTATGTGTGTCTGTGTGTGTATGTGTGTGTCTTTGTGTCTGTGTCTGTGTCTGTGTGTCTCTGTGTGTGTGCCTGTGTGTGTGTGCGTCCAGCCGTGTCTGGCTGTGACCCCCTGGACTGCAGCCCGCCGACCACACCGTGGGTGCTGCAGAGCCGCCACTGAGCCGGAGCTGCCCACACTCGGGGAGGCGCCGTGACTCCACCCCGCGCGGTTCCAGGAGACATGAGTGCTCGAGGGCAGAGAGCAGCCGTGGGCCTGGGGCAGCCCTTCATTCAGACCACAGGGCTTGGGGCCCCGCAGAGGACCCCACCACACACGGGCGCTGGAATCGGTCCTCACAGAGCCACCCTGTTCGCGCCCCGGCCGGGGACAGGCCTGCGGCAGACCATCATAAAGCAAACGCGCACAGGCCCGAGGTGCCGGGGAGCTGGTCCTGCCCGAAGCCGCCGCTCTGCACTGGCCAAGGCTGCCCGCCTGCCTCCTGGGACTAAGGCAGTCTCCTCAGGGTGTCTGCCTCTTACAACCAAAAACATCCTAAACGCTGTCTGAAGTGGGCAGACCCCCGAACATGGTATCCTTGGCCGCTGACTCTGACAACTAGGAAAACAGGGCCTACAGAATGTGTCGGGAACGCTGAAATGACTTAAGCTAAAAACAGAACACATGAATTTTCCACAACCTTGAAATTCATAAAAAAGCAAATAAAATAGCAATGGAATCTTTAGAAGATTGGAAAACGGGGATAAAACAGAAGAGAAGATGACAGAAGTCAGCCTGAAATTATTAACTACAACACGCGCTTAACTTGCTGTTTCACAACAGCTATAAAGCACACTGCACTTAACAGTCCACCTTTTTACACCGAGTAAAACAAAATCAAGCTGAATGCTGTTCATGGCAGACACTTGCAAAGCAAAGTCACAAAAGATAAAGATACACCCGGCTATAAAATCAGAAGGAAATCTCGGGTCAACTACAGGCTTCAGACACAGCCGAATTTAAGACAAAAAGTGCTGCACAAACCAGGAGCGCCAAGCTGTCACAGCAGAGCCAACACAGACAGTGAACACCTGGCAAACCCGAGGGAGCGGGGAGCACAGCCTAGTGAAAAGGGCCGTGATGCCCTTCTCACAGTCCTGAGGGAGCACGTACGCAGGGCCAAAGCAAGCAATAAAGACCGCGAGGCACAGCAGGAGGGTGTCTTCTGTGAGGAGGCGAGGAGCAGGCGGGGTGGGGCAGGGGAACAGGTGTAGAAAACTTGGAACCTTACAAAACACCCCTTTCTCCGCAGCCGCTGGAACAGCCTGGTGAGATATCTGACCATCGAAATACCTGAATGAACCCGTTCAACAGAAACCAAAACTGGAGGAGCCGTCCGGCTCTGTCCTCCACGCAATACAGCTGGAGATTTCTTTTTGTTTGTTTGTTTCACAAAGTTTTAAAAAGACGTCCAGAAAAGTTGAAGGAAGAATTGGGTACACAGAGACATGCCTGACCCCTGTTTGGAAGATTTAATCCTATTATGGCACCTACATAAACGCAACCCAAACTGACCTCTCAAGACGACACAATTCAACTCAAGATCCAACCAGGATTTTTATCTCTTTGATTTGGAAAATATCACTGCCAAGCGGCCCAGGTAGATTTAATTCATTCACGGACAGAGGGGAAGTGCTGAAAAGAGGAGACGGGGTCTCCGGGTGTCACAGCTCGCTAGAGGCCTGAGAACAGGGGGCTGAGGACGCTGAGCTGTGGGCCCACAGGGCGGGACATGGGGCACCAGAGCCGCTCCACCCTCCTGGGAGAGGGGGAGCCGGCCAGGGTGGCGAGAAAGCACAGTCCTGCTCCACAGCGTTATCTACAGGGAACAAGTTCCAGGAAGAAAAATGGAGAACTAACGAAAAATAAGCCATCAAGTACAGACGAGTGTGTGAGCGGGAAAGCTTTCCTGAGGGTGACACCAAAAGCAACATCACGAAAGAGAGGATTTGACTACGTTAGCACCGGAAACTCCTACTAAACAGACAAAGTCAACAAAGAGAAGAAAATGAAATGAAAGAGAGAAAGATTATTTGGGGAAATAATCACAACATGTGTGTCCAGGGAAAGGGTTAATAGCCTTAACATATAAATAACCAAGGAAATATTAGCATACAAATAGAAAAATGAGCAAAGAATAGGAACAATTTTCAATAGAATAAATACAAATAGCAAAAGGCATTCGAAACTCTGCTCAGCCTCATTAGTATTCAAGTACATGCAAATTAAACCAACCAGCTATCATTTTCACCTATAAAGTCGGCACTTTATTATTACTGTTATTATAGTCAGTGTTACCGGAGTGTGGGAACGTGGGCATTCACGCTCTCTTGGTGGAGACAAAGTTGTGTGGCTTTTAGACGGCGACTTCACCAGCCGATCGCACCTAGTTCGTGCAACTTCTGACCCACCCGCTCTTCTTGTAGAAACTCATCCTGAAAAATAATTTGCTACAAGCGTCTTTATTGCGGTGCTCTTTTGAATGGCAAATAAGAAGCCTATTTTAAAATATCAACTAATAAGCAATCACTGGCGACATAAAATCACATGTTTTCACACAATGGCATTCTGTGCAGCCATCGATAATGGTATCCTAAGAATAGGTACAGCAGAGTAGAAACGTTGAGCGAAAGACGAGATAAAATAGTACATTCCCCAAAACCCAGTTTTGTAAGAAAAGTAAGAAAAGCTGGAAGCTACAAACACTGATTAGCCACTGCCTCGGAGGTTGTGAGTGATCGGTGTACTTCCTACCTGTGGTTACTTCCATGTAAAATTTTCCCTACAATAAATATACATTAATTGTGCAATAAAAATAAATGTTTTCAGGAGGAACGGGGCCTGAGTAAATCATTACACCACCGCACAGTCACACCGTGGCCGGGAAAGTCTGTGCGGCAGAATTACACTCATTGACATGAAAAGGTGGCCGTCATACATCGTTAAACGGAAACAGTGTGTTACACAACTGTGTGCATAGCAGCGTCTCCTTTTGTTCAAAATAGAAAATATGTCTATTTATATGCACAGAAAATGACAGCGGATTGTACTGTGAAATATTAGGAGTGGTTATCTCTGGAGGGTGTGACGGGCCATCTTCTTGTTTACGTTGTGCGTTTCTGCATTTCCCATGTTTTCGGCAGCTGTGGTGCAGTAATTTTATAATTAGAAATTACATTAATTTTTAAGAAAATAGCTACATCCTCGCATCGCATAATTCTAAGCTTTTTTGTTCATAATAGGGAGGAAATGACCCCTCCCTGCTTCAGTTTCCTTCAACCAGCCGTCCTCACTCAGGAAGACAATGTCCCCAGAGCTGGCGAGGCCTGGGCCCGGGAGGGCGCCGGCATTCAGCGGGTGGAGCCCAGGGACACCCCACAATGTGCGGGACGACCCCCCAGAGAACAGTCGGCCCCCAAGAGTTAGTGCAGAGCTTGAGGCTCAAGCCCCGTTTCCTCTTTTACAGCTTAAAGGACTAAACATCCCCCGCGCAGCCCCGAGTCTCTGTAGGGACAACTCTCAGAAAAGCCCGATGCATGCGGAAAGGCTGGGCAGCCTCGACCTCCATCCCTGAAGGAGCTCACGGAGCTGGCTTGTAATCCCGGACCCTTCTCAGACTTGCCCCCAGCCCCGCCCCAGGCCCCTCCCCACTCTCAGCAGCTCTCTGCCTAAGGACCCCCTTTCTCTTCCCTCCGCAGCTCAGCCTCCGACCCTGCATCACACAACACGGGTCTGGGAGGTGGAGACACCTGAGGGCAGGTGGTGCCTAATAAAGCGTCAGAACAGACACAACCTGCTGAACAAGGAGGAAGCGAAGCTCTGCGGGCTATGTGGAGTGACTTTAGATGTGACTTTAGACGGTGCTGGGAAACAGCTTCAGATGAGCGTGCACACAGGCGCTGGAGGAGGCTGGCGTGGAGGGGAGGGCAGGCATACAGACAGACGGGGCGCCTCCTGCCCCACCACAAGCTGGCTGGGGGGGACGCTGTACCCCCAGCACCTGGCATCATCTGGCCGGACGCCGGGCTTGTCCGCAGCACACACGGGCCCTGCGGGCAGTGAGATGCAGCCTTAATGCTCGACGAGAGTCAGCACCCTCTCACGAGGACGTGGGTGTGCAGGGGGTCATTCCAGGGGCTTCAAGAAGAGCAGCCTGGCCTCTTCAGACGGGGAGCAGAGGCGGCTTTCAGGCAAGGGCTTGGTCCCCTCCTCGGGGTCCCCCTTTCCAGCCAGCACCCCGCTTTCATGCAGCAGGTCTGTCATGCTGCTCATTGGCTTGAGGCTGTACTTCTGCGGCCCCACGGTCAAACCTGGAGCCGGTCTGGGCTCTGTCAGCCCTGGAGTCCACGAGGAGAACGGGCTGCGCCAGGGAGCTGCTACTAGCCCTGCACGGGGTTAGGCTGGGCTTGCTTTATGCCCTGCACCTCTACACGCCGGGGAGGTCAGCCCCACTGGCCCGTACCTGCCCACACCTGCTCAGAGCAGCTCTTTGGCTCCTCGACGCAGCTTTAGCTGAGATTATAAAACCCTGCAAACCTCCCTGAGCCATCGGAAGCCGCCAGCTGACTCAACTGAGGAATTCTTGCACCCACGCCCCCCACATGGCCAGCCACCACAGTGACATGGTCTCCCAGAACTGGGGCCTTACCCCGGAACCACACTCATCATCGGAACGACCCGATGACCAGGTGCTGCTCTGGAGACCGCCTCCGTCACCTCCGACGGAGCCCCGTGAGAGCAGACTCCCTGCCTGGCACGTCTGCCCTAAAGTGGTACCAGGTACGCAGGAGGCGCTCAGTGAGAACCCACTCTGAGCTGGGCCGTGTGGGCTCACTTACCCAGGAGGCCGCCGGACCCCTCGCCGGCCTCTGCTGCTGACCTGGGGCAGCGTGGCCATCTGCCCCCCGCAGCGTCCCCGACAGGCAGTGAGCTCATTTCCGAGCGGAGAGTCCCAGGGGCACCCTGGTGGGCCTGTACTGAGCCCGAGACTCTCCGGAGCCCTCATGGAGGAGGCACATGGGGTCAAGTCACAGGCCCCACCTTGGAGGCCAGGGCTGGGGCCACACATGACCTGAGGGCTGTGATGGGTCAGGCCCCAAGGGAGAGTTCCTGTTAGGTGAGGAGAGGGGGAGAGGCAGTCCTGGGCACGCACGCACGCATGCACACGTGCTCACACACACAAAAAAGAAAGAACTGGAAATAATGTCTTCGTTGATTAGGGAACTATTAGAAAACTACATCATCATCTTTAAAAGGATGTTTAAAAAACAGATCCACGGAGATGCAGAAAGAACTCAGAAGCATATTGTCAACTGAAAAAAATCAAATAATAATAGAACAGGATCCCATTTATTTTTTAAACTACAATTATATATGTATATGTATGTGCATTTTAAAAAAGGTCAGGACAGAAACAGCTCATTTAGAGACGATTATGTCAGGGATGGGAGTACGGAACAGCAGGGGGAGAGTTAAGAGGACTTCGGTTGTGATTCTGAACCGTCTCCGCTGCTTGCTCTGGCGCAGTGAGCCGCACACAGGTCTCCTATTTAGGGCTGAGGGAGGTCTCCAGGCTCGGGGCTCTCTGTGTGACCCCCGCCCCCCACATTCATGCCTCTGCCCCTCAGGCTCCCGCCCCCTTAACCCGCTTCTGTCAGCCAGGATCAGCCCTCACAGGGACAGGGTGCTTCCCGCTGTCAGCACGCTGATGCGCAGAGGTCTGGGCTTGCACTTCTTCCTGCTGAAAACCAACAGCTGGACCTTTTCCCGGCTCTGAAAATGAGCACAGCAGAAGGCAGGGTTGGCGCTTCTGCATGGCGTGGCACCCGGCCGTGGGGCACACGCCTGGCACCAGGCCGTGCTGCTGTTACCTGCTTGCTCTGCACAGGCGTGGCCAGGTAAGGGACGGTGGGGTCTGAGCTCAAGGACCCGGGGTGGAGAGGTGCGGGGGCAAAGCAAACCCAGCCTAACCCCAGGCAGCGCTAGTGAGCAAAGCGGCCAAAAGCTGGTCAGTTCAGTTCAGTTGCTCAGTCGTGTCCGACTCTTTGCGACCCCATGAATCGCAACACGCCAGGCCTCCCTGTCCATCACCAACTCCCAGGGATTACTCAAACTCATGTCCATTGAGTTGGTGATGCCATCCAGCCATGTCATCCTCTATCATCCCCTTCTCCTGCCTTCAATCTTTCCCAGCATCAGGGTCTTTTCAGATGAGTCAGCTCTTCTCATCAGGTGACCAAAATATTTGACTTTCAGCTTCAACATCAGTCCTTCCAGTAAACATTCAGGACTGATCTCCTTTAGGATGGACTGGTTGGATCTCCTTGCAGTCCAAGGGACTCTCAGGAGTCTCCTCCAATACCACAGTTCAAAAGTATCAAGTCTTTGGCACTCAGCCTTCCTCATGGTCCAACTCTCACATCTATACATGACTACTGGAAAAACCATAGCTTTGACTAGATGGATCTTTGTCAGCAGAGTAATGTCTCTGCTTTTTAATATGCTGTCTAGGTTGGCCATAGCTTTTCTTCCAAGGAGAAAGCTTCTTTTAATTTCATGGCTTTAGTCACCATCTGCAGTGATTTTGGAGCCCAGGAAAAATAAAGTCTGTCACTGTTTCCATTGTTTCCCCATCTATTTGCCAAGAAGTGATGGGACTGGATGCCATGATCTTAGTTTTCTGAATGTTGAGTTTTAAGCCAAATTTTTCAGTCTCCTCTTTCATTTTCATCAAGAGGCTTTTTAGTTCCTCTTCACTTTCTGCCATAAGGGTGGTGTTATCTGCATATCTGAGGTTATTGATATTTCTCCTGGCAATCTTGATTCCAGCTTGTGCTTCTTTCAGCCCGGTGTTTCTCATGATGTACTCTGCATAGAAGTTAAATAAGCAGGGTGATAATATACAGCCTTTGCAGATTTCAAACCAGTCTGCTGTTCCATGTCCAGTTCTAACTGTTGTTTCTTGACCTGCACACAGGTCTCTCAGGAGGCAGGTCAGGTGGTCTGGTGTTCCCGTCTCCTGAAGAATTAAGGAGACGGCCGTGGAGGGCCCACGTGTTCCGGGGAGGCAGGGGCACTGGGTAGTCACCAGGGCTTTGCGCCAGCGGGGGTCAGAGGTGTGTTTTCAGAGACCCCAGGGGGCTCTGAGGGGACGCTCTGGAAGCAGAGGCGCAGTGAGACGCGGTCTGGTTCACCCCACGCCCCCGGAGCCCTGTCCCCATGCAGGAAGCCTCTCCAGGCCCCCAGGCGCCGTCTTCCCCTGACGTGCGTCCTTACCCACACACTGAGCCTGGCCCCCTCCCTCCCCCCTGAAAACACAGGGCCAAACCAGGAGGCCTTGGAGGCGCCGGGCGTCCTGAGGAGCAGACCCCTGTGGTTTCACCTGCCCAGCACCCTGCCCCCTCCCTGTGGCACCAACCCCCATTTCCTCTGCCGGCCGGGGGCCCCGTGCACAGACCCCTGGCTCCTCTGTCCTCTTTGTGGGGGAGAAGCCCTCGTCCTGAGAGCCTAGCGCGGCCAAGGGCCGGCTGAGCCTGCCCCAGGAGAGGACGCAAGGAGCGAGCTGGGGAGGAGGTGAGGGTGAGCACGTCTCGAGCGGCAGAGCGCCTCCGCCTGAGCCTGGCCCAGCTACCTTGGCCTCTGAGTAACTCAGACCGGCGTGAAAGCACTCCCCCGAAGCGGCTGCCGCTTCCCGCTGCCCGCCAGCCCTGCGCCCCACTGGTCGTGTTTCAAAGCTGCGGCTCGGGACCAGGTTCCTCAACCTCGAAATTCCAGGGCGCCCTGCGGCCCCAGATCACTCACAGAAAGGGACACGGGCCGCGGCCCCCGACGGTGGAAGGAAGCTGCTAGTGGGATTCCCGTTCAAGCCAGGGACTCCAGGCTGTCGGCCCCGTGGCAGCAAGTTTCAGGGACGGGGTCTCGGTGGAGAAGCAGGAAGGCAGGTGGAAGGGCCTGTCCACTGGTCACTGAGCAAGAACCTCAGAACACCAGAATCCCGCTTAGCAGGGGCCCCCTGCCCCCCCGCCCCACTGGCTTCCTCGGCCTCCTCGGGCAGAGACCAGGGTCTCATCTCAGCCCTCTGCGTTCAGATGAGCAGAGCTGGGCTCAGATCAGGACTTCCCAAGTCACACGGCCGGTGGGTGGCGGAAGCGGGGTCCCCCCCGGCCGCCCCCAGCCCTGTTCTCCTTCCTCTCTCCGCACACACGCCCGCTCCCGCCCTGCAGACCCAAGGCCGCTGCAGCACCTCCGGGCCCCCAGCACCAAGGATCGCACTTGACCCAGGGGCTCCCCCGTGCTCTCCCAGGGCCACGAGAGGCCGTGATGGCCGACCCGGCACAGGGCGGGCCCGCTGGCTTTTGCTGCGCCGTCAGTCACCCAAACGAGAGGCTCACACGTGAGGAGATGGCCACACGCTGACCACGTGTTACTGTGGCACCCATGTGAGCACCCCTGCCGCCCGTGGGCCGAGGGCACCCCGGGCACAGCCTTGCCCCTGTGTGGCTCGTCCCCTGTGGGCCAGTCCAGCCTGTCCCCGTGGAAGCCGGGCCGTGCAGGAGCCGCGGTGGATGGTACAAGCCTCCTGAGACCCGGACGGGGAGCCAGAGCCCTGTCACCTCGGTGACGTCCTCCGGCCAGGGCGGGCCCGGCGGCCCAGAGGCGGGGAGGGGGCCTGACCGGAGGGGCTGCGCCGTGCGGGGAGGGGCTGGGGCATCTTTGTGGGCGATCAGCGGGGAGCTTCAGCAGAGCCTCTGCGCCAGGGCTCTAACGAACCGTCTTCGGTTTCATTATGAAGAAAAACCTGAGCAAGGTCCAGATCCTGCTTGGGGCTGCCAGCTCCAGCCCTCTGCAAGACAGAGTTAATGAGTGTTTTTTAGCAAAAAATGAATGAAAATGCTTCCCACTTTAAAGACGCTTGGAGACTTCTGGTACCAGCAACTTGGCAGACGGCAAGCCCTGACAATCCCCTGCTGCAAACACACAGAAAGAGTAGATAAAATCCCACAAATACTCCTCCGAAGGCAAGAGGAGCTGGTAGGAAACAGGGGCAGGGAGAGTGCCAGGATCTAGACCCGGAGGAAAAGTGGATCAGCCACAAGCAAGAGGGAGCAGCTGGAAACCCCGTCGCTGGGGCGGCTTGGGCGGGCGTGGGGGCGACCTGCTCTCAGGAGAGCGGGGCTTGGATCCTGACGCTGCTGCAGCGGCCAGCAGGAAAGTCATGGCCCTGCGGAGGCCCCGGCTGAAATGGAGACCCCTCGGAGGGGAGAGACTGAATTACAGACAGACAACAGGCGGACCACCCGCAGAGACAGAACACGCGCCACAGTCTGCGCAACCAGCCCAGGAAACCTACCGTCCCCTACAGACGTGGGCTCAGGTGTCCGAGCTGCCGCCTGCAGGCCACGCTGGAGGGAGCCAGACCGTGGGCTCCAGCAAGCCGTCCGGGAAGTCGGACGACAGCCCTGTAAGGCTCTGCCCAGACGGCTCAGCAGCTGAGAGCGTCCCCAGCCCTGGCCCTTTTTCCAACTGAGCACCGGCAGAAGAACCCAAGTATGTGCCCGATGGCTCCGGGACTCAGGCTCCCGCCTTCTTGAGGGGCTCCCCGGCCTGCCTCTGAGGCCCCCATGTGCAAACAGTGCTGGCTCTCTCCCCCACGACAGAAACCTCTGCACAAACAGCCTCTGCTTCCTCTCCTTCAGACGGCCTCTGTGATTTCCACAGAAGGAAAACCTGCACACAGGCTGACCGCTTCTGGCAGTCGTCTCCAAAGAAATGACCCAAATAACGCCTTCCAACAACGTAAGGGTATGCACATTGGACACAACCGTCACCACATTTATTTTCAACGACTGAAGGGAAAACCGTAAGTCATCCTCATGTGTGTATGATAAGCATTTTAATATGACTTAATGGCCATTCACAACAAAAATTCTTAATAAAACAGGAACAAAACGGAACTCCTAAGTGTGATGCCAAGTATACATGAAAACGTAGTACAGAGTCACAATTAACAGTGAACCCTTAGGGCTTCCCTGGTGGCTCAGTCAGTAAAGAATCTGCCTGCAATGTGAGAGACCCAGGTTCTACTCCTGGGCCAGGGAAGATCCCCTGGAGAAGGAAATGGCAACCCACTCCAGTATCCTTGCCTGGAGAATCCCATGGACAGAGGAGCCTGATGGGTTCCATGGGGAACCACAGCCCATGGGGAGGCAAAGAGTCAGACACAACTGAGCGACTAACACACGTTAGGAGCATCACCCACTCAGAGTCAGGAGCACGACAATGACAACCACTATCATCACTGCTACTCAACGTTGTATGGAAAGCCTCAGCTTGTGCAGTAAGACAAACGGAAATGAAATGAACAAGGATTGGAAGGGAAGCAACGAAAATTTTCACTACACACAAATTAAAAGCTCAGCTCCACTGAAAGTCTCAGAGAACCTACAACAGGCTATGCAGGGAAGGACCCGAGATCCAAGCACAGACACAAACCATGTCTCCAGGTTACAGGAGCCACAGGCACAAGAGTCAGAACATTTCATTTAGAAAGACAGAACGATAACAACACGTTTGTAAGGTTAGAAGGAAATCTAACAAAAGAAGTGCATGATCTTTCTGGAGAAAATTATAAGACTTCATTGACAAACATACAAGAAGACCAAAGTAAATTAGGCAGATATGCCACAAGCATGGGTGAGAAGACTCAGTATCATAAAAACGATAGTTCTCCTATATTGATCTATAAATTTAATTTAATCTCAATTAAATGCCAATAGGGAATTTTGTAGAACATGCACACTAATCCTAAAACTTATGTGGATGAATAAAGGACTAAGACTAGCTCTGACACCCTGAGCACAGGGCTGTGAACCCCCCATGATAAGTTATTAGATCGACCACAAAGTTTTAGCGCCCAGAACTGTGAGATGTCGGCCCAGAAGCAGGAGGCCAAAGGGGCAGCAGGGAGCCCAGAAGCTCCCCGTGTGAGCCTGCAGACCAAAGGGTAGGCGACGGGAGACAGAAATCCCTGCCGAAAAAAGGAAGTCGTCAACTCAAAGCATACAGCATTTTTTTAAAGATATAGAATTAAGTGGTGAAAAGCAACTATCAGCCTTATAAAAAAACAGGAACATATCTTCATGTGTTATGGAATAAGACACAAAATAACAAACAACAACAAAAAAAGATTGAGAACTTTGAATACACTAAAATTTACAGCTGCTGTAAGACAAAAGGCACAATAAACAAAATAAAAGAACAAGCTACAAACTGGGAAAGATATTTGGTATGCAAATAATTGATGAAAGAATTTGATTCAAAATACGTGAGGAGCTGCTACAAATCATAAAGAAAACATCCAACAGTCCAGAAAGAGAACAGGCAGAAGACAGGCACACAGGGATCAGGGAACAGGCAGAAGACAGGCACACAGGGATCAGGGAATGGGCAGAAGACAGGTACACAGCTCACAGAGAACAAGCAGAAGACAGGAACACAGCTCACAGGGAACAGGCAGAAGACAGGCACACAGGGATCAGGGAACAGGCAGCAGACAGGCACACAGAGCCTGAAGGGAACAGGCAGAAGACAGGCACACAAAGCCCAAAGGGAACAGGCAGAAGACAGGCACACAGAGCCTGAAGGGAACAGGCAGAAGACAGGCACACAGAGCCCGAAGGGAACAGGCAGAAGACAGGCACACAGAGCCCGAAGGGAACAGGCAGAAGACAGGCA
>JADEYB020000014.1:381627-460858 GCA_015832495.2 Alces alces | reverse complement strand
GTTGGCAAAGTAATGTCTCTGCTTTTTAATATGCTGTCTAGGTTGGTCATAACTTTTCTTCCAAGGAGCAAGAGTCTTTTAATTTCATGGCTGCAGTCAGCATCTGCAGTAGAAAATAAAGCCTGTCACCGTTTCCACTGTTTCCCCATCTATTTGCCAGGAAGTGATGGGTCTGGATGCCATGATCTTACTGTTTTGAATGTTGAGGATTAAGCCAGCTTTTTCACTCTCCTCTTTCACCTTCATCAAGAGGATCTTTAGTTCCTCTTCACTCTATGCTGTTTTCCTCTTCTACTTTGCAGTGTCATTTAAGAAAGCCTTCTTTTCTCTCCGTGCTCTGGAACTCTGCCTTCAGTTGGGTGTATCTTTCCCTTTCTCCTTTGCCTTTCACTTCTCTTCTTTCCTCAGCTACTTATAAAGCCATCTTAGATGCCCATTTCGCCTTCTTGCATTTCTTTTTCTTGGGGATGCTTTTGGCCACTGCCTCCTGTACAGTGTTACAAACCTTCATCCATAGATCCTCAGTTCAGTTCAGTCGCTCAGTCGTGTCCAACTCGTTGTGATCCCACGGACTGCAGCCAGGCCTCGCCAAGTCCCGGAGTTTATCCAAACTCACGTCCATTGAGTCGGTGATGCATCCAACCATCTCATCCTCTATTGTCCCCTTCTCCTCCTGCCTTCAGTCTTTCCCAGCATCAGGATCTTTTCCAAGGCGTCAGTTCCTCGCATCAGGTGGCCAAAGTATTGGCGTTTCAGCTTCAACATCAGTCTCTCCAATGAATATTCAGGACTGATTTCCTTTAGGATGGACTGGTTGGATTTCCTTGCAGTCTAAGGGACTCTCAAGAGTCTTCTCCAACAACACAGTTCAAAAGCATCGATTCTTTGGTGCTCAGCTTTCTTAATAGTCCAACTCTCACATCCATAACTACTGGCAAAACCATGGCCTTGACTAGACAGACCTTTGTTGGCAAAGTGGTGTCTCTGTTTTTTAATATGCTGTCTACGTTGGTCATAATTTTCCTACCACGGAGTAAGCATCTTTTAATATCATGGCTGCAGTCACTATCTGCAGTGATTTTGGAGCCCCCCAAAATAAAGTCTGCCACTGTTTCCACTGTTTCCCCATCTATTTGCCATGAAGCGATGGGGCTGGATGCCATGATCTTAGTTTTCTGAATGTTGAGCTTTAAGCTAACTTTTTCTCTCCTTTTTCGCTTTCATCAAGGGACCCTTTAGTTCTTCTTCACTTTCTGCAATAAGGGTCATGTCATCTGCATATCTGAGGTTATTGGTATTTCTCCCAACAATCTTGATTTCAGCTGTGGTTCAATCAGCCCTGCATTTCTCATGATGTACTCTGCATATAAGTTAAATAAGCAAGGTGACAATAGACAGCCCTGACATACTCCTTTTCCTATATGGAACCAGTCTGTTGTTCCATGTCCAGTTCTAACTGTTACTTCCTAACCTGCATACACATTTCTCAAGAGGCAGGTCAGGTGGTCTGGTAATCCTATCTCTTTCAGAATTTTCCACAGTTTATTGTGATCCACAGAGTCAAAGGCTTTGGCATAGTCAATAAAGCAGAAATAGCTGTTTCTCTGGAACTCTCTTGCTTTTCCGATGATCCAGCGGATGTTGGCAATTTGATCTTGTTCCGATGATCCAGCTTGAACATCTGGAAGTTCACGGTTCACGTATTGTTGAAGCCTGGCTTGGAGAATTTTGAGCCTTACTTTATTAGCAAGTGAGATAAGTGCAATTGTGGGGTAATCTGAGCATTCTTTGGCATTGCCGTTTCTTGGGATTCGAATGAAAACTGACCTTTTCCAGTCCTGTGGCGACTGCTGAGTTTTTCAAATTTGCTGGCATATTGAGTGCAGCACTTTCACAGCATCACCTTTTAGGATTTGAAATAGCTCAACTGAAATTCCATCACCTCCACTAGCTTTGTTCTTAGTGATGCTTCCTAAGGCCCACTTGACTTCACATTCCAGGATGTCTGGCTCTAGGTGAGTGATCACACCATCGTGATTATCTGGGTCATGAAGATCTTTTTTGTACAGTTCTTCTGTGTATTCTTGCCACCTCTTCTTAATATCTTCTGCTTCTGTTAGGTCCATACCATTTCTGTCCTTTATTGAGCCTATCTTTGCATGAAATGTTCCCTTGGTATCTCTAATTTTCTTGAAGAGATCTCTAGTCTTTCCCATCCTATTGTTTTCCTCTATTTCTTCGCACTGATCACTGAGGAAGGCTTTCTTATCTCTCCTTGCTATTCTTTAGAACTCTGCATTCAAATGGGAATATCTTTCCTTTTCTCCTTTGCTTTTTTCTACTCTTCTTTTCACAGCTATTCGTAAGGCTTCCTCAGACAGCCACCTTGCTTTTTTGCATTTCTTTTTCTTGGGGATGGTCTTGCTCCCTCTTTACTGTACAAAGTCATGAACCTCCGTCCATAGTTCATCAGGCACTCTGTGTATCAGATCTAGTCCCTTAAATCTATTTCTCACTTTCACTGTATAGTCATAAGGGATTTGATTTAGGTCATACCTGAATGGTCTAGTGGTTTTCCCTACTTTCTTCAATTTAAGTCTGAATTTGGCAATAAGGAGTTCATAATCTGAGCCACAGTCAGCTCCCAGTCTTGTTTTTGCTGACTGTATAGAGCTTCTCCATCTGTGGCTGCAAAGAAAATAATCAAACTGATTTCGGTGTTGACCATCTGGTGATGTCCATGTGTAGAGTCTTCTCTTGTGTTGTTGGAAGAGGATGTTTGCTATGACCAGTCCGTTCTCTTGGCAGAACTCTATTAGCCTTTGCCCTGCTTCATTCTGTACTCCAAGGCCAAACTTGTTTGTTACTCCAGGTATTTCTTGACTTCCTACTTCTGCATTCCAGTCCCCTATAATGAGAAGGACATCTCTTTTGGGTGTTAGTGCTAGAAGGTCTTGTAGGTCTTCATAGAATCATCAACTTCCGCTTCTTCAGCGTTACTGGTCAGGGCACAGACTTGGATTACTGTGATACTGAAGGGTTCGCCTTGGAAACAAACAGAGATCATTCTGTCGTTTTTGAGATTACATCAGGCACTGCATTTCGGACTCTTGTTGACTATGAGAGCTACTCCATTTCTTCTAAGGGATTCCTGCCCACAGTAGTAGATATAATGGTCATCTGAGTTAAATTCACCCATTCCAATCCATTTTAGTTCTCTGATTCCTAAAACGTCGATGTTCACTCTTGCCATCTCCTATTTGACCACTTCCAATTTACCTTGATTCACGAGCCTAACATTCCAGGTTCCTGTGCAATATTGCTCTTTACAGCATCGGACTTTACTTCCATCACCAGTCAGATCCACAACTGGGTGTTGTTTTCACTTTGGCCCCATCTCTTCATTCTTTCTGGAGTTATTTCTCCACTGATCTCCAGTAGCATATTGGGCACCTACCGACCTGGGGAGTCCATCTTTCAGTGCCCTATCTTTTCGCCTTTTCCTATTGTTCATGGGGCTCTCGAGGTAAGAATGCTGAAAAGTTCTCAGGCACTCTGTATACCAGATATAATCCCTGGAATCTATCACCTCTGCTGTATAATCCTAAGAGATTTGATTAGGTCACACCTGAATGGCCTATTAGTTTCCCATACTTTCTTCAACTGAAGATAGAATTTTGCAATAAGGAGCTTATGATCTGAGCCAGAGTCAGCTCCCAGTCTTGTTTTTGGTGATTGTATAGAGCTTCTCTATCTTCTGTTACAAAGAATATAATCAATCTGACTTCAGTATTGAACTTCTGGTGATGTCCATGTGTAGAGTCATCTCTTGGGTTGTTGGGGGAAGTGTTTGCTATGACCAGTGTGTTCTCTTGACAAAACTTTGTTAGCCTTTGCCCTGCTTCATTTTGTACTCCAAGGCCAAACTTGCCTATTACTCCAGGTATCTCTTGACTTTCTACTTTTGCATTTCAATCTCCTATGATGAAAGGGACATCTTTTTTTTTTTTTTTGCGTCAGTTCTAGGAAGTCTTGTAGGTCTTCATAGACTCAGTCAACTTCAGCTTCTTCAACATCAATGGTTGGCAAAGAGACTTGGAATACCATGATGTTCAATGGTTTGCCTTGGGAAAAAACTGGGATCATTCTGTCGTTTTTGAGGTTGTACCCACATAATGCATTCTGGGCTCCTGTTGACTATGAGGGCTACTCCATTTCTTCCAAGGGATTCCTGCCCACAGTAGTAGATATAACGTTAAATAAATGTGTGAGTTAAATTCACACGTTTCTGTCATTTTAGTTCACTGATTCCTAAGATGCTGATGTTCAATCTTGCCATCTCCTGCTTGGCCATGTCCAATTTACTAGACTCATGGACCTAACATTGCAGGTTCCTATGAAATATTGTTCTTTACAGCAACAAACTTTACTTTCACCACTAGACACGTCCAAAACTGGGCATCATTTCCGCTTTTGGCCAGCCACTCCATTCTTTCTGGAGCTATTAGTAATTGCCCTCCGTCCTTCCCTAGTAGCATTATGGACACTTTCTGACCTGGGAGGCTCATCTTCTGGTGTCACATCTTTTTGCCTTTTCACACTGTCCACGGGGTTCTCGAGGCAAGAATAATGGAGTGGTTTCCCATTTCCTCCTCCAGTGGACCCCATTTTATCAGAAGTCTCCACTATGACCTATCGTGGGTGGCTCATAGCTTCACTGAGTTTTTCAAGTCCCTCTGCCATGAAGAGGTGCTAGTTATTAGAGAAATGAAAATTAAAACCATAAAGAGATGTCAACTCACAACCGTTAAGATGCGCACTATCAATAGACAGGAGGGAAGGAGAGGGAGGAGGAGGAAGTAAGTGCTGGGGAGGATGTGGAGAAACTGGAACCTCTGGGCACTGCTGATGGAATGTGCAAGGGTGCAGCCACTGTGGAAAACCATATGAAGGGTCCGCAAAAACTAAACATAGCATTGCCATACGATGCAGAGCTTCGGAGTACATACCCAGAAGAACTGAACACTGGGATTCAGATATTTAGACACCCATGCTGATATAGCAACATCATTCACAAAAGCCAAGTGTCCATGGAGGAATAAATGGATAAGCAAAGGGTGACCACTCAAGCAACAAAATACTATTCAGCCCTTAGGAAGAAAGGACATTCTAACACATGGGACAACATGAGGACACGGAGCAGGAAGGCGAGCCTGCCACAAAGGACAGACACTGTCTGATTCCGCTTACAGGCAGCCCCTAGATGAGTCAAATCCATAGAGACAGGGAGTGGAGACGGGGCCGGGGCTGGCAGAGGGGCGGGGAGTTAGTGTTTAACAGGGCCAGAGTTTCAGTTTCACAAAATGAAGAGTCCTAGACATTGGCCACATCATAATATGAATGCACTTAACACTAGTGAACTGTACACTTAAAAATAGCAAGGTCGGTAAATTTTACATTATGTGAATTTAACTACCATTAAAACTTTTTTTTAAAGAAACAGTAATTACACAGTATATCCTTAGTGAAATAAATCTAAGAACTAAAAGAGGTAATAAGAGAGAATCATACCAAAAAAAAAAAGGTAATATAAGCAAATTTAAAAAACAACTGCCAGGACTTTCCAGGTAGCCCAGGGGTTTCTCAGCACGGCCGATGCAGGGGGCCTGGGTTCAGTCCCTGGTCAGGGAACTAGATCCCACATGCTGTGGGGCGGCAGGGGGCAAAAGATTATTTTTTAATGAAGAAAAGAAAAAGCACTGCCCACGGTGGGCTGCAGGGCAAGGAAGCTGTGTGCTCAGCTTCCAGCTCCCGTTCTTCCAGGCTGTGACACAGGAGAGGGTCTCAGGCAGGCGTTCTGCATGCAGCCCACCCCCCGGGCCGCAGAGGGTGGGGTGAGGACACCCCTGGGTTGTCCTGCTGACCTGCCCAAGGGCACAGTCACGAGCTCATGGGCTCAACCCCCACTCTGAGCTGCCCAGTGGGTAAGGCTCCGGCGTTCAGCACCACCATGGATACCCCCAGAGCTAGCTCTGGCAGGAACGGGTGCCAAGGATGAAAGGAAGACGGGCAATGCGAAAGGAGGCGGGTTTTCAGGAGCGGGCACCTCCGTGGCTCACGTTCACTCTGTGTGCCGTCGACAGAACAGAAAACAGCCATCGGGCCTCCCGGTAGCTCAGTGGTAAAGACTCCAGCTGCCAATGCAGGAGACACAGGGTTCGGTCCCTGATCTGGGAAGACCCCACGTGCCATGGGGCGACCAAGCCTGTGCACCACAGCTAACTGAACCCCCAGCACCCGACAGCCCCAGCTCCCATCAAGAGGCCACTGCTGTGAGAAGCCCACACGCTGCAGCCAGAGAGGACGCCCTGCTCACCACGACCAGAGAAAACCCTGTGTGGCCACCAAGCCCAAACATAGTATTTGGACATACATATTTGGACCTAATATAATACTAGGACAGCCAAAAATAAAGAAAATAATACATAAAATTATTTTATTAAAAAAGAAAAGAACCACACAACAGCTTGGCCCAAACCAGCCCCATGTGCTGACTGCTACCCTCTGTCCATCAGCGTGAAGGCACAGGCCCCCTGCCGCCCCTGGACAGCCAGCTGACCACCCGGCGGAGGCCATGCCAGCCAGCTCCACCCGCCAGTGGGAGGCAGACGGCTGAGCGGGGCTCCGGGAGCGCTTCTTTGTTCCTAGTTAAAGCCTGCCAAGCCTGGGGTGTGGCCAGGCTGGGCCAGTGCCCCGGGGGCTGAGGGTAAGTTGTAATTAAACCTCTCTGCTGCCATCTCTGGAAGCTCCTGACAAGGAAAGACCCGCCAAGCACCCTGGGGGCGGGGGGGGGGGGGTGGCCTGCCTTCCAGTGAGGAATTATCAAATGAAATAATTCAATATTTATTCCACTGAGGGGGCAGTGAGGGGCACCCACCCCCACCCACCCACGGCAGGGCTGAGCTGTGGGGGCCCACCCCCCAAACTCCTGTTTCCCCGAAAGGCACAGATAAAGCCCTGACACACGTTCCTAAACGGTCTTCACAGGAAGGAGACCCCCTCCAGATGAAGGGTGTTAACAGCAAGCACGCAGACCCCAGACTGGCAGACAGCAGGAGGCTGGGGTGCACAGCGGTCACCCTGCTGCCAGCCAGCCCGGGGGCCTGGCACGAGCTGCTCACAGCCCCTGCAGCCCCCCGCCCCCACCTGCCTGGGAAAACTCTCCCGAGAAGCACCGGGGGGCAGTGTCCTCAGGGGTGAGCTGCCCGATCTTGCGTGGCCTCGCGAAAAATGGGGTCCTCTCCCTCACTGCATCGCAGGGTCAGTAGGTTTGGTTCAGCTACAAGGGCAACCTCAGCCTTCAGACGCGAGGGTGTCTTCCCACTGCCTGCCTGACCTGGCCAGCGGCTTCCCAGAGGGAGGGCGGGGGGACCCACCCCCTGGGCCTCGGCCTAGGGCATTCAGGCCAGTGGTCGCTGCAGGCCAGGTCAGACCCCGGGGCTCAGAGGCCCAGTGAGCGCAGAGGCGGACCTCCCCCAGCACCTCGCTCCCCCGCTGCAGGTGGAAGGAAGGGAGCTGGAAGTTTCCTGAGCGCCCCCTTGCTGGGTGCTCAGTGTGGGGCAGGGGGCTTTCCCAGGGACTGGGGGTCAGGAGAAGCATCTGCCACTCAAGGTGCTGGCTGCCCCCCCAGGACTCCCCTCCTGGGTCCTGGGCCTCCCCCCCAGGCCTCCTCCCCTGGGCCTTCCCCCAGGACTCCCCTCCTAGGCCTCCCCCCCCTGGGATTCCCCTCCCAGGACTCCCCTCCAGGGCCCTGGGCCTCCTCCAGCACACAAAGGGTCAAGAGACCTCCATGCAGTCAGGGTGAAGCACTGCAGGGCCAACCCCACAACCCCGCCTGGTGCCCCAAGTGCCAAGCTAAACCAGTGCGTCCCGTGGTTTAAGGGAAGCCAGAAATTGGGATTTTTATGCAAACTACACAGAAGTCCCTGGTAGCTGAGCTGGTAAAGAATCCGCCTGCAATGCAGGAGACCCCAGGTCGATTCCTGGGTCGGGAAGATCCGCAGGAGAAAGGATAGGCTACCCACTCCAGTATTCTGGCCTACAGAATTCCATGGACTGCATAGTCCGTGGGATTGCAAAGAGTCAGACACAACCGAGTGACTTTCAGTTTCACACAGAAGTCCAACTGTGAGCCCCAAACTGAGACAGAGAAATCACAGGATACAGGACACAGTGTCTGGCTTGGGCTGCAAAGCTAACTGTGGAGAGGGGGAGGGCCCAAAGGGAGACCAGGGATGGTGACCTCCCCCGGGGGAGGGGGCCCGTGGCTCTGGGGGCCGTCAGAGCCCGCAGGTGGGGCTCGCCAGGCTCCGGGCTCCGCACCTGGATGGACGCCTGTGGACAGAGCATGGTGCCTGGATGGGTGTCTGTGGGCAGAGCGCAGTCTGGCCTGTTTCACGGGCTCCGCCAGTGCCTGTGCGGACTGGCCGGTGCCTAGTCACTGGGGAACGCGTGTTGGGGCCGCCTCCCTGCTCTGGCCCAGTGTGGACGCCCACTCAGGCCAGCGTCCTCCACACCCCTGCAGCCTGTGAGCCCGGACTCTGCCCGCAGGCCGCCCACAGTGCTGGGCTCCCAGGCAGCCCGGCAGCATCACCCACGTGGCCAAGGGTGGCCTGGACCCCCAGCCCTCAGCCTGGCGCGGGAGGTGCCTGCAGGGCCTTCGAGGAGCCGTCTTTCGAGGGGAAAGCAGGCTGACCCAGGGCAGCTGCCTGTGGGAAGGTTGCTAAGGAAACCATCAGTCCAGGCCTATTGATCAGCGGAGAGGAAAGGGCCTGGGGGAGAACGGGGGAGGGGCGCAAGGGGAGCCTCTGGGTGGGGGCCGGCCCTTGTGGGACACTACCCTTGCCCACGCTCCACCCCCACACCCCACTGCAGCAAGGATGGGCCAGGCAGCAGAGGGAACACGCTTGAGAGCTGGATCCGAACGTGGGCATCACGCAAGGGCCTCACCCAGCTGAGCGGAGCTCTCGGATCATGCTTGGGGTTCTCGGGGCCCAGGGAGCCGGGGCGTGGGCAGATCACAGCTGGGCTCCTCTGCAGTCTGCACCCTAGGTCTGGGGGCCCCAGGGATGGGAGCGTCCCCCGCAGCTCAGCGGCATCCTGGGTCCCCAGGCCCTCTGCCAACCTCAACCTGCCCACTCTCAGGCCAGCCCGTCCTTCCTGCCAGTCCCTCACCTGCCCCAGACCTCGGCACTTGTGACGCATGTAGAAAGTCTTTTGCACACCTGTCGGCCCACCTCTCTCACTGCAGCGGGTGCCCCGTCCTGCCTGGGTGCCTGGCAGAGAGGGCCCCAGGGTGCCCACCTGCCCCAAAGGTGGCCTGACTGAAGGAGGACCTCACAGTTGGCAGCTTGCTTTCCTGCCCAAGACCCTCGATGCCTCAGCCTCTGTAACTGCTCCCTGCCCAGGGGACACCCCCCACCCCGACCCCGCTTTGCTGAGAAGACCCCTCCCTCTCCTCCAAGCATCAGGTATTCCCCCCGTGGTTCTCAGAGTTTCCATGGTCTCTGCCTGCCCGGCATGCATAGCAGCAGCTGCCCCAGGCATTCATGGAGTCCCCCAAGCCTCGGGCCTTCACCCCCAGTTCCCGGGTGTGATCGAGCCTGGTCAGTCAGGGGCTGTGTTTTCTTGAGTAGAGCTGGCATCTGACCACAGGGACATGGTCCTGTCAGAGCCAAAAGGCATGATCCTGGGACACTGGTGGCAGCTGTCGGAAAGAGGAAGTTTCCCACTTTCTTTACTTGCTGGAGTGACTCAGGAGACCACAGCTGGGCACTGGCTTGGCTGGGGGTGGGCGCAGGGAGGGGGCGCCCACCAGAGCAGAGCCAAGGGGTGCAGAAGGGCCTGGGGGCCCATAGAAGCAGCCGCTCCGGACACCCCCAAGGCCTCTCCCTTCCTGCCCTGGGACCCTGTAAATGCCCCCCTTTTCTTGGGCCACTTTGAGTTGGTTTACTGGCACTACTGCCTCTGCAACCGAGTTCCACCCACTCACGGTCACGTCTGGCTCTCTGCCCTCAGTTTCCCCACAAACCAAATGGGAGGGCTTTGAAGCTCCTCTCTAGTTCTGCCCAGCTCCAACGCATGGAAGGCCGGACACCTGAGATCTTGGCTGATTTGGTTTCAACTGGCATGAGCAGGAAAGGAGGAACAGACTGGTTCATGTAACCAAAAAGTCCAAGGAGCAGTTTCAGGTCTGGATTGATCCAGGTGCTCACCCAGTATCATCTCTGTCGCCATCCTCCTCCAGGCTGGCTTATGTTTCAGGCAGTGCCTGCCTGGCCCAGCACTTCCAGTCTACAGTTTAACCCCAGGCTATAAAGAAGGCTGAGCGCGAAAGAATTGATGCCCCTTTGAACTGTGGTGTTGGAGAAGACTCTTGAGAGTTCCTTGGACTGCAAGGAGATCCAGCCAGTCCATCCTAAAGGAAATCAGTCCTGAATATTCATTGGAAGAAGTGATGCTGAAGTTTAAACTCAAATAATCTGGCCACCTGATGTGAAGAGCAGACTCATCAGAAGAGACCCTGATGCTGGGAAAGATTGAGGGCAGGAAGAGAAGGGGATGACAGAGGATGAGATGGTTGGATGGCATCACCAACTGGATGGACATGAGTCAGAGTAAACTCTGTCAGACAGTGGAAGACTGAAGAGCCTGGTGTGCTGCAGTTCATAGAGTTGCAAAGAGTCAGCCACAAGGCCGTGACTAAACAACACGATACCAGGTCCCGGGAGTGCTCTGACCGGCTCTTCACAGAAATCAGCCCCCCAAGGGATCAGGATGCTCCTGGCGCCAAGTTTGGTCACATGGCCGAGTTAACAAGATGGAAGCTTGAAATCCCACCCGTTGGGGTGTGGGGCACTTTTGAAAAGCAAAGGAGCCCAGAGACGTCCTCCACACAGGCCTCCCTCCTCCCAGGTCTGAGGTCAGGACGGTGTGCCGCACGTGACCTGAAGTGCCACCCAGGACGGGCTCCCTGGAGCCTCCCACTCCCTCCCACCGGCTCCTGGGCCTGCGGAAGAGGATCAGAGATGCCCAGCACGGCACTTCCTGCTTCACAGGAGCCTCTCAAGAGCTGTCTGCTGGGGCCCCACTAAAGAGATTACGGGCCGTCTTTTAGTGAAACCCCGAGCCTCTGGGCTGGCCCTGCTAATCCCGACAAAGGATAACAGGCCCCTAATTAATTCTCCGAATCTGACGGTGGCGCGGACGCCAGCCAGTCCGGCTGCCTTAATGAGTTTAATCGACTGGACTTGATGATTTTATTTGAAACCCAGGGCCGCAAATTAAGCTCTTAAAAATGCACTTGAACTTGATTGGCAGCAGTAATCCCAACAAAGTCTGTTTAATCCTTGGGCTGCCTGGGCAGGGGCAGCCCGTGCAGGACTGGGGGCCCCCAACTCCTCAGCTCTGGGGTGAAGTTCTTCTGCCTTCTGACTCCGGTGTCAGCAGGGGTCCCAGGAGCCAGGAGGCGGGCCCCGCCCCTAGGGCCACAGGTGAACTCCTACCTAGCCATCAAACCCCAGCTCAAATCTCTCCCCAGGGACCCTCCCCCGGCTCCCATCAGATTCAGGTGCCCCTGCCGCTGGGTCTGCACGAGTGCCCGCCCCCTCCCAGGAGCTGTGGCCTCGTCCTGCCTGTCACCAGGTCCCAGCCCCCCGCTATGTGCTGCGTGCTGAATGCTGGTGGTCAGCTTTGTCCCGCGCACACCTGTCCCGCTGCAGGAGAGGGGTCCCCATGCTGGCTGCAGGGCTCCCCTCCCTGTGGGCACGCCCTGGGGGGGGGGGTGACCTTGCCAGTGCTGAGCCTTCTGTCTCTCCCGGAGGACGAGCTCAGCCAGCGCACTGGCAAACAGGAGACCCCGTACAAGAGAGCCGGTCGTCCCTGCAGGGCTACCCTAGAGCAGCCGCCCAGTAGACCCACAGCTGCCCACTGGTGCTGGAGCAAGCCCAGCCAGCCCACACCAGTCCACGCCGGCCCACTGCCATATGCAGAGAGAGCCCCCTTCCTAGCGGGCAGGGCTGCCTTGGGCTCCAGGCTCAGCACGCCCCCGGCCTGGGCCAGGCCAACCCCACGGCCCAGAATGAGCACCCACCTCCCTGCCCATTCTGTCACATGGGCCCACCAGCCAGGCCCCCAAACTTCTCTTGGGGAGCAGGGCGGGGAGCTCTCGTCCCCTCCCCACAGAAGGCAATGGGCTCTGTGACCGGATCCAGAGGTGGGAATGCTCTGAGTAAGACATGCACGCCCGTGCCCGTGTGCAAGCACACACACCAACACGGGTCACCAACATGGGTCACCAAGCTAACCCTCCTCTGGTCTCCAGACAGCTCGTCCTCTGTTGTGTGCTAAGAAAGCAGCTTGAAGAGGACGTGGCAAACCAGCTTCTTTATACTTTCCCAAATGGTTCCCCATCGAGCTGGGGAAATCTCCCAGTTTCCAGGTGTTTGCACAGCACTCTGTTGGTGAGAACACAGGAAACACACCGCCTACACTGCTCGGGGCTGCCTCGTGGGGCAGTTGTGCAGGGAAGTCGGAGGTCCCACCGGGCAGACCCTGCAAGCCCACCTCCAGGTATGCCCGCGGACGCACCTGCCCACCTGCAAAGGCGTCAGGGCGAGGCAGTCCCTGCCAAGCTCATGGCGGCCACAGGACAGGAACTGCCCCGCGTGTCCACCCTTGTTTTCACACCCACGCGTAGATGCACGATCTGTATTTAAAGAACACCAAGAAGAGCTGCAGAGGAGAGTGGATGCCTGCTCTCCACTGACAGGGGAGCCCTGTTCTTGCTGGCCCCATGCTGCACCTGCCACGTGCGGGCACGCACACCCGGGGCTCCCCACCCCCAGCCACTCCTCGCACTGAGCCCTGCAAAAACCCAGAGCAGTGTCTGGGGTTGGCCAAGCGGCACCACAGCCCGGGCCCCCCAGGGCTTCCAGCTCCTCCCTCCTGCCCAGGAAGCAGGAGGCTTTGATGAAATTTTCAAGCTCCATGCATCTTTCAGGAGGAGGACAGGACGGGGGGAGTCGAGTGTGGAGTGGGAAGCTCCCCGGACGCTCCCTGGAAGGGCTGGGCCTGGGCGGGAGCAGGGGCCCCAGGTAAGAGGCGCACCAGCCAAGGCAGACCAGCCATCCACCTCCCTCCTGCGGTGGTCTAGGGCGAGGCTGCTCGCCACTGCCCGGCCCTGGCCCATTAACGCGGGCAGAGGGCAAGCTCCCGGTGCCTGTGTCCCGGGAGGCTGAGGCCGGCCCCAGCACCCTCACGCGCGGGCCTAGCGGCAGTGTGCCCTCAGCTGCAGGCCGCACTGCTGACCCTTCCCCTCCCAGGCCCCAGGCTCCACAAGCCAGCAGGCGACTCTGCCACAGGCTACCGGCTGGGAGCCCTCCTCACCCTGTTTGTCTGTCCACGGGTGAGGCCACCAGACAGCCCAGTGGCTGTAGTTGGGGGAGCTCCACAGAGAGGAAGGCGCGGGGCTGCAGGGATGACGACGTGGCCGGGCCCGGGGCAGGGCCCAAGAGGAGGCTTTGGTTCTGGAAATCCCTCCATTTGGAGGCCTGGGCTTTTGGAGGAAGAAACTGGGATTTTACTCACAACTTTTAGGTTTATCTGCATGTCAGCTTCCTGACGTCTGTGGTTTGAATTGATCTTCCACCAGATCTTACTTCACCGGCTCTTTTCCACCTTCTTTCCTAGTTTTATTTACTTTGAGAATGGGTGGGTCTCTTTTGTGTTATGATGGAGGGGGTGTAGGAGTCACATAAAGTGCTGTCATTTTGTTTTACTTTTATGTTCACTTCCACTCATAACAACTCAGCTCTTAATTCTCATGTTCAGTCTGCAGTTTCATATACTTAAAACACCGCGTCGTGGGTGTTAACTCCGTCCTCACTCATCTCTGCTCCAGCACCTCATGGGTTGCTTGCCTTTATCTCTTCACCCTTAATCTCATTTTCATATCTTTTATTTTATGATTCTTTTACATTCTAAAGACCTCATCTTTATTAGGTTTAAGTCCCTTGTTTCAAAATCTTATGTCAGGCGTTCTGATAACATCTATTCTTTCACTGTTACGCTTAATTCTGTATTTCACCCTCAGCAGCCTCCCTATGAGTCACCGAGTCTGCAGCCCCTCTTCTCACCCACCCCTTTGCCTCGGTGGTATCCTCAAGACCTCAGCTCCGCCTGGGACGGAAAAGGGATGTGGATGGAAGGCAACTCAGAGCGGGTAGGGGTGGGGCTGTGGGCGGAAACTGCACGGTGGGGGTGGGCGGGCGGGGCGTGAGAGGGGTTAGCAGGGCCAGTAGGGATGGGGTGGGCGGGGCTAGCACGGGGTGGGGCCAGCTAGGAGGGGTAGAGGGGCTGTGGGCCGAGCCAGCATACTGGGACGTGGCGGGCGGAGCCAATATGGGGTGGGGTGAGGCTGTGGGCGGAGCCAGGGAGGTGGGGCGGGGCTGCGGGAGGAGCCAGCACGGTAGGGATGAGGTGGGCGGGGCTAGCACGGGGAGAGGCCACTGTTGGGAGGCATGGGTGGAGCCAGTAGAGGCCCAGTGGGCGGAGCCAGCACGGTGGGACTAGGTGGGGTGGGGCCGTGGGCAGAGCCAGTAAGCTTGGTGTGGAGCTGCGGGACGGGGGCGGGGCTAGCACGGTTGTGTAGGGATGGGTGGAGAGGGGCTGTGGGCGGAGCCAGTACGGTGTGTGTGAGGTGGGCGGGGTGTGGGCGGGGCTACACTGGGATAGGCATGGGTGGTGCTACTACAGGCGCTGTGGGCGGAGCCAGCCGGGGGATGGGGTGGAGCTGAGCGGAGCCGGCACAGGGATAGGCATGGGTGGTGCTACTACAGGCGCTGTGGGCGGAGCCAGCCGGGGGATGGGGTGGAGCTGAGCGGAGCCGGCACAGAAGGGGATGGGGCAGGGCCATGGGCGGAGCCACCACGGAGGGGTAAGGTGGGCGGGGCGTGGGCGGGGCTAGCACGGGGAGAGGGGCACTTGGGGGAGCACGGGTGGAGCCCGTAGAGGCCATGTGGGCGGAGCCAGCACAGCCGGAATGGGTGGGGCGGGGCGGTGGGCGGAGCCAGAAATTTCGTGTGGAGCTGTGGGACTGGGGCAGGGCTATGGGCGGAGCCACCCCGCGGGGGCGGGGCCCTTTTCCCTCCACCAGCCTCACCACCAGCAAGATCCTCTTTGTGGCTCCCGGACTTGCTCCTGAGTCAAACCCCTCTCTCTGGGAGGTGGTTTTCCAGATCCGAGGGGGCTCCACCACCCGGTCAGAGGGCACACAGGGGAGCGTGTCCTCAAGCCCCGGCTCGCCATCCATCATTCAGATACGCCTGTGGGGTGGGGAGGTGGGCGTGCCAAGTTCTCCACCCCCAGCGGAAAGGGGCTTGAGTCCACAGGGGTCCTAGCACAGCTTGCCCACGCCCTGACCTCTGCGTGGATCGTTCTTTAAAGGTTCAGTTTAAGAGTTTATCAAAATGAAACATCCCCAGGCTTCATTTTTAACGTACTGGGACAATAAGACAGAAAAGGGGGACCACTATATTCCAACAGTAGACACACGCATCAGAAGAGGACGATGCAGCTTTGCAGAACACTCCCCCCCCCCCCAAGCCAGGCTAACGGGGGAAAACTCCATGTGACTGTGTACAGTTGTCCTGGATCCATCCTTCCTATCCTCATGGTCCTGACAGCCAATTAGAGCACCAAGCTCAATACAGTTCAGTCGCTCAGTCGTGTCCGACTTTGTGAACCCATGGACTGCAGCACGCCAGGCCTCTCTGCCCATCACCAACTCCCGCAGTTTACCCAAACTCCTGTCCACTGAGTCAGAGATGCCATCCAACCATCTCGTCCTCTGTCGTCCCCTTCTCCTGCCCCCAATCCCTCCCAGCATCAGGGTCTTTGCCAATGAGTCTGTTCTTCGCATCAGGTGGCCAGAGTATTGGAGTTTCAGTTTCAGCATCAGTCCTTATTCAGGACTGACTTCCTTTAGGATGGACTGGTTGGATCTCCTTGCTGACCAAGGGACTCTCAAGAGTCTTCTCCAACACTACAGTTCACAAGCATCAATTTTTCCACCCTCAGCTTTCCTTATGGTCCAACTCACATCCAAACACGACTACTGGAAAAACCACAGCTTTGACTAGATGGACCTTTATCGGCAACATCATGTCTCTGCTTTTTAATATGCTGTCTAGGTTGGCCATAGCTTTTCTTCCAAGGAGCAACCATCTTTTAATTTCATGGCTTTAGTCACCATCTGCAGTGATTTTTGGAGCCCCCCAAAATAAAGTCTGTCACTGTTTCCATTGTTTCCCCATCTACTTGCCATGAAGTGGTAGAACCAGATGCCATGATCTTAGTTTTTTGAATGTTGAGTTTTAAGCCAGCTTTTTTACTCTGCTCTTTCACTTTCATCACGAAGCTCTTTAGTTCCTCTTTGCTTTCTGACATAAGGGTGGTGTCATCTGCATATCTGAGGTTATTGACATTACTCCCAGCAATCTTGATTCCAGCTTGTGCTTCATCCAGCCCGGCATTTCTCATGATGTACTCTGCATATAAGTTAAATAAGCAGGGTGACAATAAACAGCCTTGACATACTTCTTTCCCTATTTGGAACCAGTCTGTTGTTCCATGTCCAGTTCTAACTGTTGCTTCTTGACCTGCATACAGATTTCTCAGGAGGCAGGTGAGGCGGTCTGGCATTCCCATCTCTTGAAGAATTTTCCACAGTTTGTTGTGATCCACATAGTCAAAAGCTTTGGCGTAGTCAATAAAGCAGAAGTAGATGTTTTTCTGGAACTCTCTTGCTTTTTCGATGATCCAACAAATGTTGGATGTTGGCAATTTGATCTCTGGTTCCTCTGCCTCTCTAAAACCAGCCTGAACATCTGGAAGTTTTCGGTTCTCATACTGTTGAAGCCTCACTTGGAGAATTTTGAGCATTACTTTGCTGGAGTGTGAGATGAGTGCAATTGTGTGGTAGTTTGAACATTCTTTGGCATTGCCTTTTCTTGGGATTGGAATGAAAACTGACCTTTTCCAGTCCTGTGGCCACTGCTGAGTTTTCCAAATTTGCTGGTGTACTGAGTGCAGCACTTTCACAGCATCATCTTTTAGGACTTGAAATAGCTCAGCAGGAATTCCATCACCTCCACTAGCTTTGTTCGCAGTGATGCTTCCTAAGGCCTTCAAGAAAATTAGAGATACCAAGGAAACATTTCATGCAAAGACGGGCACAATGAAGGACAGAAATGGTATGAACCTAACAGAGGGAGAAGATATTAAGAGGTGGCAACAATACACAGAAGAACTATACAAAAAAGATCTTCATGACCCAGATAACCACGATGGCGTGATCACTCACCTAGAGTCAGACATCCTGGAGTCCAAAGTCAGCAGGTGGACCTTAGGAAGCATCAGCACCAAGGCTGTTCCTAAAAGCTAAGCCCACCCCATGCCCCAGGGCCCGTGTGTTAGTTTCCTATGTGCACAGTCACCACAGATGTAATGACTTCAGGCCAACAGCCATCTTGATCTCTCAGCTTCCTCCGGTCAGGTGCTGGCCTGGCTCGGCTTGTCCTCTGCCAGAGGGCTTCCCAGACGGATCAAGGTGCCGGCCAGGCTGGGGTTCACTGAGACTGGGTCCTCCTCCGGGCTCACTACTGCTGGCTGGTGTGGGATGGAGGCCCTGGCTCCTTTCTGGCTGTCCATGGGGGCCTCCCGCAGCATGGCCCCACTTTCTCACAGCCCAGGAACACACCCTCCCGCTGTTGTGACCAAGTCTGATCAGAGAAGTGAGTGCCCCACCACCCCTCTGCCATGTAATGTAACCCAATCAAGGGGGCAGCTACCCTGCTGAACCACAGGCTCTGCCCATTTCCAAGGGAAGGAGATCACCCGGGCTGTGTGCCCCTGGGGACAGCCGTCTCGAGCAGTCTCAGAATTCTGCCCGCTGCAGCCTGCAGGTGTCTCGGCATTCCTGAGGGCTTCTGATCAACAGCCCTGAACTCTTCATTAATTATGAATTTTGCTTAGCAACCATTGCCAAGCAACAACTCTTCAGAAAGAAACGTTCAAAGAATTTGTTGGTTGCTGCGTGGTGGAGATGAGGAAATGAGTGTCAGCGGGTGCTAGGCTGGCCAGCATGTGGGCAGCCCTCTGGCCAGGCTGGGCGAGCTTGAGAAAGTCCCATTACCCCCTCTGGATGTCAGGTTCTCACCTGTCAAACTGGGATTACATCTGAACTCTCTGACTTGAAAGATGAGCAGATCCAGGGCTGCAGGTGGGAGGGGTCCCCAAGTGCATCAGGAGAATGACTGATCCCAGCAGACATGTTCTTCCTTCCACACTCACTCAGCACCCGCTTTGTGCAGGGCCCAGGGACCCCTCATCATTCACTCCCTCCTTCAGTGATTCACAACTAAGCACCTGTCGTGCGTTCAGCATTGGGACAGTTGCATTCAGGAGAGGGGAAAGAATGAACAAAATAAACGAGTAATTATATAGCATGTCAGCTGGTGAAGGTTCAGTGAAGATAATTAAAGCTGGAAGTGGGCAGAGGGTGTTATCAGGGGGACGCGGGGCTGTAATTTTAAACAGAGTGTAAGGGAAGGTCTCGCTGGAAGAGGAAGCTAGCAAAGCAGGCAGTGCAAGCACCTGGGGCCAGCATCCAGGCGGGGCACCAGCAGGCACAAAGGCCCTGAGGCACAGGGGTCCTGCCTGACTGGCCGCTGGCAAGCCGGGAGGCAGACCCATCTGAAGGAACACCCCCGGCAAACCCCGCAGGAGTGAGGAGGGGCAGGTGCGGCTCCCCTTTGAGGCAGCCTCCGCTCCCACCACGACAACCCCGAGGAGGATTCTGCCATAGGATGGCAGGCCGGGAAGGAACGTTGTTCCCTGAGAACAGAAGAGCACCCAGAAACAGCCCCACACGTCCGCAGCAACTCCGTTCGTAACCAGGCGATGCTGCAGGTCAGCAGGACAGGACGGTATTTGTTTTAAGTGTAGATGCATTGTACACACACGTTGATGTTGTATCACATAATTTCATAACAGAAAGCAAAGAAAACTGCAGCGTGCATTTGCTATCATACAGGTTGAGAACACACAGGAGAAGAATGTCGTGTGGTCACTCACTGGTGACACCCACCTAGCCCTCTGGTCCTCCTCCAGATGAAGCCCACAGCTGCCACTGGCCACCGAGGGTGGTGGCCTAGGACACACCTGCGGGTACCCTTGCTCCCAGCTCGCCAGGAGGGCCCGCGTGTGTGCCCCCACGGCACTGCCAGCACCCCCAGCGGGAAGGAGCCTGGAAGTCAGGGCATCGCAGGGCAGGAGGCAGGGGAAGGGCACCCCCCACCCCTCTCCCCTGATGCTCGCGGCCTGAGTTCGGCCTCACAGGCCGTGCGCTGACAGCTCCCGCTGTGGTCCACGAGCCTCGGCTGGCGACCTCTGGGATGCATGCCCGTCCTGCGGACACGGCGGTCCCACTGTTATCAGGTAATGTTCCACACGACACTCACTAAACTAAAAGGGGTGGTGGTGCTGGACTGTTAAGAAAACCCTGTCCAGTGTCCACTCCTCGGTATGCTGGGGAGGAAGGGGAGAGTCCAGTGAGCTGATCTGCAGGGACAAACGCCTGCCAGAAGGGGAGCCCCCAGCCAGGACTCTGAGGGGAGTCAGGGGTATGGGGGAAGCTCCGAGTCACGGGGGAGACCCCATGACCGATGGAACCGTGAGGACCACTGTGGAGACAGGAAAATAACTTTAGGAATCAAAATGTAAGAAATTCCTATCAAAATCCTACTGTGACATTCAAGGAGGATAAAATTTGTGTTTTTAAAAGTCTCTGATTTGTGTAGAAATTCAAACAGAGCCAAGACAGCAGTGTCTAGCAGGGGTCTCTCGGGCGAGTTTAATGAGCAGGCAGGAGGGACATGCAATTACCTCGTGGTTGGTCTGCGTGTTAACAGCCCTCAGAGCTCTCCGCCCCTTGCTCTGCGCCCAGGACTGCCCGACGGGACGGGCGCCTGGGTCTGCTTGCACGTGTCTGGAGTGAGGCGAGGTGAGAGAAGACCGGCGGAGGCACACGCTGCTTGGGCCCCAGGCTGCAGTGCTGGCCTCTACAGGCCGGGAAGTGTCACAGCTCTCAGTAAAAGGGGAGCTCCAAAGTCTCACCAAAAGCAGAACAGTCAAGCAATTACACTGCTGCCAGGTTATAGAGTACTATACAGCTACTAAAAAGGAGAGGCCTGGACTCTGTGGGAGAAGGCGAGGCTGGGATGGTTTGAGAAAGAGCGCTGAAACATGTACATCACCATATGTGAAACAGATCGCCAGTCCAGGTTCTATGCATGAGACAGGGCGCTCAGGGCCGGTGCACTGGGACGACCCTGAGGGATGGGATGGGGAGGGAGGCGGGAGGGGGTTCAGGATGGGGGACACGTGGACACCTGTGGCTGATGTGTGTCGATGTATGGTGAAAGCCACCACAGTATTGTAAAGTAATTAGTCTCCAATTAAAATAATTTTTTTTAAATAAAAGGAAGGGGCAATGGGACTTCCCTGGTGGTCGAGTGGTCAAGACTGCGAGCTTCCACTGCAGGGGGCACTGGTTCTCTCCCAGGTCAGGGAACTAAGATCCCGCATGCCTCGTGGTGTAGCCAAAAATTCAAAAAACAACAGAAAGGAAGGGGCAGACCTTCGAGGACTGACATGGGAGGATATCAGGGTCGGGAAGAGAGCGGGTCCCATGAGGGCGGTGCTACAGGCCTGTGAGGGCGACCACCAGGGAAGGCAGGACTAGGCGGGCCCCCGTCTCCGCGCAGACCCCACAGCCTGGCCACCTAGCAGGAGCTGTGCAGCTGAGACGGGCGAGCCTGTGCCCCCGGACCGGCTCCCCAGAGACACGGTTTTGCCTCAGAACCTGAGGCCACCTGCTTCCTCTCTTGGCAGGCAGGGGTCTAGAAAGGGGTCCATGTGGTGCGGTCACAGTCTGGGTGGGGAGTGTGCCCACATGCGTGTGAGCTTTGGGTCTGTGATGACCCGCACGCACCCGCAAACACCAGACACGCACACTCCCGCCAGTTAACAGAGTGACATCCGGGAACTGACAGTGGTAGGTGGTGAGAAAGCGTCACCTTTTCCCTTTTACTTGACATGTTCCTGGAATGTTTAAAGGATTTTTTCTATCTACTAGTTTTATATTTATAAAATAATTGAGGGATTTGGGATAAAGGTGATAGACTGATCATATGAGTTCCTTTCTGCTTTCACCCAAGACCATACTACAGGATTTTAAGATGTTTAAACATCTGAACCCACACAGGAAGCATCACCGGCAAGGCGGTGGCTAGAGGTTTTCTCACCTGACGTACAGGCCAGGAAAGTCCTGACCCCAAGGGCTGGTGAGGAGAGCCACTGAGACTCCAGCAGGAAAGGACAGGCTGCCAGGAAGAGAGCGGGCTGGACAGGCCCCACGCTCCCCGGCCAGTCCCTATGCGGCCTGCGCCTGACTCCTGGCGGACGCCACCCTGGGGACAGGACTGCAGGCTTGCTCTGTGGGGTGCGGAGTGGGTAGGTGAGTGCCCAGGGTACAGGGGCGAGGCCAGGGCTGACGCAGAGTGGCCACCCCCAGACTCGCCTCCCCACACGAGCAGCGGGAAGCAGGCTGTCCACCTCCTCCACCCAGTGGAAGATCAGACTTCCGGCATTCCCCCAATAAAACACGGCCCCTACCGGCTCACCAATTAAAACCCCAGCCTGAAGCACAGAGCGTCCAGTTGGCTTGACTGTGAATGGAACGCCAAGGATGACCAGACACATGCAGAAAGCCCAACATGAAGGACAGAGAACAGGATGACCACAGAAGAGGAAAAGAAGCAACCAAAGCGAGGCAGGAAACAGACAGAGAGCTTCCAGAAATGCTAATTAGTTTCCTTATGGAGACACCAGAAATGCTACATGCAGTCCAAAGAACAACACTGTGCTCCTTTTAAAAAACAACAGTACCGAATGCTGGTGACCATGTGGAGCAACAGGAACTCTCACCTGTTGGTGGTGGGAATGCAAAGCTTTTTTGGAATGCTAGAGATTTCTTACAAAGCTCAACATAATCTTCCCATATAATCCAGCAATCATGCTTCTAGGTATTTACCCAACTGAGTTGAAAACAAATGTCCAGACAAAAACTATTGCGATATTTAGAATTGTTAAAAACTGGAAGCATTCAAAATATTTGTTAATAAGTGCATGGATAAACAAATGTGGTACATGCATACAACAGAATATTCAGTGATAAAAAAAGAAATGAGCTATCGAGCTACAAATACAAATACGTACATATATGGAGAAACCTTAAAAGCCTACTGCTAACTGAAAGATGCAAGTATGAAAAGATTACACACATCTGATCTCAAATTTATGACATTCTGGAAAAGACAGAACTACAGAGACAGTACAAAGGTCAGTGATTACTAAGTGCTGACATTTTTAGGTGAAATTATTCTGCATGAGACTGTAATGGTGGATACAAGACTATATGCACTGTCAAAACCCACAGAATGTACAACACTATGTGTAAACTAGGGACTTTAGTTAACAATAATGCACTAACATTGGTTCATTAAGTGGAACACATACACCACACTAATGCAAGATGCTAATAATAAGAGAAACTAAGTGTGAGAGGGGCTTCCCAGGTGGCTCAGTAGTAAAGAATTCGCCTGCCAATGCAGGAGATGCAGCAGACGTGGGTTCAATTTCTGGGTCGGGAAGATCCTGTGAAGGAGGAAATGGCAACCCACTCCAGTATTCCTGCCTGGAAAATCCCAGCGACAGAGGAGCCTGGTGGGCTGCACAGTCCATAGGATCACAAAGAGTTAGACATCACTGGGCACACATGAAAAGTATGAGAAAGGCAGATTATATGGGAACTCTCCACACAATTCACTCAATTTTTCTATAAATCTAAAACTTCTAAAAACATAAATTTAATTATTAATTTTTTCAGATGACAGCTGGAAAAAAATGCACTTCAACCTCACCTGTTATATAAAAATTAACTCACAATGGATCATGGAATTTAATATAAATGCAAAACTATAACACTTCAGGGGAAAAAAAACAGAAGAAAATCTTCAGTATCGAGAGCTAGTGCTTAAGACTTGTCACCAAAAGCATGATCCATAAAAGGAAAAATTGATAAATTGGGATTCATTAAAATCAAATATTTTTGCTTACAATGGACCACATTAACAGAATGAAAAGAAAGGCTACAGGCTGGGAGAAATAGCTGCAAGCCACAAGTCCAACAAAAAACTAGTTATCTAGAATATATAAAGAACTCTCCAAGTAAAAACCCAAACAACCCAATTAGAAAATGGGCAAAAGACATAAACAGATAGTTCACTGAGGAAGACATACGGATGGCAAGTAAGAACACAAAAAGATGTTCAATATCATTACCATTAGAAAAATGCAAGTTAAAACTGCAATGAGATAAACCTATCACAATAGCTAACATTTTAAATCATGATAAAACCAAATGCGGGTGACAATGCAGTGAAATTTTATTACTTTTACCCTGCTGTGAAATGGTGCGGTCTTTCAGGAGAACAGTGGCTGTTTCTCATAAAACTAAACATGTAAATATCATCAACTGCATCATGCATTTGTCACAGAGAAATGAAAACTTATGTTTCTGCAACAATCTGAATATGAATATTCAGAGCAGCTTTATTTGTAAGCCCTAAACTGAAATATCTCAGATGTCCTTCAACAGGTAAGTGGTCAAACAGACTGTGGTCCACCTGTGCCACGGAGTTCTGCTCAGCGATAAAGGAGCAGACTGCTGACGCAGGGACAAGCGGGGTGACTCTCCAGTGGATTACACTGAGTGGAAGAAAGCCAATCACAGAAGCCTTCACACTGCATGATGCCATTCACATAAACTCTTGAAATGACAAGATTACAAAACTGGAGGAGAGATGAGTGACTGCCTAGGACCAGGGATGGGGGGAGAGGAGGCTGTACAGGGTGGCGCAGGGATCCCGGTGGTGAACATTCTCTGTTCTGACTGCATTAATGTCAGCATCCTGGTTGTGACACTTTCCTACGTCACCAGTGGGAAACTGGGTAAAAATCACAGGTCTCTCTGCATTATTGCTTATAATTGCATGTGGCTATCTCCAGATAGTCTCACTGGAAAAGTCTCATTGACTCACCGGAAAAGACCCTGATGCTGGGAAAGACTGAAGGCAGGAGAAGGGGCTGACAGAGGATGAGATGGTTGGATGGCATCACCAACTCGATGAACATGAGTTTGAGCAAGCTCTGGGAGTTTTTGATAGACAGGGAAGCCTGGCGCGCTGCAGTCCATGGGGCTGCAAAGAGTCGGACAGGACTGAGTGACTGAACTGAACTGATCTCAAGATAAACAGTTTAATTAAAAATATAAAACTATGACAATGCTGTTTTTAAAAAACATCTATGTGAGGACTGGAAGATAAAGTTGAAGAAACCTGGTGAGAAGTAGGAACAAAAGGAAAAGGAGATGGAAAATAGGAGAGAAAAACAAAATCTCAAAGAATTAGTCCAGATGGCCCCTCATTTCTTAACTAGAGGCCCAGAAAGGCAACAGAGAAGAAACAAGGAGATAAGAATTGTTCTGATGCCAGGACTGGGGAAGCCATGCAGAAGCGAGCCAGCTCGTTCTGAGTCCCAGAAAGGCGGGAAATCAGAGACTCCGGGTTCCGTGGGGCGGGGGCTGGCTGCTGGGTGTCCTCGCTCCCCACCCATCTGCACAGCCAGGGCACCCCCTTGCCCACCCCTAGAAGATGACAGATGTATTCTCCTGGAGATGAGGCAGAGGCTCCCAGGGGCAGCCATGAGGCTCCTAACTGAGGGAGCGGGGAGCAGCAGATAGTCTACACACGGGGTCACGAGGTTCCAAACCCCACACACCACGCACTCACAGCGCGCTCACCAGGGGAGTGCGCGGGGTCACCACGGGAGGAGCACCCGTCCGCAAGACCCACCCCAAACACAGTCTCATGCGTACGTTTGTAACTATGTGAAGTATAATTCATGCACAGTGACGCGCCCACATCACCCGTGTCCGGCTGGACGGACTTTCACTAACTCGGCACACCTGTCCCCATGTCCCAGCAGCCCCTCATCCCCGGCTGGCCACACCAGGGGCTGACATCTGGTGACACAGACTCCTTTTGCTGTTTTCAGGGTTCTGTAAGTGGAACCATTTTTGTGAATCACATTTGTGAGAACTGCCTATAGGAACATGTGTACAGATGACTGTTACTGCAACACAATATCCACCGTGGGATACACTGCTTCATCCATCCTACCGTCCATGGGCACTGGGGTGCCTTCCAGGTTCAGCTCTTAGATACTCCTGTGTTTAATCAGCTTTTAGTGCCTCCCATTTAAATATGAATAAACAGATAAGGATCACCAAACATGGAAGACAGAGGGTCAGAGCAGAGCAAAACTTGAAAGTGAAACTAAAATGAGTATCTTCTGAGCAATACAGAAAGATCCATAAAGGAAACAACAAAGGAAATTCAGGGAACAATTTCTAAGGAGTGCTCAGAAAGTAAATCTGTGGGAGCACAAATTTTACAATTAGGATGACTGGAAGACAAATTTGAGGAAATTTTCCAGAGAGTAAGATAAATGGACAAAAGGAAAACAAGAAAACCAGGCTGTGGATCCAAGATGTCCAATGTCTGAAAAACAGGAATCAGGGAGACTAGAGAAAACTCAGCACAGATAACAATAAAAGAGAACATTCCAGAACCAAATAACCTTAGTTACCACACTGAGAGGCCTTGTGAAGGGCCCAAAGAATGAAAAAAGACCCAAATTAAGACACATCCACACCACAGAGGCTTGCGTGGGGCCAACACAGGGCACATGAGGTAGGGAAACCAGTGGGGTCCACTTTCTCAGAGCAACACGGAAGCTGGGGGAGCCCCATATACTGAGGAAAAACATACTCCTACATGGAATTCAACACCCAGCCATGTTATTACCAAGGAAAAGTGCAAAGCATGCATTTTAAAGGGTAACATAAAACACAGCATTTATGAGCACCACAACCTCAAAAGTTCTGCCTCCTCATACACACTTAGGGATGCGCCCCTGGAGGATGCACTTGATTACACGAGGGCACAAATCGAGGAGAGGGGCATGGGGACCCCAGATGTGGGGTGCACTCAGGACAAAGGAAACCGCAGCACCGGCCAGGTTAGCACCCTGGGCCCCAGGTTAAGTTGGTAGATTACCTAATGTGTTTGAATAACAACAATAACAAATATAGGGCTATTCCATGGCGGGGGCGGGGGTGGGGAATGCATAAGGAAACAATGTGATCAGAGATACTATGAACAGGGCACAGGATTTTCGTTTTATGCTTGATGTGCTATAATCTGAATTTTTAAACTATACACATTTTATTATGTTAAAAAACAAGTGCAGAAAAGGTCTCTTCACAATTCAATAAAATGAGGTAGAATCAGTATAAAGGCCCTTGGCCTGGAAATTTTAAACCTCTCTCTTTAACAACATTCAGATTAAAAAAGAAATCAAAACCCACATTTGGAATATCCAGATATACTAAAAACAGTACAGCTGAGTTAACGCTCCTCAGAGAAAACTTCATAGCCTTAAATATTCATGTTAATAAACAAGAAGCAATGAAAATAATTGAATTAAATATTCCTACAATTCTGATACCAATTCCAATGTATGTGTTTTTATAACACCACCAAACAATTCTCCAACACCAGCTGGGGGGTCCTGCAATCCAACCTGGTTGAAACTGCCTGGAAGGACTATCAGGTCAAGGGCTCAGTCTCACGAGATGTCCCACCCCTGTGCCCCTGCCCCCCAGTCACACATCCAGGGATTGTCCCTGGGCTCCCCTCCTGCCCTCTGGAGACTGGCTGTTCCTACGACCCCCTCCTCGGGTTCGGTTAATTTGCCAGCGAGGCTCAAAGAACTCAGAGACGTGTCACCTACGAGATAGCAGATTTATTGCAGGAGATGACTCAGGAACAGCGGAAGGGAAGGGAGGCACCAGGCGAGGCCTGGGCTGTTACAGACAAGATGACAAATGACCAGCCCCAGGTCAGCAAACTGAGACGTGACTCACCTCGGCTTGCCCAGAAACGGGGTCTCAAACCAGATCGCCCGCACCTGCCAGCAAAGCTCCTGACCCCCTGCAGGCCCACGGCCTTGCAGTAAGCAACCCTCTTCTCGCCTGAGTCACCCTGCTGCCCCTAGAAGTCTTTCGGCCGGCACAGCCCCTCCGGGGCCTCTCCAGCTGCTAACGGGCTGCCGCCGTTCTCAGGAATGGGAAATGAGGCCCACCAGCTTTCAAACCGGCTCAGCTGAATTCCCTTTTCTGACAGGAAAGGGACACAGGCTACCTTCCCCAAGTGCACGCCACTCTCCGCGGATGGCCACGTGCTCACCCACCAGGAAGCTCTCCGCACCCATTCCTCGTGGCTTTCTTGGGGGCCCCGTTGAGTGAGTGACAGCCCAGGGGGGGGCTGAAGTCAACCTCCGGCCCCTCTGCGCCCCCTCCTCGGGGTGGGAGGGTGGGCGGCTGTGCAATCGAGTAATTCCAGCCCTCTAAACCCCTGCTTCCCTGGTGGCTCAGAGGTTAAAGCGTCTGCCCGCAATGCGGGAGACCTGGGTTCGATCCCTGGCTTGGGAAGATCCCCTGGAGAAGGAAATGGCAACCCACTCCAGTATTCTTGCCTGGAGAATCCCGTGGACGGAAAAGCCTGGTGGGCTACAGCCCACAGGGTCGCAAAGAGTGGGACACGACTAAGCGACTTAACAAACCGCTGCGAGGTGCCGCCATCCCTCTCATCACCGTGGAAATCCCCAGGGGTTTCAGTCGCTCCAAGCCAGGCGTGGGGACACAGGAGACACCACGATCCCACTCAGGAGGCTAGATAGACAACACGACCCCAGCGGCTCTCTGGCGCAGGACGTCTTACCTTCCAGCCCCCGCCTTCTGGCCGAGCAGGGGGAGCGGGTGCGGTCCGGCGGCGGCGGCGGCGGCGTCCTGCCTGGTCTGAAGGGCCGACCGGACTTGGTCCGACCAGCAGTGGGCGGACAGGCCCCCGGCGGGGGCTGGCCAGGTACGCGTGGCCACCGTGAGAGCGGCCGTGGCCAAATGTCCCTGCCGCCTGAGGAGGACCACGCCAGAATGGCCCAGCGAGGCTCCCAGGCCCGCGGAAACGACGCGTCATAAACGCCGATGACTTGGAGCGGCCGGTCGCGCTGCAACAGACGACCCGCCAACATGCTGCCCACGAGGGCCTGGGGCTCGGGACTCTAGACCCGGGCGCTGCCGACTGGCCACGCGGCACTCCACGCGGGGAGGCGGCCACACGCTCCGCTGCAGCCCGGCCCGGGATGTGAGCCCGGGGCCTCCCGGTGAGTTCTGGGTTCTTTCTCTTCCCTCTCCTCCCCAGACTCTGGAAGGTTCTGTGAGCGCTCCTTCCGTTTTCTTCAGAGGCGGCTCCACGGCCTTCAGGAGGTTCTGTCGGGGAACCCAGCCCCAAGTTCAGGACGGAAAGCCGAGGTGTGCGCAGTGGGCGAGAAGCCGCTCCACATTCCAGAGCCGGCTGGGCGTCCACGCGCGGCCCAGGAGCGAGCGCCTTGCTCGGCGCAGGAGTGTGGCGGGAGCGCGGGCTGCGCCCGGGAGCCTCGCGCGTACGCCGTACTGTCGGCGGGCGGGCCGGACGAGGTCGCACCCAGGTGCCCGGGACTTGAACCGCTCCAGGGGCTTTCAGGGTCCAGGCGTCTTCACGGCGCCTGCGACCCAGCTGGGAAGGCGGGGGGCCAGGGGGATCAGGTGGTCCTGGAGAACGTGCTCCTCTGCCCCCTGACGGGGGTCCCCCGAGCGAGGTTTTACCACAGAGGGAGATTTCGTAGAGAATCTTCCAGAAGCAGGAATCGGCCTCCCCGTTTTACTGTTCCAGAGCTGCCCAGGCTCCTCGGGACACCCCTCGGGGGCGTTTCTTGGGGTGGGGAGCAGCGACCACACTCAAGAGGCCTGGCAGAGCATCCCCGTCCCCAGGCGGGCAGTTACTCCGTACACCTCAGCTGCGTGGTCGTGACAAACACGGCACAAGGGGCGGCTTAAACGACAGACATTTCCCCAGGTGTCCGCCGGACCGGCTCCTCCTGAGGCCTCTCGCCGAGGCCAGTGCATGGTCTTCTCCCCGTGTGTGCACATGGACAACCCCCTGTGCGTGTCTGTGTCCTGATCTCTTACAAGGACGCCAGATTGGATTAGGGTCCACACTGATTTTCAGTCAGTCACCTCTGTAAAGCCTGGTCTCCAAATCAGAGCCTCATTCTAATACAAGGAGTTAAGACTTTCACATATGAATTTGAACAGAGACATAATTCAGTCCATAACACTGCTGTTTAACTAGGGTTGCCAGATTAAGCAAATAAAAACACAGGACACCAAGTTAAACGTGAATTTCAGAGAAGCAACACGTTTCTGCAGTTTATCTGGGATTCAAGTGTAACTAAGTGTTCTGTGTTTTCTCTGGCAGCCTTATACTTAACAAACCACTCCAGATTCTGTGGCTTAAAATCACAAGCACTAATTACTGCTCACAGGCCTGCAGGCCAACTGTTTAGGGTCAGCTGGCTGTAGGCTGGTCTTGGCTGGCCTCTCCTCCACTTGGTCTGTCACCACCAACAGGTTGGCCCAGGTTTGTCCCCGTGAGCCAGGAGGAAGTGGCCCCTGCAAGGCCCTTGAGGCCTTGCCTCACAGCTGGAACACCAACACTTCAGCCACATGTCGTCGGTCAGATCAAGTCCCAGGGTCAGCCCGTACTCCAGGGGTGGGGAGATGGACCCTTCATCCTACTGGGAGGGGCAGTCTCTTGTGTAACACGAAGGAGTAACGAGCAGGGACACTTTTTTTTCCTCATTTTATTTAAATATAGTTGATTTAGAATGTTAATTTCTGCTGTACAACAGTGATTGAGTTATACATATAAAAATATACTCCAACATATCTTTTCCATTATGATTTATGATAGGATATTGAGTATAGTTCCCTGTGCTATACAGTAGGACCTTACTGCATCATGATTCTATTTGCTGACCCCAACCTCCCCCCACCAAGTCTGTTCTCTATGCCTGAATCTGCTTCTATTTCCTAGATATGTTCATTTGTGTTATTTCAGATTCAACATATAAGTGATCTCCTATTTGTTTTTCTCTTTCAGACTTCACTTGGTGTAATAATCTCTAGTTGCATTCATGTTGCTGCAAATGGCATTATTCATTATTTTTTATGGCTGCGTAATAGTCCTTTGTGTATATGTACCATATCTTCTTTATCCACTCATTCACGGATGGACATTCAGGTTTCTGCTGTGTCCTGACTTCTGTAAATAGTGCTGCTATGAACATAGGGGTGCCTGTATCTTTCTGAATTAGTTTTCCCCAAATATACGCCCAAGACTTGAATTGCTGGATCATATGGCAACTCTATTTTTAGTTCTTTAAGGAACCTCCATACTGTTCTCCACAGTGGCTGCAGAATTTACATTTCCACCAACAGTGTAGGAGAGTTCCCCTTCTCCAGCATTTGTTATAGATTTTTAATGATCATTCCTAGCAGTGTGAGGTGATACCTCATTTAAGTTTTGATTTGCATTTCTCTAACAATTAGTGTTGCTGAGCATCTTTTCCTGTGCCTATTGGCCATATGTATGTCTTCTTTGGAGAAATGTCTTATTTAGGTCTTGCACCCATTTTTTATTGGTTTTGTTGTTACTGAGTTGTGTGAGCTATTTATCTTGGCAACTAAGCCCTTGTCAGTTGCATCATTTGCAAGTATTTTCTCCCAGTCCATAGGTTGTCTTTTTGTTTTTATTTCCTTTGCTGTGCAAAAACTTCTAAGTTTGATTAGGTCCAATCTGTTAATTTTTGTTTGCATTTCTCTTGCCTTGGAAGAGAGACCTAAGAATACACTGATACAATTTATGTCAAAAAATGTTTTGCCACAATCTCTTCTGGGGGGTTTATGGTGTCTTGTCTTATATTTAAAGTCTTTAAGTCATCTTGAGTATATTTTTGTGTGTGGTGTGGTAATATTCTAACTTCATCGATTTGCACACAGCTGTCCAACTTTCCCACTTGCTGAAGAGCTTGTCTCTTCCCCATTGCATATTGTTGCCTCCTCTGTTGAAGATTAACTGACCATAGGCGTGTGGGTGTATTTCTGGGTGCTCTCTTCTGTCCCAGTAATCCCTGTGACTCTTTTGTGCCAGTACCACGCCGTCTGACGGTAGCTCTGCAGTACAGTCTGCAGCCTGGGAGGGCTGTGCCTCCTGCTTTGTTCTCTTCCCTCAGGGTTGTCTTGGCAATTCTGGGTCTTCTCTGGTTCCATGTACGCTTTAGGATTATTTGAATAGTTCATTGAAAAATATCCATTTAACAGTGAACTCATTAAATCTGTAGATTGCTTTGGGTAGCATGGCCGTTTTAATGATATTAATTCTTCCAACCCAAGAGCATGGGATGGCTTTTCATTTCTTTGAATCATCTTTAGTTTTCTTTGTTCATGTTTTATAGTACTCTGCATATGTCTTTCACCTCCTTTATTCCTAAGTACTTTTCTGATGTTTTAAAAGGAATTTTTTCTTTACATTCCCTTTATGATATTTCATTGTTAAAGAAACACAACTAATTTCTGTGTGTTGACTCGTATCCTGCTACCTAGCTGAATTCACTTATCAGTTCTAGTAATTTGTGTGTGGAGTCTTTAGGGTTTTCTATGTCATCTGCATATGATGACAATTTTACCTCTTCCCTACCACTCTGAATACCTTTTCTTTTTCTTGTCTGACTAGTGTGTCTAGGACATCTAATAATATTCTGAATAGAAGTGGTCAGAGTGGACATCCTTGTCTTGTTCCAGATTTTAGTGGGAAGGCTTTTAACGTTGAGTATTATATTGGCTGTGGGTTTGTCATAAATAGCTGTCACTATGTTGTGATATGTTCCCTTGAGACCCACTTTCATAAGGATTTTTATCATGAATGGATGTTTAATTTTATCAAATGCTTTTTCTCATCTATTCTGAGATGATCAGTGGCTGTAATCTTTTCTTTTTAATGATGTGGTATATCACATTGATTTGTGTATGCTGAACCATCCTTTTGACCCTGAGATGAATCCAAATTGGTTCTGGCATATGATCTTTTTTATGTGTTGCTGGATTCAGTTTGCTAATACTTTGTTGAGAATTCATAAACCTATATTCATCAATGATACTGTTAATTTTGCTTTTTGGTAGTGTGTTTGGTTTTGGTATCAGGGAGGTGGTGGCTTCATAGAATGTCTTTGGGAGTGGAACAGGGACATTCTTGCAGTCAATCTACTCTGGCAGCCTTGGAGCCACCTGACCCGAGTCCACGGTGACTTCCACACAGGATGGTGGAGTCTGGACACAGAGCAAAGTGGGAGCCATAGTCATGGGGGTGGCGGGCATGGTCCTCAGTGTAGAGGAGCGCATGACTTCTCCAAAGCCTGCTCTGCAGATTCTGCTTTGAGATGGGCGGTTATCAATCACGACTAGTCACAGGCATACATACCATGGCGCTATTGCAAGTTTAGTTTCTAGACCACCTCAATATAGCATATACCTCAGTAAGTCAAGTCACATAGAGTCTTTGGTTTCCCAATGCATGTGACAAGTTATGTTTACATTATACTACAGTCTCCTAAGGGTACAACAGCATTTTGTCTAAAAAATGTACTTAATTTAAAAATACTTTCTTGCTAAAAAATGCTAACCATCACCTGACTAGACTCGACTCTTGTTCAGTTTCTAGAATCCAGTGGTCACAACCTAGGAGCCATGCCAGGGCAGCAGGCCATCTGCTCCTCACTCTGGCCGCCCAGCAGGTCTGTGAACCCCTGTGCAGAGCTGGGGCATCCCTTTTTATGACTTCAAACCAGCCTCCTGGCAGAGGGGGTTCTGAGAGTCAATTACCATGGGAAGTATTTCAGCTGGCAGGAATCCAGGAGTCAAGAGCAGCTGCCTGTCAGCCTTCAAGGGCCCCCACCCGAGATTTAACGGGCTTTATAGGCGCGCTGGGCGCTCGCCCCAGCAGTGGCGGCTGTGTGGCTGCGCGGCTGCTCTGACCCAGGGCTGCCTGCCACGAGGAAGTGCCGGGGCTTCACACACTTCTTGCTGACGTCTGAGCAGGACTCCCAGCTGTCCGCTGACCTCCGTGGATGGAGGCACAGGCAATCTTCTCAACCGGAGGGAGTTAAGCTGAGAAACACTCCATCCTCTCAGCTTCTCGTGGCCACAGCAGCTCTGGGCAGATGCGCCTGATACCAGAGGCCAGAGGCAGGGAAAGGGACTGCTGGAAAAGATGCTCAGATTTCTACAAGGGCCAGCAAGGAGCCCTGCTGGTTTGTGAGGAACTGTCAGAGGCTGGGACTGGGGCAGTGACATTCCTGGACAATATTCCGTGGCCTGGTTCAGCTCACCCACAGAAGTAGCTGTGGTGCATGGCGGGGGAGCACCATGGAGCCCCCTCGCCTCCCCCACAAAGCTCCATGAGTAGAGGTTAGAGAAACAAGGGAAGAACTGGAAACACATGGGTGGGGTGCAGGCTCCCCCACCCACCACCTGGGAGGCGTGAGCCCCACCTCCCATGGGCCTCACTAGAGGTGCTGGGTCAGAGCCAGGGGACTTCAAAAGGAGGCAACAGTCAGTCAGGGCGGCATGGCCAGGGACGAGGCCCGCGGCCACAAGGGCTTGCTGCACAAACCAAACACCAACGATTTCATGAGAAGATGCTGAATGAGGGGAACGAAGTCCAAGCACCATGGCTGGAGAGGCCAGGAAATGGCCTCTGGATGGTCCCCATTGGAAATGTTAACATCCAAAACATTCTGCTGTATCTGTGATGTGAAGATCAGCGAGACGCTGGATGGGAAATGCAGAACACCGAAGATGGAAAGCGGATCCTAAAATATTCAGTGAAGAGCTTTTGAGGAAAGACTGCCAACTTCTTCAGAAGAATGATGGAGGCCATAACAATGGGAGAAAATAAGTCAACATAATTGAATATCTGGAAAAACTATCTTTCAAAGAATAGGATGAAATGAAACAAATTACAGAAAAAAAAGTTTTTTCTTTGCACTGGTAACAAAAGAAAAAATAGATCTCATGAAAATTGAAAATGTTTATGCATTAAAAAACAGTATAAACAGAGTAACAGGCAACTCATAGAATGGGAAAAAATATTTACAAGTCACATAATGATAACAAATGAACATCTAGAACATACAGAGAACCTCTGAAACTCAACAACAAAAGTCCAATTTTAAAAAGGAGAAAAGGATTTGAATAGAGGTTTCTCCAAAAAAATATGCAGATGGTTAGTAAGCAAATGAAAAAGATGCTCAACATCACTAATCATTAGGAAATGCAAATGATAAAACCATAATGATATACCACCTTGTTACAATGACTACTATCAAAAGAAGAAAAAAAAAAAACACAGAAAATAACAAGTGCTGACAAGGATGTGGAGGAATTAGAACCCTAACACTTTGCTAGTGGGAATATAAAGTGGCCCAGCCACTGTGGAAAACAGTGTATCAGTTCCTCAGAAAATTAAAACATTTACAGAATAACCATACGAGCCAGCAATTCCACTCCTGGGCGTGTGCCCAGAGGAACCGAAAGCTGGGTCTCAAAGAGGCACTGCACTCTCACGTTCATGATGTTTTCACAACAGCTGAAGGTAGAAGTACTCCGAGTTATCCATCCACATATGAATGGAGAAACAAATATGGTCCATCTACACAATGAAAAACTAGTAAGACTTAAAAAGGAAAGAAATTCTGGTTCATGTGACAACGTGGATGAATCTTAAGGACATTACGCTCAGTGATAAAAGCTGGTCACAAAAGTAGAAATACTGTACGATCCACTTAGATGAGGTCCCTAAAGGAGTCAAATCCACAGAGACAGAAAGTAGGATGGGGAGTGTTTAACAGGGACAGAGCTTCAGCTTCAGAAGACGAGGAACTTCTGGAGATGGTAGTGGGGATTGCTGCACAACAATATGAATGTACTTAATGCCACTGAACCTGACACTTAAAGATGGCGGTAAGTTTTGTTATGTGTATTTTACCACAATTTTGAAAAAATTAAAAGAAACAGAGTTTATCACAAAGTGAAAGTCTTTGAAGGGTTCAGTAGTCTGTTTTTCAGAGTTCCTTCTCCTTCGTCGTTCCCAGGCCCCACCCTGCCTACTTGCTCTAATCTGTTTCCTGGGTTCCATCCTTTAACCCTGAACCCAATATCAGATTTCTCATTCTTTTATTAAAAGCTAAGCATTTAAAACACAACATCAAGGAAGTGAAAATAAATTTTTTTTAAATATTAAAAGTAAACAGAGGGAATTCCCTGACATTTCGGCACGTTCACTGTCGTGGCCTAGATTCAAACCCTGTTTGGGGAACTGTGATCCCTCAAACAAGCTGCATGGCCTGGCCAAAAACAAACAAAAAAAGTGGAAAGAAAACTCAGAATGGAAGAAAAATGTCTGCAAATCATGTATCTGATAATCGTGTACCTGTAATGTAGAGAGAGCTCTTACAATTAAATAATGAAAAGACAAATGGGCAAAGGATCTGAGTAGATGTTTCTCCAAAGAAAACATATGGCCAGTAAGTGGCCAATAAGCACATTAACAGACGCTCAGTGTCACGGGCCACCACGGAAATGCAAATCAAAGCCACAGTATACGACGTCACACCCCCGAGGATGGCAGCGGTCAAAAAGGCAGGTGATGACTAGTGTTGGTGAGAATTCAGAGGCACTGGGGCCCTCGTCCAGTAACGGGTGTGTCAGTCACCCAGCCGCATTCTGCTCTTTGCAACCCCAAGGACTGTAGCCTGTCAAGCTTTTCTGCCCATGGATTTTCCAGGCAAGAATACTGGAGTGGGTTGCCATTCCCTTCTCCAGGGAATGTTCCCAAACCAAGGATCGAACCTAGGTCTCCTGCACTGAAGGCAGCTTCTTTACTGTCTTAGCATCCAGGGAAGCCTCTGGTGTACTAATAGTGGGAAGGTAAAATGGTGCAGACACTGGAAACCCGTCAGGCAGTTCCCTAAATTACTAAATATAGAGTTACCATACGATCCAGCAATTCCACTCCTAGTTACGTGCCTACGAGAATGAGCGTATGTTCACATGAAAATCTGTACACAAATGTGCACAGAGTATTGTTCTTAAGTCAAGAACTGGAAACAACTCAAATGCCCTTCAACTGATGAATGGGTGGATACATCCATGCAGTGGAGTATCATTCAGACATCAAAGGAGTGAAGCATGACAAAGGCTACCACAGACATGAACCTTGAGAACATGATACTAAGGGAAAGAAACCAAACACAAAAGGCCACGTATTGTGTGCCTGCATTTGCATCAAGCGTCCAGAACAGGCAGATCTACGGAGACAGCAGATGAGCAAGGCAGGAGCTGGGGGGAAAGGGCGCGAGTGGAAGCTACCAGGCGTGGGGGCGTTTCTGGGGTAATGACTGGTTCTGAAAAGGACCGCAGTGGTGGTCACACAGCTGGGTGACTTGGAACCCAAGCCCGGGGAGATCCGCCACAGCACAGGAAGCCGAGAAACCCTGTGAGCAGGACGCCAGAGGAGCGCCGGTTAAGACAGACAGCACACACACGCATCCCATGCTCTTCATCTCTAGAAAACTGGTCTAGTCCCGCTCTGTCCGGTGGAAACAGAAGACGAACCAGAAACATAGTTTTAAATTTTCTAGTGGCCACACTTAAAAAGTTAAAAGAAACATGTAAAATTTAACACCATCTTAGGTAAGCCTGTCTACCCCATTATATCACTTCAAACATGTCAACATAAACAATTTTAATGAGCTATTTTACATCCTGTGTGTTTTACACCAGCAGTCGTCTCAGCTCAGGTGGGCCATCTAACTCCCAGCAGCAGAGCCTCCAGCAGTGAGAGGTTCACTCTACACCCCCACAACGGATCAATTTGAGCAAAGCCAGAAAAAGGAATCTGTTGGCCAGTTAACTGAAGGCCACAAGAGATCTTGTCTACTGGCAGGGCTGGGTCCAGGAGTTTCGTCTCTCTCTCTCCCCCTTCCCCTCGTCTCTTAGCGCCACACTTTGGAGCTGGTGTCACCCCTGCCCCCAAGGTACCCCACGTTGAGTATCCACTCTTTGCAGCAGTTTCAGGGGAAACAGTTGTTCCTGATGACGTGGCATGCTCAGCCTGATTGGCGCGGATGCTGACTGGTCAGCTGGGGCCACAGCCTCGCTGGAGCAGTTCCCTGGGTGTGGAGGGGGAGCAGCTCCCGAGACCAGGGACTCAGGCCACAGACAGAGCCCCGAGCCTACACCCCAGCCCAGCACGGCCTCTGAGGCTGAAGATGCACACAGCACTGCCGGTGTCTTGCTAATGTAACTCCTTAACTGTCTGCATCTTGCTTTCAGGCTTCTGCCCTACTGAGAAGCAGGAACAAACGTTAAACTTGCAAACATCTTAACCCAATGGTGTTCAAGTGGCCTCCTTTGGGGACTTCCGTGGTGGCCCATTGGTTACGACTGCACCCTGGAATGCAGGGGACACAAGTTTGACGCCTGGGGGGGATTAAGATACCGCATGTTAGGAGCAACTAAGCTGCTGCCTGGCAACTGCTGAAGCCCGTGTGCCACGTGACTCAACTAAGACCAGAGGCAGCCAAATACATACATATTAAAAATAAAATCAACAGTTTCCTTTGGGCAAATGTTAAGTCCCAGGTCATAGTTCAGCTCCCTAACAGGGCCCTTCCTCCCCTTATCTTCTTCCCACAATGGTGGTGGGGCCTGAGGCAAAGCTGACAAGGCTTCCTGACACTAGGGAGGCAGGTCTGCTCCTCTCCCGGCCTCCACTGGAAGTGCCTCACCCACTCAGGGACGTCCTGTACATCTGGATAGGTTGTGCACTGCACAACTCCAGAGGGGTACCATCGACTTAGGCTACAGTGGACACAGGTCTTCCCGAAGTGGTGTGCGCAGCAGCCCCATCCTGCTCACCGCTGGTCCTCGGCCTCCGTCCTCACTGAATGTCCCGGCTTGGGGGCAGCTGCAGCCCCTCTGCAGCGACTCCAGAAGCCGCTCTGCTGCCCGCCCTGCTCAGCAGCCTCCTCTTCCGGACCTCAGGCTCCTTCCTGCAGCTGGCGGCCCCCCAGCACCTCTGTGCCTCGGCCGGGCTCGCTGGACAGGGGCGCTATCCCCCAGCCCCTCATTCCGCCCCTTCCTCACCAGGTGGGGCAGGGGCCTCCCTCGCCAGCCCCCGACCCCTTGCCTGAGTCCTCGTTGGTGGAACTCCAGTGCTAGCGGCACTCTAGGACCCCGGCCCTCGAGAGGCCCTGCCCTCCAGGGCACCATCAGCCCACAGGGTTGCCTAGGGCTGCTCCCCTCCGTGTGGCCCAGGAGGCGGTATTGAGTCCAAGAGCCGCGCTCCTAGCTGGGGGAGTCCTTCCCCAGAGACTTGAGAGCAACGTGTCCCTCAGAAAATCAACCCACACAAGGAAGGGAAAAGGGGCTCCTTCTCGCACTACAGCCGCGCGGCCCACCCCCGACCCCGTCCCCTTAGCATCACACCTGGGACTGGTGTCCCGGAGAGACCGGGCCTCAGGGGGGCCGGGCGGAGGGGAACGGGGGAGCGTCCGACCTGGGGGCCGATGGACGAGGCAGCAAGGGCCGGCGGGCCGTGGGGAGGACGCCTGGCTGGAGACAGTGTGAGAGCTTCGGGGCTCACACTGCGGTCCACAACGCTGAGGCGTTCTCCCAGCCAGAGGCGAAGGTGGGTGGCACGCGACCGGAAGGAAGTCACGTGACTCGAAGGAAGCCACGCGCCCGGAAGCGGAAGTGCGGGATGGGGCCGCGTTCGGCGCCCTGGAGGAGCCTCGGAAGGGTCCCGCGGCCTCCAGGTGCGATTGAGGACCGGCGCTCCTTGCTTCCCAACGAGCCTAGCACAGCCTCTGCTTCTCTCGGGGCCCGGGCCCCCCGTCAGCGTGGGCCACCTTTGGCCTCGCATGCTGCTGACCCAGCCTCTGCTCCCTGGGGAGCAGGACCTCCCAAGTCACCCTGGCCCGAGGGGCGCTGCTCCTCCCCAGGTGGCCCTTCCTGTCTGTCCAGCTGGCCGCCGCCACAGACCCCCGTGTGCAGTCACCGGGCTGTTCCCAGTCGTTGTTACCTGAACCCTGCCTCCCCATCGCAACGGCTTCAGGCAGAGCTTGGCTCGCAGAAGGGCTCAGCCCAGCGTGCTGGAGCCTTCACGCCGGCCACCAGACACCCCCACCCATGCGCTGCCCGGCGCCGCAGGGGAGCTCTGGCCTTGGTAGTCAGGGCCAAGAGCCTGGATGCTCCCACATGAACGACAGTCAGATGGTGCCGCCCCCCGCCCCACCCCATCCCGCTTGATTTGAGCGCTGCTGATTGCGCCCAAAGACCCGCGCCTGCTTTCACGTGCCCACCAGCGGGCTGGGGCCCTCGGCAGGGCTGATTGCGCCGGAAAGCTGGAGGGGACAGAGCTATGCGAACAGGCCACGTCACACCCCAAATGGGACCGTGTTTGCTAAATTTGTTTCCGATGCAATTTCATGCTGATTACACTGATTTCTCTGGTGATTGAGCCTGACGCTGAGCTCGCCGCCCCACAGGCCGGCTGTCAGGATGGGCCCGTTTTTGGAGCAGGAGGTACTGATGATTTATGGGCCACTGTCAGCATGCTGTCTCCTGGCGGAGATGCTGAAGGCATCCTGGAGCGCTACGGGCTTCTCTGGGGACCTCTCCTGCCGCATGGCCGACTTTTAGTCCCCCAAGGCCACTCCCCACCATGCCCCTCAGCTTTCCTGTCTGAGTGGCTGTGAGCTCCACACCAGTTCACTTGGCCAGAACGGTGGCTGAGCCAGGAGGGGACCATCAGCTTCATCACTGTCATCACCTGGCTCAGCCTGCAGGTCATGCATAGGCAGAGGTGCAGGTCGCTCTCTGGGGTCCATCACACCCTTCCCGTTCTGACACAGGCGGGGGCCCAGGTCAACAGGACCCTCTGGATGGGGCTCAGGCCCTGGTTTAAGTCTCAGCGGAAATGCCCAGCGGCCCTGGGGCCAGGTGCGATGCTGGGGCCCCACCCTCAGGGCCCACTGCAGGACAAAGGTGATGGTCCAGGGGGCCCCTGCTGCAGTCACCCCCTGAGGGCAAGAGCAGGGGTGGGGTGGGGGGAGGTGGGATCGGCTGGCTGCTGTGCTGCCACCCTAGACCCCTCCCAGCAAGGAAAACCCAGAGCCGTGAGTTTTAGCAAAAATGTTTACTCTCCTTAATGTGTGTGTATTTACAAGTACTAAATCTGAGACAGTAAAATAGGAAATAGCCGTGTATTTACACAACCTGCAAGCCTAGCGCCGTCAGCCACGCCGCCCCTGGGAGAGGCAGCGGCCGAGAGGCCACTCAGGCTGCCGAGCGATCGCTCTTCTTTTGGGTGGGGGCTCTGCGGCGTTAAAGGACAGCTAATTGTGGGCTTCGTCTTAAAAATATCTCTCTCTCTAAATATATCTATTCTAGCTTGTGTAGCACCAACGGCGTGAGCCCTCAGCTCCAGCACTGGGCGGAGAGCCAGGCAGGGCTCGCTCAGCAAGGGCAAAGCAGGGGTGGTGGGCCTCTCCCGGGGGCCGGGCCGGGCCCGGGTCAAGGAGTGTGGGCAAGCTCGAGGTATATGGAGAGGCCAGGCTCCCGACCGTGGCCGAGCCATCCCTGGCGCTCCTGAGAGGCGTGCGGGCGAGAGCGAGGGAGGCAACCCAGGGCAGCAGGCAGTAGCAGCAGAGTCCAGGCAGGCAGGCCTTCTGGCCCAGCCCCCTGGCCCCAGGACTGCAGAGGGGCCCCCGGGGCCGCCTCTGCACACAGCAGGGCTCCATTCCGTGCCCCGGCCGCCCTCGGGCCAGAGCTGGGCTCGGGGTCGGAGTGCTGGGCCGGAGGACATGGAGGTGCCAAGGGCAAGACAGGCCGAAGACTCGGCCTGACTCCCACCCGGGGAAGGAGGTGCGCCCGTGCTGCCGGTGGACGGCAGGCTCAGGTCGGTGATTGGCTCGCGTGTAAACAGACAGCGCTAAAGTGCTCGCCCCGACCTGCCTGTGTGCTCTGCCACGCCGGGCAGCGCTGGCGGCTCCCCACTCCTGCATCCCTACCCCCAGACTGCCAACCCGACCGTACGGCGGGCGCGAGGACCAGGGAGGCCTAGGGAGGGGGTGGGGGCTGGATTCCGAAGAGGGCAGTGCCGGGGCCAAGGAGCCCCCTGGCCGGAGTGGGGCTGGAAGAACGGGGGCTTCGATCAGAAGCAGCCTCAGGGAAGGCTTGGGGGGAGAGGCCCACACACAGGAACCCGGCGCCTCCCTGACCTGAGCTCCTGCTGGACACCCACCTCGTGGGGGCCCGAGCCCTGCTCAGCGCCCGTGGGGCCTGGGGGCCTCTGACCCCCAGTTCCAGGAGCTTCCTGAGTCAGGAGGTTGCGGACTTCACCCCTCCTCCCGCAGGGGAGCAGCTGCTCAGCTGATGGAGGCTCTCGGGCGGGCTCACGCCGCGTCGGGGAAGGCGCGGGGCCGGCCACAGTTAGCTGTCCCTTAAAAGTCCGCGGAGATCTGTAGTACCGTCGAAAAAGTGAATTGAAAAGGGGATGGGCCACTGCCTTCACAAGTGACTGATTAATTAAAAAACATGAAAAAAGGGGCCTAACAACCTCTAGTATTCAACACTTGCAGTTTTAAAAAGATCAAGTCATACTAAACGCTAGCACAGTCATGCAGGAATCCACGGCCCGCCTCCAGGAAGCTCTAGGCCAAGCAGTCTGTCCTCACGTCAACAGGGAGACAAGCTGCCCTGCAGGTGGACGCGGAAGCCGGGGCGCTCCAGCAGGAGACGCTGGCCACACCCATTTGGCTGGGCTGTCCCGGTGCCTCGGCTCATACTCTAAACTGTAAAATTCCTCCTCCTCCTCCAGTTAACTATACAGGACCCCACTGGGGCTGGAGACAGGCAGAGCCACATATATATATATATATATATATGTATATATATGTACAGGTTTTTTAATTAAAAATGTGTACTCTTGCTAGCTGAGGGCAGGGTGGGCAGCCCCGACCTCCAAGCCCTCTGGTCACTGCATCCTGCTCCTGGCCAGGCCACTGGGTACGGTCCGAGGCCCCCACAGCTCCAGCTGTCCAAGCACAGCAGGACTCCCCTGTTCCCCTAAAACACGCGCAACGTCCCCCAAGCGCCCCCCCTCCAAGGGGCCAGCACACTGCTGAGGGGCCAGACTGAAGCCGCGGGAAGGCAGGTGGGAGGCTGGGGGGTGGGCAGGAGGCTGATCAGGGTGGCTCCGGGGCCCTCCACAGTAGAGAGCTCAGCCCGGGGCAGGGCAGGTTTCAGGGGGGAATAAATAAGGGGAACGTGCACTCACAGCCCAGAGCCCCAGGCCCCAGTGGCTCCCAGAGGCACAGCCCTGAGGACAGAAGGGGACCCGAGTCCTTCCAGAAGTCACCTGGGCCCTGCGTGGAGCCGTCCTGCAGCCCCTCCATAGGAGGGAGCTGAGGGCCTCTCTCTGGGCGAGGTCGACGCGGCGCTCCGGCCTTGACCGCGGAGAGCACGCGGTGAATCGAGGATGGCGGCGGCGGTGGGATGCTGGGACGTGGCAGGTGGGTGGCGCCAGCCCAGGCCGACTTCAGCTCCCCGCGGAGGGGCCCTGGGCGTGCCGCCTCCCCACCCAGGTCGCCAGCCAGGCCCAGCCCTCAGATTCTGCCCAGGAGGCGGGCACAGCAGCCCACCCAGCCCCGGGCCTGGCCCGCTGGCCTCTGCAGCCTCGCCTCTCCCTCCTGAGGGCTCCGGCCTCACCCTGGGGCCTCGGCAGCCCCCTGCTGTCCTGAAGGGGCCGGGCCACACCTGGGCCCCCCGTCCCCCTGCAAACAGCTCTGAGCGCAGGAAGGGCTGCAGACACCGCCTCACCCACACCAAGGAAGAGCCGGGACCCCACAGGCGGGAAGGGACACGGGGGCCAGGGGCCAGGGCCGCACACCTGGCCCCAGCGCAGGACCCCGGCATGGCAGGCGAGGCTGCCTCCATGAACATTGCAGCTTTGGCCGCCAGGCGGAGACCGCTGCCAGGGTCCTCTCACTCACTGCCGCTGGCCGGGCGGCTGGGCCAGGGGCTCAGCTGCTCAGGGCCATGGTGTCCACCACCTGCTCCAGCCTGCCACGGAGCCGCTGCCGCCGTGCCTGCTCATCCTTCTCCAGGGCCGTCAGGATCTGCAGGGGCAGGGAGGCGCCTCAGGTGGGCTCCGGGGCCACACACGATGCCAGCGGCCAGAGCCTGAGGGACCTGGGATTGGAGCCAGGACCCCCAGGTCCCCAGGGTCTCCTAACCCCCTTCTCCTAAAACCACCCAGACAGGGCTCGGGTCCCCTGCCAGCCCTCCAGGTCCCCCGGGGTGCAGTGTCTGAACTCCCAGTGCTGTGTCCTGTGGGCAGGCAGCGCCCCCCTCAGCAGCCATGTTGCCATCCCCACCCTCCCCCTGCAGCCCCTATCTCTATGCCCCTCACTGAGCCCCACCCCAGGTCACAGAGGGCTCTCCTCCCCCTGCAGCTCCTGCCCGCTGGCCCCAGGCTCAGCACAGCCCCTTCTCTGCTCTGGGCTCCCTCCCTGAGCCCCCTCCCTCCAGGCTTAGCTGACTGTCCCCTGTCTCTGCTGCCTCCCCCAGGTCCAGCCCTGTTGCCAAGTCTCCGGAACCGACCACTCCACCCTCTCGACCCAGGAAACCAGGCTCCTGACCCTTCCCCTCTCCCACCCCACCCTACTTCTTGACATGCCCACCCCTACCTCCAGCCCCTGGCAGTCAGGTTCCGTGTGCCCGGGAGAAGCTCGCACCCCTAATACCCACATACCCCACAGCCAAGGCCACCCTCCTCCTGGGAGGCTCTGCAGCAGGCCTGCCCTGGCCTCAGGACTGGGCCCCAGCAGTGCCCAGCGGGCCTCTCTAGCCTGTGGCTCAGTCCTCTGTCCCCAGCGTCTCAGGGAGGCCCAGCGCCCGCCCCCAGCAGCAGAGCCGGTGTGAAGGACGAGGACACCGGGCCTGTCCAGCAGACCGGGGCAGAGAGAGTCTGCACTGACCTCATCCTTGTACTTGGTGATGTACGAATAACTGACCTCATCCTTGTACTTGGTGATGTACGAATAGATCTCGTGCAAGGCGCTCATGCTGTTGAACTGGCTCAGGTGCAGCCGCGACTGCTCAGCCAGGTAGGCGCTCATATCCTGGTCGCTGATGGCGGGCATCTTGGCTATGTCAGCGTAGTACCTGCGGCGGTGGGCTTGTGAGCTAGGGCCCGGCGCGCCCCCTCTGAGTCCGCCCCCCGGCCCCTCCCCCTCTGCATCCTCAGCCCGAACCCCTGCATACCCCTGGCCAGCCCGGCCCCTGCCCCGCCCCCGCCCCCTCTGAGTCCCCAAGCCCTGGCCCCTCTGTATCCTCCACCCCCGCCCACTCTGCGTCCCTCCAGCCCCACCCCCTGTGCATCCCTCCAGCCCCACCCCCTGTGCATCCCTCCAGCCCCACCCCCTGTGCATCCCACGCCTGCCCCCTGTGCGTCTCCCGCCCGGCTCCGCCCCCTCTGTGGCCCCGCCCCCTGCGTCCCTCCAGCCCCACCCCCTGTGCACCCCATGCCCGCCCCCTGTGCGTCCTGCCCGCCCCTCTGCGGCCCCGCCCCCTCTGCGTCCCTCCAGCCCCACTCCCTGTGCATCCCACGCCTGCCCCCCGTGCGTCTCTCCCCGCCCCCTGCGGCCCCGCCCCCTGCGGCCCCGCCCCCTGCGGCCCCGCCCCCCGCGGCCCCGCCCCCCGCGGCCCCGCCCACCTCTCCACCCAGCTCTTGTAGTTGGGGATGTCCTTGGCGTAGAGCAGCTTGTTGGAGGGCGAGTCCTTGCCCAGCTTGTGCTCCGACGTGGAGCAGGAGTCCATGAAGGTCTGGGCCACCACCGACAGGCAGGCGTCCGTGATGCTGCTCTTGTGGATGTCGAACACGAACTGCGGGTTCTTGATCACGTTCACCCAGAAGCGCAGGGGCAGGCTGCGGGCAGGCGGGCGCACGCAGCGTCAGAGGGGCCGCGGCAGGAGGGGCTGACCTGTGGCCTCCCTGTCCTCCTGGCTCCAGCCTACGCAGCGACTGTGGCGCTCCACGCAGCTGGGGAGACGGGCCCAGAGAGCCCGGCAGCGCGGGCTGCACCCGCTGCCCACAGTCCCAGGCTGAAGGGTGCACACCCAGAGGCGCCCTCGCCTGGGGTCACTCGTGTGCACAGCCAGGGTCCTCCAGGCCTGAGTGCCTGTTCAAGGCCCAGTTAGTTCCCTTGTTCCTGCCCATACAAGTGTTGGTAACAAGACCAGGAAAGGCTGCTGGAGACAGCTTACCTCTGACCCCAAACGCCAACCTATTTGACAGCCACTAGCCAGGTAAATGGCACCCCACTCCAGTACTCTTGCCTGGAAAATCCCATGGACGGAGGAGCCTGGTAGGCTGTAGTCCAAGGGGTCGTGAAGAGTCAGACATGACTGAGCGACGTCACCTTCACTTTTCACTTTTATGCACTGGAGAAGGAAATGGCAACCCACTCCAGTGTTCTTGCCTGGAGAATCCCAGGGACGGGGTCGCACAGAGTCAGACACGACTGAAGTGACTTAGCAGTAGCAGTAGCAGCCGGGCTGCAATTCATTGGGTCACAAAGAGTCGGACACGACTGAGCGACTGAACTGAACTGAACTGAGCCGGGCTAAAACCTCTAGTGTGTCACTAGCTAAAAATTCAGGTGCTTGGCTGCATCAGATACTCCCAGCGGCAGGTGGCCACATGGCCGGCACACACCTGGAGCCTTCCGTCTTTCCAGGAATGCCCCTAGATGATGCTGACCTACACGACGCCACCTCCCCCACGCCCTGTGGGCCCCCTCGAGGTCTGTGGGCAGCAGAGATGGAGATGAAGGCCCAGGTGGGCTCACTCAGAGGCTTGGGGAGCGGCAGCACGCAGAGCCGAGGGCGCTGGCAGGGCTCAGGGAACGAGGAGGAAGAGGCCAGAGGCACAGAGCTTCTGAGGAGCAGGCCCGCCCTGGCGGGGCGTACAGGCCGCTACGGAGGTGAGAGCCCGACCGGAAGTGGCTGCTGGCCTGGGGGCCTGGGCTGGGAGGGGGTCACCATCCGCTGTTACCCTCACTGCTGTAGGCAGCACGGGCCGGGCCCCCGAGCCATGTGTCACACAAAAGACCATGCCTGCACACAGTCCTGCACGCCCAGTGACACGCGAATACACGTGTGTACACACACCCGCGCCCCCACAAGACGGGCAGATCCTCCTGATGGGTGAGTCAGGGAGGCCCATGTGGAGGGGGGTCGGCCCTGCCCCGCCCCGCCGTACCAGTTGCTTTTCCAGGTGTGGCGCACGTCCGCGTCATGGATCTGGTGCTGGTCGGCCTGCTCATCCAGAAAGTCGAACATGTACTTGATGGCCAGCGGCAGGGCCGAGCCGCGGTGCGCCGTGCTGAAGATGGTCTCAAACAGGTCGTCCACGAACTTCTGCAGCGTGCCCTGGGGGTGGGGCGGGGGCGGGGTACAGCTCAGGGGCTGCCCCACCCCTCCCAGGCACCCCGCCCCTGCCCGGCCCCGCCCCCACCTTGGTGGCCAGCAGCCGCGTCAGGTAGATCTCCGAGACCATCTTGCTGCCGCGGTCGCCCTCGCGCTGGTCCAGGTGGTCGTGGTTCTTGACTAGATGCCACAGCTTGGTGCCGCTCTCCAGGTCGGGTGTGATCATAGGCGTGCGCGAGCGCAGGCTGTCAGGGCTGCTGGCCGTGCGCAGCATGCTCTCTGCGGGCACCGCGCCGTCAGCTACGGCGTCCAGCGCCCTCACCTGCCCACCCGCCTGGCTGGGGCCCCTGGCTGAGCCTTGGTGTCCCCATCTGAAAACCGGGGGGACAGTGATGCCCTGGGACGACACATGTGATGGCTGTGAGGGGCCCGTGCTGCTCGGGGAGAGGCCAAGTGGCCCAGGGACGGGCCGTGACTGAGCCGCCCCAGGCAGCCCCCACAGCGCCTGGGGCAAGGGTCCCGTCCTGGCCAGCGGCCTGCCCTGCGGCCAGCGCTCACCGTATCTGCTGAGGGACTTGGTGAAGGTGGACGAGTTGGAGATGTTGTAGGCCGACGTCTGCTTGGGCACCAGGGCCACCGAGGACCCGTCTGTCACCTGTGGACGGAGGGCCAGGTGAGGTGGGGGCCACCCTCCGGAGCCAGCCCCCCGGGCCGGGCACTGCAGGCCGCAGGCGCACCCCGCCCCGGCCGCGGGCGGCTCACCTGGTAGTGCGCCAGCGTGTTGAGCCTCTTCCAGTCGTTGTCGATCTTGGTGGTCACGTCCTCGTCCTGCAGGATGATACGGGCCATGCGGCCCTGCCGCCACTCTGCGGGGGAGGGGAGGGTCCCGGCGCCCTGAGTGCACGCTGGGCAGCAGAGGGGCAGGCCCTGCCTCCGGCCCACGTCCCATCCCACATGGCCCCAGGGCCCCTGTGTGTGCCCTCCTCCCAGCCTGGCGCTCAGGCCTCCCTCCACCGCCCAGCCTTGTCCACCATGAAGCCAGACCGGCCCAGACCAACTCTTCTCCACTTACCCTGCCTACTTATCCCCCTGGTGAGCCAGTGAGCCCCGAGCTCCAGGTGCAAATGGGACCCCACCTTCCACCACCCTGGGGAGGAGACTGCGGAGCCCGCCCAAGATCACAGCCTTGCCCTCCCACCATCCGGGCCAGCGCCCTCCCGGGCTCACCCAGGTCCATGTCCCCAGCCTTGGGCCGTTGGGAGTAGGGGACGCCCTTGTACACGGCGTCCAGCAACTTCTCCTTGACCTGCGTCACCGTATCACAGTTCAGTGCCTTCACTGGCACCTCGGGAGCGTTCTCATTCTCGGGGTTCACGCAGTTCAGGGTCTGAGGGATGGGAGAACGCGAGGTCAGCTCCCTATGCCTCACTGTGCGGTGGGCCGGGGAAGGGTGGGGGAACATGGGCACGTGGGTGGGTTTTGGGGTGAGTGGCCGGGCAGGCGGGCGGGTTTTGGGGTGCATGGTGGGCAGATGGGTGGGGTTTGGGTGAGTGGCGGGTGGGCGGGGTTTAAGGATGAGTGGCACGTGGGGAGGTTTGGGACGCCTGGCGGGCGGTGGGCGGGGTTTGGGGCCCGTGGCAGGCCCCCTCATTGTCCCTTTTCACACCAGCGTCTTGTAGTCGATCTGCTGCCGGATGAGCTTGTCCTCGCTCAGCGAGTACCGCGCCTCGCCTGTGATGGCGTCGATGGGGCCCTTCTCCATCTGCTGCTTGATGGCGCAGTAGAGCATGAAGAGCGGCTCCCCTGCGCACTCCTGCGGGCACGGGGTCAGGGGCCTCAGGCTCCAGCCCTGCCCCGGCCCCGGCCCTGCCGGAAGGGCAACTCGGCCCACCCGAGAACCGTGCTCCCAAAGCGCAAGGAAGATGTGAACAAAGCGCTTGACGAGACCGTCCCCCTGGTGGGTCTGAAACTCCCAGAGAAAAGCTAAGCAGGGGCCCCGGGGGATAGGCGGCCTGGTCTGGAAAGACCGCCGGCCCAGCCCCACACCTGCCCAGGGCCTCCGGTGCTGCTGGCGGACGAGGCCAAGCCGGGCACCAACACTGGGTGTGACCGTCGCCCACAGGAGGTCAGGGACCCCCTGCCCCTCTGTCCGCTGCTCCAGAGCATGCAGTCAACACAGTCTCGGAGCAGACACTTGCCCGGTGCGCCTGGGGGGCTGTGCGCTGCCTGACCCCCTCACACGTCCGCTGCTCCCCTGCCACCCAGCACGCCCCATCTCTGGGCCTCCACCGGCCACCAGGGCTCCACCCCTCTGGTCTTCCCGCCCCTGAGGACCCCCCCCTGCGGACCCCACCCTCTCGGGTCTTCCCCCCGCCCCCGGGACCCCACCCGAGGTGCCTCTCAGAAAGGCTCTCCGGGACCCTGACCCAATGCTCTGGCCCTCATTGCTGTCCCAGGGCGCCCACGCCCCTAGGCTCTGATGCCCCTGTAACCGGTCTTGCGTGCTTCCCTGCCATCTCCCCTCTGGGGTGGAAGCCGCCCAAAGGCCAGGCCAAGTGTGGCGGCTCCTGTCACATCCTCACTGCGGGGTGGGGTTCAGGGGGGCCTCTACAGACACGGCTGGACAACAGGCACCATGAAGGAACAGCTGTTGGGGGAGGGCTCCCGGCTCCAGCTGAGTCCCTGCCTGGGCCAGACACAGAGCCTCCGGCTCGGCGGCCCTGGGGCCTGGGGCAAGTGAGGTACGGGCAGATGGCTGCCCAGCTCCCCGGCCCCTGGCCCCCTGAGCAGCAGCCCAGCCCCGAACTGGGTGCTCCCGCCTTTAATCAGGCAGTGTGATTAAAGAGACAGCTGCCCAGGCGCGGCCGTGAGCGCAGATCGCCCCTCAACCTTCCATCCGACAGCACGCCCGTCTCTCAAGGTGTTTTGTCTGCAAACTTGGCTTCATAGCCACGTAAACATAAAACAGCTCGAAGACATGAAGTCTCTCTGACAGACACGAGCACATCACATGGGCTACAAACCACCATATTTTACAGGAAGCAGCCAGTCCTGTTCCTGCTGCCCTCCTGCCGTGTGCTGAGCCACCTTCCCCCAGACCAGCCCGCCCAGCCCCTCTCTCCGGACCTTGCGTCTATCCCTGGGCCTCCAGTCTCCGTCTGGCTACCCCCCACCCCGCCTCCATGCCTCTGCTCACCCCACACAGTCCTATCCCTGCCCTCACTGCCACCCCTTCCCGTCCACGCCCTGCAGCCCAGCAGGCCTGTCCTGATCACTGAGCAGCAGTGGCCAGCCTCAGCCCCCAGCACAGACGACAGGAGCCCACCATCTTCCCTAAGGTGCGACCCTGCCGAGGGCCAGGCACGTCCACTCGGTCACGCAGAGAGGGCCAGGCCCGGGCCGCCTGTCGCGGTTTCCACGGCCGCTGCCTCGTCTGCCGTGGAGCACCAACCGTGGGAACAGCAGGCCCACCTGCCAAGCCTTCGGGTTTGTCGAGGAAAGTCAGATACATGTTGGGGTTGGACAACCCCCCAGTTCTAAAACGCAGGTGACCCACCGAGCTGCTCACAGCCCCAGTGAGGCCCACCTTGACCCATGTCCAGCCGCCCACAGGCTATGCCCCAGTCCAAGAATAACCCGGCTCCCCAGGGCCGGTCTCCAGGGCTTGGAGGGAACTGTCTGGGCAACAACACGTGGAAGCCTAGGTGGCTGCCCCCTCCTCAGCATGGGGTCAATGGGACCCCGCCTTCCTCGCCAGGCACCTCCTCAGGCTGGGCCAGCGCTAGGGCTGGACACAGACGCCCTGCCCAGGGGCTCCATCTGAGCCTCGGTCTCGGCCACAGGGACCGCATGAACCCCACGGGGCCTGGACCCCCACCCTGCTCAGCCACGTGCAGCCATCGACCCCCATGAGAGGCACCTCCACCTTGCCTTGGCAGCTCAGGCAGGATTGGACAGCCTCTGGGGACGCCAGTGAACAGATGCGTGTCCCAGGGGTGTCACGCCAGGGTCTGGGCCCCTCCCTGCCCCCCGGTTGAGGCCTGTGGCAGGCACCCCGTGGCGGGCCCCCCAGCTGGGCCCTCTAGCCGGGCCCCCACGGCCGCCCACCTTGAGGAACTTATACAGGAGGAAGGTGAACCAGTTGGTCAGCATCTTCTCGGCCACCGACTCCGTCCTGGAACAGAGACGTGGGGTGACCTCAGGCCCACCCGACCCCCACCGCCCCAGGGCCCATGGTCAGGCCTGGCCTCAGAGCACGTGTCACCTAGCGACAAGGGTCCCAGGCAGGGCAGACCCCAAGCAGGTCCCCAGAGTCGCCTCAGCAATGCCTGGGCTGGGCCAGTTGGCGCACTGCCGCAGGCGGGTGGGCAGGGGTGTGGGTGGGCATAGGAATGCTGAGGGCACAGTGGGCAGACAGGGTGTAGGTGGGCAGGGGTGCACAGGCAGGGGGCAGAGGAGCACAGGCAGGGAGGGGTCGTGGGCAGGCAGGCAGGGACGGAGGTGGGCGGGGGGCAGGGACAGAGGGAGGCGGGGGCAGGGGGGGGGGGGGGGGGGGGGGGGGGGGGGGGGGGGGGGGGGGGGGGGGGGGGGGGCAGGGCGCGGACGCACCGGCGCAGCAGCAGCTTGGGGTGGTTCTTGCTCTCCAGATTCTTCTCGATGAGGTCTGACAGCAGCTGCTTGAGCACGCCCGTGGCGTACTCCATCTCGCCCTGCAGGGCCGTCATGATGAGCGAGGCCACATTGCCACGGTCCCGCATGGAGAAGCTGCGCTGGGCCTCCAGCGTGCGGATGAAGGTCAGCAGGAAGTGCTTCTTGGTCAGCAGCTGCCCGAACAGCGTCAGCGACTTCTCCACATTGGCCTGCACCTGGGGGGTCGCAGGCCTGCTTAGACCTAGGGGGCAGCAGCCCCTCTGGCTGAAGGACAGTCTGGGCCCGGGGGTCTGGTCACCCATCATCCTGACGGGACCCTAAGCCCCAAGTCCTCGTAGAATGGCTATGGCCCGGCAGCTGCCTGAGAAGCCCACAGTGGGCAGAGGTCTGGGCACAGCAGCGAGGTGCCTGCCCCGCCTGCCTCTACGTGGCCCGGCTCTGACAGCTCAGAGGAAGCCCGGTGTCTACTAGGCAGCAGGAGTGCCATCCACAGTCACTCACGCCAGCACCCACACAGAGACCCCTCTCCCCACTGCAGAGGACACTCAAGTCCAGACAGGGGCGTGGCTCGTTGGGGTCTCCCAGCACAGATGTGGGACAAGGGGGTGGAACGCAGGCATGACTAGCTCCAGGGACCCACGTGTTCGCTCTTTCCTGCCCCAGAGCTTATCAGGGCAGAAGGGACACAGGCCCCCAGCCCAGGCAGGACACAAAGTCACAGCTAAGACACGTCACACAGCACAGCGGACTGCAACCCCAGGAGACGCACCTGCCAGGACAGGGAGCCCCAGCGTGGCAGCCACCCGGGGAAGCAAGGGGCAGTGAGCAGCCCAGGGCGCCCGGGCCCCAGCCAGCGTGACGGGAAGGCCCGCCGAGCCGCTGCTAGACAGGGGTCTCCACCCACAGAGCCCCCTGGGGTGGGGGCGGAGCCCCGACATCCTAGGGGTGCAGGGAAGGACGCCCCTGCCCACAGAGCATGACAGCCCTGCCTGTTCTGAACCGGGGCCTGGGCTCCTGGCCAGCCACTGGGGCGCCCGGGAGGATGCAGGAGCCAGCCCACTCCCCTGCAGCAGGCTGGAGGCCTCACGCTGGAGCCGGGCTGGCCAGCCTGGGTGGGGCACGGTGGCCCACAGGCCCAGAGAAACTGCTGGGCGCTGGGAGCCCCGGCTAGGTGTGGTTTGCTGACCAGACCCTCCCTCCCAGGAGGCTCGGGCCGGCCCCCAGGCCCCCGCTACCCCAGGACCCCAGGCCCCCCGCGGAGAGGGCCAGCAGCACACCTCCATCTCCTTGAGCACCGGGTGGTCCTCAATCCCCGGGAAGAGCACACGCATGGCGTAGGTGCGGTAGTCCAGGAACGGGATGCCGGCGCCATCCAGGTCGTTGGTCAGCTCGTGGATGTCCGTCTGCAGCTCCGCAAAGGCTGCGGCCATACAAGGGGTCAAGGCGGGCACCCGGCCCCGCCCACCCCGCACTCAGGGTCCTGCTGGACCTGCCCGGCCAACGTCTCCAGTCCTGACGCAGGGTGAGCCCCCCGCCCCCGAACCGCTGCAGATGTAACCCAGACGAGGGCAGAGACTGGGCTGGGCTGGGGGGCCCTGGTCCCAGAGGCTGGGGCGCTCGTGGCTGCCCTGGCTCTGGCTGCCTGGGAGGGAGCAGAGCGGTCCGCCCCTTGGGCCAGCAGGCCCCCAACACGCCCGCCGGCTCGGAGTGCCTCCGCTGTTCTCAGGACATTCCAGAGCCGTGAGGTGTGCACTGTCTGGTCAGGAGCCAGAGGGCGCTGGGCACGTCAGGGGGCTGAACAGGAGCCAGCCCTCACCTCCCCGCCTGCTGCTGGGCACTGTGCTGGGGCCCTGGTCATCCTCGTGGCGCCCCGCACGGACAGGGCTCTGAGGGGCATGCGTGGGCTGGGCTCCAAGTAGACCCCCACCCTTCTCCCACTGGCTGTGGGCACCAGCCAGAAAAGCCAGCCGGCCGAATGGCAGCCAGCACAGGTCCAGGCTGCTGCCTGGAGCCCACGCGGGCACACGGGTGCTGAACGCACCAGGGTCCCTGCGGCCCAGGCCTGGGCGCCCACCCCTCACGCCCACTCGCTGGTCCCACAGCAGTCGTGCCCTCAGCACTGGGGGGCAGCCTCTGCTCCGTGGGGATGAGCCACTGGCCTCCCCCACACACAGGCTCCCTGGGGACGTCCCCGGCCCTCCCCCCGAGCCCCCACCCCCAGGCCACTGCTCAGACTTCCAGCCTGCAGAGCCTCCCTCTCAGGCCGGGTCCCGCCCCCGGGGTCCGCCTCCCGACTGGGGACTCTTGGGGGCAGGGGGCACGTGACCAGGTGCGGGGACACCGAGCCTGCCCTCCGGGGTCGTCCTGGCACTGCACAGGAGACAGGTTCTGGGTACGTGAGGCCTGGTTGGGCTCCAGACCCCAGACTCTGGTACAGAGGATGTGGCCGCAGCCTAAGCAGGCTTCTCCCACTCGCCCCCCAGGGCAGGACAGACACCCGCCCCACTGGGTGACTCAGAACAGAGCGGCCAGGCTGAAGGTCGTGCGCACAGAGAGTTCCCTCGCCCCAGGGCCAGCCCCGGCCGCCGGACGGACCAACGCACACCGGCTCTTGGATCACCAACCACCCACCACGCCCGGGGAAACGGTGCCACCCCGCCCTCAGCAGCAGGCGCAGCGTCTCCACACCCGGACGCGTGTCTGTTCAAGAAAGACTGAGATACCGTATGCCCACCGGGCGTCCTCCAGCCAGGCTGGGACACAAACAGGGGCTTCTGGCGGGGTCTGCCTGTGGGATCCCCCCACAAAGGCCCCAGGCAGACCGCCCCCGCCTCCCTCCACTGAGCCCAGCACAGCAAGGCCCGCGGGAGCGTAGGAGACGGAGTGGACTCAGCAGGCAGCACGGCCCAGTTCAGCAGCCTCGGCCAGCCCTGCCCCCGGCCCTGCCTCCCGCCCACCTTCCTTGCACTCCAGGGCCACACGAGACTCCAGGTTGTCCATCTGCAGCTGCAGGCGCTTCAGGGTGCGGTCAGCGTCCCTCGACTTGCGCTTGTAGGCGATGAGCACGGCCACGATGACCAGCAGTAGGAGGCCGCCACCTCCGCCGATGCCCACGATGGCGGGCAGTGTCAGCAGGCTGTCCGAGTACATCTGCAGCACCCCTGGCGAGAACTCGAAGCCGCCGGCCCGGACCTGGGGGTGCAGGCTGCTCAGGGGATGCCTGTCGCCCACGGCTCAGGGCCCCGCGAGCTTGGCGGGGTGGGGTCACGGGCGCCGGGGGACTCCCTCGGGCTGGGGGTGGCCCTGTGTGGGGCCCCGGGGGCGTGGACGCACCGTGACCTTGTGCTGCCCCGTGAGGTTGGGTGACTCGCAGAGCAGCTGCGTCTCGGACACGGTGAGGGCGCACGGTGTGGAGCCGATGAGCACGGTGTAGTTGAGGCGAGTGCTGCCGGGCGCCGGCGGCAGCAGGTTGCGGCCCTGTGGGCAGAATGGGCTGAGCCGGCCACAGCTACCACCAATCAGCCCCCGCCCCCGCCGTCCCTGAGTGGCCCACCTTGAGGATGAGCGGCGAGCTGGGCTTCAGCTCCAGCAGGCCAGTGGGGCTGAGCGGCTCTAGCACAGGGTCCGGGTAGTAGAGGAAAGATGAGGTGTTGAGCACCAGCAGAGCACGCACGTCGTCCATGACGAAGCCCAGCTCGTCCGGCCGCTCCCCAAGCTCGGGCGGGCTGCGCACGCCGTTGTCCACTGACGGGGCCCGGCACACCATGGTGGTGTCGTTGTACACCAGGCAGCTCTGGGGACGCGGGACGGGGACACTGGGCTGGCTGCTCCACGAGGGGCCGCTAGCAGCGGGCCTGCGACCACACTTGCACACCCAGCCTCCCTGGGAGCCCCAAGCGCGGCCTCGATGGCAGGCGTGGGGGGCAGGGCCCAGCAGGGACTCACGTTTTCCCTCTCAAAGCCGGCGTACTTGGCTCGGATGCGTGGTTCGCGGACAGTGGCCAGGTTGGTGCCCGTGACTGTTAGAAGGGTCCCTCCACTAAAAGATGAGGGCGATGGGAGTCACAGGTGGGACATCCTGGGCCCCTCTGCCCAGGGCCCAGCACAAATGGGAGGCACAGACACCCCACCCGGCCCCCTAAGAAACAGTCGAGGGTTAAAGCCTCTCAGCACCGTGCTGGGTGGCAGAACCACGTGAGGGCTGAGCCGAGAGCTGGCGGCAGGAGCCCCAAGCCAGGTGCTGGTCTCTGGCGGCTCAGGACTGGTGTCACGGGGCTCAGGGTGGGCAGATCGAGGGCTGCAGGGTCCATCGGGGGGAGGCTCCCAGTGGCGCCCTGACCTGTTGATGCTCCACTCGGGGTCAATCCTCAGGATGGTGGGGTCCTCGGTGTAGTTGTACTTGACCTCGGGGTTGGTGAGCTGAGCGCGGTTGATGTTGACAACTATGGGGACGCTGCCCGGGCTCTGCCCGGGAGGCGTCAGACACCGGATCTCCCGGGAATTCCTCCTGGAGGGGCGGCGGGGGGTGGGGGGTGCCAGTGAGGCACCTCCAACCCGCCTGAGCATCCAGGCTCCACCACCACAGGCTGCAGGCACATCACTGGCCACGTCCCGCCCCGGCCTCACCTGCCTCCCCGTGACACAGGCCGCTGTGGGCCCTGTCTCCAGGCGGCTGAGGACTGTGGGGGTCGCCTCCCCCGTCAGCCCCTGCGAGGGGCCAGGTGCTGTCTGTGCCCTTCTGGGGCATGTCCCCAGCTGAGAGGTGGGTCCAGGGTCCAAGCTCCCTCTCCAGGGGACACCCCCACCCCCGCGTCTGCCTCCCCTGCGGTGTCAGCTGATGAGCCAGGCTGTGTCTCTGTCCACAGAGCCAGGCCCACAGGAACCAGGAGCTCACTGGGCCTCAAGGCAGCCCTGTGGCACCCCATCAATCGCCCGGGGATGGCTGGTCGGACGGACCCCACCATTTCAACATGCGTCCAGTGGGGCCAGAGCCCACGCTCAGGGCCAGAGCCCTACACTCAGGGACCAGGCTCAGGGCCAGAGCCCCGCGCTCAGGGTCAGAGCCCCACGCTCAGGGCCAGAGCCCCACGCTCAGGGTTATAGCCCATGCTCACGGCCAGAGCCCCACACTCAGGGCCAGAGCCCCGTACTCAGGGCCAGAGCCCTACGCTCAGGGACCAGGCTCAGGGTCAGAGCCCCACGCTCAGGGCCAGAGCCCCACGCTCAGGGTTATAGCCCATGCTCATGGCCAGAGCCCCATGCTCACGGCCAGAGCCCCACACTCAGGGCCAGAGCCCCGTACTCAGGGTCAGAGCCCCACGCTCAGAGACCATGCTCCGGGCCAGAGCCCCGTGCTCAGGGTCAGAGCCCCACGCTCAGGGTCAGAGCCCCACGTTCAGGGCTCCTGCTTCCTGGAAGGACACACTCGATGCACTCATTGCCCCACCTCCATTGTCTCTGATCTGAAAACAGGCTAATCCCAAGTCCGGGCCATGAGCCGGCGAAACGGGCTGCTGAGGTGGGGGTGCTGGGTCACCCTACGGGGCAGCGGCCCGGTCACCGCCTGCACCTGCCTGTCCCCTCAGTGCCTATACCACAGCCGCCAGGCCCGCACGCGGCAGGCTGCAAACACCAATAATTAGTCTGATAACGGGTAATTACCACAGGAAAATATTTAAAGGCTCGCTCCATTATCATCCCTAATCTAAAATTATCCACTTCAAGGCTCCCAGTTTTTGTTAAGGTTCCCTTTCTCTCTCTTAAGAATTTCTCTAAACCGCTGTGCTCTGGGGGTATCGGCCCAGGGCAGGGCCCAGCAGCCTGCCGCCCCTCAAGCTAGGCCCCGCCCACCCAGGCCCCGCCCACCTGCTCTGGAGGGAGCCGTCTCCATGGTAACCTTCTCCACTCTAGGTTTCCATAGTGATCACCCCAGCCAGGCTCCCCACAATCCCCCTTGTTTCCCAGGCAACGGAGGGGGCGCCCAGCCATCTGAACCAACCGCCACCGGGGGCAGGCGGGGCAAGCCTAGGGTCCCCACGTACCAGGAGAAGGAGCAGGGCCGGCCGCCTACTGACACCGCCACGTCGCTGCCCGCGTTCAGGTGGCTGCCCTCGATGCCAATCCAGGTGCCCCCGGAAAGGGGTCCACGGGCAGGGCTCACGCGGTAGAAGGTTGGCGTCTGGGGAGAGAAGGGACGGGCTGGGGCTCCGGGAAGCCCAGGTCTGTGGGCACTAGTTCTGGGACGGCGCCCACAGGCAGGGGGGCCCCTGAGTCAGGCCCTGCAGATGAGTGGCGCGGGGAGGGGGCCATCACTCGAGGTCGCCTGAACCCCGGGCTGCCTCCGTGGGCGACTTGTTGGGGGGGCCCCTAGTAACCTGGGGCCTGGAAGGAGAGGCCGCAGGGCACGAGGGCGGGCTTACCACAAAGGTGAAGCGCTTGGGCGACAGGGCGCGGTAGCGAGGGGAGCAGTCCCGCACGCACACTTCCACCAGGGCGTCGTGGGCCCGCACGGTGCTGGCATCCCCAATTTCACAGACGATCCTGTGGGTACAGGGTGGCGGGGGGCGGCCCTCAGCTGCTACAGCGCCGGCCCCGCCCACAAGGCCCCGCCCAATCACGGGCCCTGTCCCACAAGACCCGTCCCACTCACTGCTAGACGCTAATATACTATCCACTGGGCTGCAAAGCTCCTTGCCCCGCCCCGCCCACACAGGCCCCGCCCACTCTGGCCCCACCCACACGGCCCCCCTGCTCTCTGGCCTGGCCCACACAGGTCCAGCCCGCCCATACAGGCCCTGCCCACTCTCTGGCCCCACCCATGCGCCCCCTTGCTCTCTGGCCCCGCCCACACAGGTCAGCCTGCCCATACAGGCCCCACCCACTCTGCCCCCCCTCCCCGCCCCGCAGGCCCCGCCCCACTCACTGCTCTGCGCTGATGTACTCGCTCTCCACCGGGCTGCACAGCACCTTGCCCACGCGCACGCCCAGCCGCACGTCCTCGAAGCGCAGCCCCAGGTTCTCCCCTGTGATGGTGAGCCGCGTGCCGCCTTGCCGCGGGCCCGTCTCAGGGGACAGCTGTGGGAAGAGGGGACAGCTGGGGTGATGGCCGGGCGTCAGAGACCCCCTCTGCCCCGTAGGCCTGGGGGCGCGCCTACCTTGAGGATCTTGGGGTCTGCGCAGCGGCTGCTGCCGTGGCGGGCGTGCATCCACTCGGCAGGCGAATCCGCGGGGCAGTGGGGACGCAGGGAGCAACGGCGCTCGGCCACGCACCAGCCGCACTCGAAACGAGGGTCGGCCTTGAGGCAGAGGCCGCAGCTCTCCCGCAGGGCGGGACACTTGTACAGGTGGGCTGCGGGGAGGACTGGGGTCAGCAGCCGCCGGCGGGCCTGGCCCCCGGGCTGCCCCCCACCCGCTCACCTTGGATATTCTGCGGGTTGTCGATGACGAAGTGGCCGTTCCACACCACGGACAGGTTCACAGGCAGGTCGCTGACGTCGTTGCCCTCGTAGGAGTACTGCGGTGGCAGGAAGAGGGTCAGGCCGCGCGGCCAGGCCTGCGTGTCCCCCGTGGCCACCTCTGGCACCAGCCACTGGTGGCAGGCTTGGCAGGGTGGTGTCTGGGGGCCAATCTGCACCCAGACGCCCGACACCCCCCCCACCCCTCCCTGCGTCCATCCCCACCACACCCCCACCCAGGCCAGCCAAGGGCCCACGCGTCTGCCCCCATCCAGCTGCTGCTCTGCACACAGGTGGCTGCCGCCCTCGCCCTCCAGCAGCCACAGGGTCACAGCCTCCAGGGCGACCCCCACCAGGACGCCAGGATTCCCCCGCACTCCCTTGGGCACGTGTCAGGGACGCTTCCTCATCTCCAGGCGGGCGCAACAAGCCCTCCCCTGGAACTGCCCTGAGTGTGACATACGCGTCCCCTGTGAGGGCTGCCCCCCACCGCCCCCAGGCTGGGCTGGGCTTAGGGACACAGCCCTCCCAAGGAGCCCAGCTGTGTCCCACTTTCTCAGTTGAAGACTTGTGTTCCATCCCAGGGCAATTCATCATCATCTTATCTGCAGGAATGTAATTGGATCCTATCAAACTCCCTGATGCTTTCTTTTCCCTTCACACGGGGCTGCAGGAAAGACAAATGTGGGCCTGGCGGGAGAGTGGGGGCGGGGTGGACAGAGGTGACAGGGGCCTGGGGATGGGGAGAAGAGAGACCGCGGCCTTGGGGAGGCACAGGGAGGAAGGGGAGCCAGAGTGAGAGGCAGGCGGAGGGCGGGGCCCACAGGAGCCAAGGAGGCAGACAGAAAATGGGACTGGCCAGGCAGGCAGGCGTGGGGACCCTAGGCGCTGGCCGAAGGCCAACCTACCCTGAGACTGCTGATCCCTGGGCCCCAGGCCCACCCGGCCAGAACAGAGTCAAGAGGAATGGAGCCTGACCTCTGACCTCATGCCTCTCCCCTAGGTTCCGGGGGCCTGGCAGATGACCCAGAGGCACCCACCCACCACTCAGGGCTTTGACCCGTGCCCAGAGGTCCACTGCCCTCCTGAACAGATGGGAGACCAAGGCCTGCCACCTCAGGTCCGCCAACTCAGCCTTCTCCCCTCTCCCACCACAACGTTCTAGCTCTGCAGACCCCACCATCACTAAATTCACGGGATGCGATCAAAGGCCTTCGGAGGGTCACCCTGTCAGACATGAGGCTCCAAGGGCGGGTGGCCGTGTTCTGACCCAGGAAACCTCAAAGGAGCTGCTGCTGTCCCCCTGACCTCGGCACCCAAGGACACCTCTCGTGCCCTGAGCCCACCCAGGCCCCTCACTGACGTCTGAGACAGACGGGCTCCCTCCAAGCGTCAGGGAGGCTCTGGGAGTGGCCCCTGCTCACCTGGGCCCTTCCAGCTGAGGGGCTGCCATGGCCTGGGGGGGCCCCGGGCGCCCCTGTAAGCAGAAACCCACAGCACGGGGTCCTGGCGGGCGCCCTGGTGCCCAGCGGACTCACCGAGGAGTTCTGGCACTGCAGGCTGGAGCTGTTGAAGCGCACGGCGCCGACACGGGCCGGGCCCCCAGGGAGGTGGAACAGGCACTCATACCCCCGCTGGCCTGACTGCGGCTGCGGCAGGTTTCGGGCGGTCAGGGTGATGGGCTTCACCACGCCCACTGGCACGTAGATCTGGGTGGAGGGCAGGATCTGCGGGCAGTCCTGGGGGGAAGAGGCTGCAGCTGAAGCTGGGCTGGAGGCAGAGGGCGGCTGCACGGGGCCCTATCTAGCATCGTATGCCCACCCCACACACGGGCACGCTGGTGGCGCCGGGGCCAGCCAGCCAGGCCTGAGTTCTGGATGGCACACCGCAACCTAGGCTGGCCCGCCCCTGGGAACCCCACCAGAGGGGCCCCGCCTGGGAGCAGCTGACAGGCCTCTGAGGCAGAAGCAGGCACAAGCTCTCCGCCAGGGGCCCGGGGAGTAGGTAAAAATATTCAGAGCGGGCAGAAAAACAGCCCGGCCCCCAGGGCCAGCGTTTCAGCAACAATAACTGATGCAACGGCCCGGCTTGCTTGCAGCAGGACTGGAGCGGCCGTGGAGGAGCCGGAGCCGGCCCGCGGGAGCCCCACAGAAGGTGCTTTAAATAGAGACGCTGAAAACAGGCTGCCATCCCCACGCCCTACAGGCAGCTCCCGAGGCGGCCGGGCTGGCTCTGCAGAGGTTCCCGGGGCCCCTGTGGGCACTGAGGGAGCAGGTGCCCCAGGGGCCACCTGCACGCGGGCACTGGCCGGCACACGGGCCGCGTGTGGAGCTCAGGCTGCAGCCCCACGGCAGTGGCCAGCAGTGCCCAGCCCCCAGCCCAGGGCCCCCGCTGCCCCCCACCGAGCCCCGCTCCCACCGTCCCCTACCTCACCCTCCCCCCACCACAGCTGGCAGCTGAGCGCTGCTGCTGTCCCCCGGGTCTCAGGGCACAGACCTGCCCCCATCAGAGAGGGGTCGGCCCAGGCCCAGACCAACTCCCTCGAGCGGCTGAGGCCAGGCCAGGGGCAGATGCGCGGTGTGGACACGCGCCCTCCCCCGCCCCGTCCCGGCCGACGTGAGAACGAGGGGCCACGACTGCCGCTGCCTGTCCGCTCACACAGACCAAGGGAGCGTCCGGACGACGGCCCTCCAGCCTGCTGGTGAGGGCACCAGGGTCACTGGTGTCGGCGGGCATACGACCCTGGTGGGAAACCCCCCCACAGCAGGGCAGCCCTGCGTCAGGGGCTCCACACGAGACCCCCGCCAGGCCGCCCCACCCCACTGTGCGCTGGTGGCCCCCTTGAAGGCGACCGAGCAGACGCAGGAGTGCAGCGACCCTGAGCCATCATTGCGGGCAGGAAGGCGCTGGGGGGCTGGAACCCAGGCCCCCACGGCCTGAGCACGTGCTGAAGGGAGAAGGGTCGCCCTGGAAGCCAAACCTGACAGGGTGATGGGCGTGGAAACGTCACTCTCCTTCGGGATGGCCCCACGTGACCTGGGACCAGCTGGGGGGACGTTCCTGAAGTCAGCCCACCCTCGACAGGCCCCTTGACCCCGATCGCCCCCGCCCGGCCCATGCAGGGTCTATCCTGGCTGCTCTGCATCCAGGGCCGAGGCCCAGACAGACGGACGCTGTGCTGGGGGACCCCCGGGGGGCACCCTCTGCAGGATCAGCTCAGACGGGCAGTGAAACCAGGGCTGGCCCATGAGGACCGGGCCCCCACCTCACACATCCATTCTGCGGCCACCACCAGCTGGCTCGGCCCGCCGGCGGCCCCCAGGGCAGGCCGCACACCTGGGGTGCCCACCTGCCAGCCCCCCTGTGTGCCCGCCTGCTCTTGGGCTCGTTCCACCCAGTGCCAGCTCGTCCTGGACGTGCGTCCTCACCAGGAAGTAGAAAAACCAAGGCCCACAAGGTGGGTGGGACTGGAGGGGTGCAGCCAGGGCAGGTTCTGTGAGGGGTCCACGCCGGCTCCTCCTCCTCCCCGGGCAAGTCCAGCCCCGCTGCCCGGAACAAAGTCAGGGCTCTGCCCGGCTCCAGAGCTATCACCCCTGATGACCATCGAAGACCACGCAGCCTCACGGCGACTCTGGAAACCACCGGACGCCTGCACCTCGGCCCAGCCAGTTCCATCCACGTGGTAGCCCTCCCCCCATCAGCACGCTGGACAGACGGCCCGGACATGCCTTCAGCATGCAGCCCCCAAGCGGTGACCACCAGCCAATGCCACCAGCGGCGGTCCCAGGCCAGGACGGCCCCCTGGCCAGCACCCCGCACAGCTCCACGGCACCTCCAGCCCCGGCCGCGGCCCCGTACCTCAGACACGTTGACGCGGCCCTCCAGGAAGGAGCAGTCGGCGGCGTTGTGCGTGCACACGTGGCGGTACTTGCACCAGTGGCAAGGGAAGGAGCCGCTGACGCAGGACAGGCAGCTGCAGGAGACGGGGCGGTGAGGCGGGGCCTGCGACCCCCGACCTGGGCTGCAGCTCGGGGCCTCTGCACGGGCTGCCCCGCGCCGCCCAGAGGCTCCGCGCCCCGCTCCCCATGCGGCCTGACCACCTACACTGGTGTCACTGGACAGGCCCTCTCAAGGGCAGAACCCTCTGAAGCCGGCACCAGGCCACTCGACCATCAACACTGAAAATGCACTTAGTGCAGCTGAGAAGCATATTCTTGTGTATTTTGTTTTTATGTTTGTTTTCTTTTAAATATATGGTTTTAGGGCTTCCTGGTGGCTCAGACAAAGAATCTGCCTGCAATGTAGGAGACCCAGATGTGATCCCTGGGTCAGGAAGATCCCCCTGGAGGAAGGCACGGCAACCCACTCCAGTACTCTTGCCTGGAGAACCCTATGGACAGAGGAGCCTGGTGGGCTACAGTCCATGGGGTCAGAGAGTCTGACACGACGGAGCGACTACTAGAGGCTTCTTTCAATTACCCGTCACCCGGCCACACCTGGTCTCAGCCACACCACGCGGGGTCTTTCTGTGGCAGCATGCAGGGTCTAGTTCCCCAACCAGGGACCAAGCCCAGACCCTTGCATTAAGAGTGTGGAGTCCTAACCACCCAACTACCAGGGACATCCTGAGAAGCATGTCTTAAATTCCACCTCTTCGTAATAAACTAAGATTTAAGCGTAGGTGGGACAGCCCCGGTAGAAATCGGCTCCCTGACCAGAGCAAGGCTTGCTGGGCGGGGGCCTGGACAGACTGCGGATCCCCACCCTGCACCCCTCACCTGCAGCTCTGCGAAGCCCGCGGCCAGGCCTCCACACAGAGCCTCGCCCCCTCCCAGCCTCTGGAATGCAGCCCCCGCCCCAAAGATCCCGGCCCGCCCAACACGAGGAGGCTGGACCTCGGTCGGGGAGCAACACCCACTCGGGTACCCGTGAGCTGCCAGATGGGCGTCAGCCTGCCGGTCAGTCCACAGAGACACAACTGAAAACCCGGGGCCCCGGCTCAAGGCTGACCCTGCCCAGGCTGGGCACCCGCCCCATGTGCCCGGATCCAGGGGGAGACACAGCCAGGCCCTCAGCATCTCTCGCCCTTCCTCTGAAGCTGGCGTGCTCACAGGAGACCAGAGCCCTGGGAGAGCGCCCATGCCTGCCAGCCATGCCCCAGCGGGGGTTGGGGGGTGGGGGGACAGATCCTTCTGCCCCTAGATGGCAGGTCTTGAGTGCCTACCCCTGGCCGGCCGTCTCCTGCCCGGACAAACCAGCAGCGACCCCAGCGTCCTGCCTCACTCCAATGCCCATCGCACACAGAGGGTGAAGCATCGCATTACACCCCTGCTGCCCGAGACCGCCTGGCCTCAGGCCTGAGCGAAGCCGTGCAGGGGGCGGGGCACTCACGACTGGTGGACGCTGCAGTTGTAGAAGACGAAGTCCACGGACGCGAACTTCTTGCCCGTCTCCTTGGACTTCAGGTAGAGCTTGACCACCCGCTGGTCTCCTAGGTGTGCGGCACAGGCCGGGTCACCAGGGCCCCACGCCGGGCCCCGGGAGCCAGGCAGGGCCTTGCGAGGACCCTGCCCTCCACCAGGGGCCCAGAGCCCACCCCAGTGGGCGGGCCTGGCTGCAGTCTTTCCCCTGCCATCCTGCTATGACCACCGCCCCCCACCCCACCCCAACGGGAGGGCCCCGTGGCCTCACCCTGGCCCCGCGTGATGGGCGCCACCTCCCGGGCAGAGGGGGTGCGGCAGTGGATCCGGCCACCCTCCAGAACGCCCTCGGACTCGATGAAGTCCTCGAAGGAGCAGTTGACGCCAGCCGAGAGGTCGGGCACGTTCCAGGCCTGCAGCACGAGCTATGCGGCGGGGGGGCAGGGGACAGGGTGAGCAGCCTGGGGGACCGCCGCCCACCCTGGGCCCCAGCCGCCCGCGGGCACTCACCGGGACCTCAGACGTGGTCACAGACACGTTGCGAGGCTGCACACTCAGCTGCACGCACTGCAGCAGGTCTGCGGCGAAGCGCTGGGGCTCTGTGGCCCGTTCGCAGGCGTCCTGGCGGGAGCAACTGTGGGCAGGGGCGTGGGCTTGGGCGGGAGGCCAGAGGAGCCCCAGGCCACCCCACACCGCGTCCTGACCAGGGCCGCTGGGCCTCCGTCACTCGGCAGCTCACGGGACGCCCACCGCCCCCAACTGGACCCAGGGGAGCTGGCACTAGGCCAGGGCCTGCAGACTCTCCGCGAAGCCACCTGGGCCAGACTCACATGCTATGCAGGACACACCAGCCGCAGTGGGGGTCCCGGGACCCCAGGCACAGCTCACACGACGTGTACTGCACGCAGCTCTCCACGGGCACCCGTGTCACCTGGCGGAGGAGCCTGGACGTCAGTCCTCGCCCCCCGGGCCCCAGGAGCCCCTGTCTCGGGCCCTTCTTCTGCCTGGTCCCCTCGAGGGTCACCCCGATCCCACCCGAGTCAGGCCACACAGACCTGCCTCTCTGCAGACAGCAGCGGGCCCAGGAGATGGCTCTGTCCAACCGAGAGTCAGCCAGTCCCTCCTGCCCTGCTGTGCCCCAACATTCCCAAGGGAGCCACAGGCCCCAGTCCTCAGCCAGGGGTCAGCAGGCCGGGCAGAGGGCAGCAGCGGGCTCCAGACAGGCTGGGCAGAAGCAGCCCAGCAAGCACGCAGCCTGGAGGAGCTGGCCAGGCCAGGACCAGGGGCTTGGGGCCCCGGACGCTCCCCATCCAACACAGCCCCCCCGGCCTGGAGGCATCCATCAGGCGTTTGTCCCCAGGGGTGCCCAGCCGGTCAGGGAGGGGGCCCGGCAGGCTGGTAAGCCCCCCAGCTCCCAGGGCACCCACCTGCTTCTCTGTCATGGCGTACAGGTACCGGAGGTCAGGGCTGAGGACCAGGTCACGCAGGATGGGGCTGCCCTCCTGGGCCACCACGCTCTCATAGGCCAGCGCCGGCCGGCCGCCGGGGTTCGAGAGGTCCACCAGGATCTGTGGGGATGAGACCCACGCTGTGTGTGTGTGTGTGTGTGTGTGTTGGGGGCGTCTTCCTGCCCCAGCCCCACCCAGAGGAACCTGGCAGGACCGCTGCACCCAGCCCAACCTCATCAAGCGGCACGGACCACAGCCCAGGTGTGGGGGTCCCCAGAGACAGGATGATCACCACCCAGCACCCACCCCCCGTCTCGAGCTGCACGGCCACAGCTCAGGCGGGGCAGCGGGACAGAGAAAGGGCTATTTGTGCAGAGGGGCAGAGGCACGTGGGACGCAGATAGAGGGCAAGCCCCCGTGGGCGGGAGGCTGAGTGAGGGGCTGCTCTGAGGGGGGCATCCCCGCTAGAAGGCAGGAGGTCAGGCATGGCACCAGCGCTGAAAGGTAGCCTAACCCCGGACAAGCCAGGCGCTAATCAGCCAGCTCTTCCCTGCAGCTCCAGACGCTGCAAGTATTTTTAGCTGCTTTTACCAAACAAATGTATTTAATTAACGGCGAGACCCAGGGGGCTTTCCAGAGAAGGGACCCGTGGGGCAGCGTCCTGCCGGCTCGGTCCAGCCCACGGGGCTGGCTCCAGGCTAGAGGCTCCCCCCAGGCCGTGTGGGGCCCCCGGCCCACCTCCACTGCGCCCCGGAAGCCCCGCTCCCTGCCCCTCACTTGCTGGGCACGGCGGGGAGGGCCTGACTGGCCGGCAGACTCCCCTGGCTCAGGCCAGCTCCCACAGGGGCGGGTGTCCCCGGGCGGAGGCCACGGGGCAGGGGGAAGGGAGGGAGGGACGGGGTGGGGGGGGCGTGCTGCATTCCTGAGGGCCCACGGCCCCCCCACATCCGCTCAGCTGCCGCCCCGCCAGGCAGGCGGGCTTAAGTCAAACCAGACCCGGAAGAGGCGAGTCCAGCTGGGCGGTGGGGGGATTGGGGAGGCTGGGCTGGGCCTAGAGCTGCCCAAACAGCCTGGGGGGGCCGGGGAGGCCACAGCAGACCAGCCTCTGTCCCCCAGGCTGGGCCTGGAGGGGACCCCCAAGTCAGCCCCAGGCTGAGGAGGCCAGGAGTCCACGCCCCACCCCAGCCCGGCTCAGACGTGCCCTGACTGTGCGGGCCCCTCCCCAGTGTCCCCGCCCACTCCCTCAGGGTACCCCCCGCCCCTCAGCGTCCCCCCACTCCCTACCCCCAGTGCGGGGGGGATGGGCACCTCCCCCCGCCCCACAGCCACTCGGACTAAACAACCCAGCAGGCAGCGTCCGGGTGAGGAGGCCCCACACCAAAGCCCCAGAACCAGCCAGCCAGACTGACAGGCCCAGGCTGGACCACGGCCAGGCGGCGGGGACCGGCCGGCCGGAGGGCAGGGCAGGGCGCCAGGGACGCAAGTGGCCCACATCGACGAGCCCTTTGCAGGTGCCCTGCCCACCCCGGGACCCCGGGGACGCCTGCCCAGTCCTGGCCTGACTGCCCACACCCCGGACCTGGGCAGGGGCCCCTCGGGAGGGTGCTGAACTGGGCCAGTGCTGGGCCCCAGGCTCCCCCTGCAGACGCTCTGACCCTCCTTGCTCAGGGCAGAGAGCACTGAGCTGTGGGTGCGGCCTGGGGGCTCCCACCCCAGGGGACAGGGAAGATGCTGCAGGGAAGGCCCGCCTGGGGGACGCATGCTGTGGGGGGGGGGGGGGGCAGCCATGTTCCGGAATGCCGCTGCCCCCAGGCCCGCAGCCGTGGGCTGACCGACTCCAACAGGTGGCTGCCAACAGCTGCGGCCGGAGCGTGCCTGTCCAGCTGTCCACCCGCCAGGCGCCATCCGCCACCCACCTGCCGGCATGGGGCAGCCCCCCGCCCTTACGCACGTGAGGCTCCCCCATTTCTGGAGGGCACAGGGCACCGGGGCGGGGGGTCAGGGAGGCAGGTGCCCCCACGCTCTACACCGGGCAGCTCCCTGGCGGCTCAGCAGGGGCCCAGCCCACCGGCTGCCAGTCCTGGGGCCCCTGCAAGCCACCAGGGTTGACTTTAGGGCTGCCAGGCCCTGAGCCCACGGAAGGGGAGCCCCGTGTCCCCAGACCTGCCCGAGAAGCCGGGAGCCGGGACTGCCAGCTGCACCTGGGGCAAGGCAGGGGAGGGGGTGGCCGGCCGCCAGCGGAGCATTCCAGGGAGAAGGGGCGTGTGGGGCAGGCACAGGGCCAGACGGCTGGCAGGATGGCAGGACACACACACCCCTGCCTCCAGCTGCCACCGGAGGGCCACCCGCTGGGGCAGCAGGCCTGCGGAGCTCGGGGGAGACGGCCACACGGCTGGCCCCGCCCCAACCTCCAGGCCGACAGGACCCCGGAGCCCAGGGCGCAGCACACGCAGGTTCTGCACAGGGACCCCAGCCCGGGGCCGTTCCGGCCGCTGCCCCCACACCGCTCGCCATGAGGCCCTGGCCAACGGCTGCGGCCAGGTCAGCTGTCCGTCCAGCCCAGAGCCAACAAAGGGTCCATTCTCCGGGCCAAGGGCGGGCGGGGGCCCCGGGGAAGACGTCTGGGCCATGCAGGCTGCTTGCCAAGGCCGGCACGCGCCCTCGCTGCCCGGAGGCAGGGGGCTGCCCAGCTTGGCCCTCTCAGGAGGGGAAAGTGCCTTATCCCGCCCAACCCAAGACACAGCCCAATTCCTTGCTGTGAAGCGGCAGCGCCCTGACTGAGCCCTCCTGGTCTCCAGGCAGAGGACGGGGCAGCTGGCTGCAGGGCTGAGACCCTCCTCCTGTAGACACAGGAGCCCAGCCTGCTCCCTGTCCCCAGGGGACAGCGGCCCCTGCTCCCCACCTCCCTGCTGGTCAGGCCTGAGGCCCCCGACAGGCCCGCTCCCGGACCCTTCCCACCTGTCACATGCCACCTCGGCACCCCCTGCTCTGGCTGGGGGCTGGTTCCAGGCCCTTTCCCGGGTCCATTCTCAGGAAGGCCAGAAGGAATTTGATACTGAAAAAGCAATTAGCGATTTCCTCTTGGCAGTAATTAGGTAATTAAAACATGACTTGCAGGAGGCCTGATGGCTATAATTGGGCCAGACACACCTGGTGAGGCAGGAGCCGGGGTCCCAGAAACCTCATGCTTCCTGTCCTCGATTCTCAACACACAGACCAACCAACAGAAGCAGCGGTCCTCCCTGACCCTCGGTCTCCTCATCTGACCGCCCAACCTGCTCACCGGACTGAGAATAAGAACTTCACAGCTCCTAATGGGAGGTGGCGCTTGGAGGGGGGGGCCCCCGAGGCTGAGCCCTGCCAGGGAGGAGGGGACAGTTGCCCACGGAGTCTGCCCATGGCTGTGGAGGCTGCACAGAGCTGGGACAGGGCCGCAGAAGTCGCTGGGCCTCCTCTCACAGGCAGGGGCCACGGCCAGGGATGCCAGGGCAGGCAGCAGGGACCACCTGGCCAGATGTCCTTGCCGCAAGCCCCGCGCCCACCCCCTTGCTTCACCCTCCCTGCAACAGCAGCTGACGCGGTGACCACACTTTCCAGAAGCACTGGGCGCCCCAGGCCAGACCTCTGCAGTCTGCGCTGTCCACCACAGGATGCCCAGAGATCTGTCCACCGCACACAGGACGGGCCCAGCCCCTCCCTCACGGCGAGGGCCCCTCTGACCTGCGAGCCCCCCGTTCCCGCCGCCGGAACACCTCCCACACCCCATCCTGCACAGGCCTGGCTGTGAGGAAGGCAGGTCCCACGGACGCTCAGGGACCGTCAGCACGAGGCCGCGAGGCCTGCCCAGTGGCCCTGGGGAGGGGCTGCCGGCCCACCCAGGAGGCAGGGCCCCCCACAGCCACCCAGCTTTCCAAGAGCAGCTTCTGGAGATGAGGCCCCAAGAGAGGAAGGAGCGGTCCCGTCCCCGCAGCCCAGACCCTGAGCAGCCCGCAGTGGGAGCCCCTTGGGGGCGCGGGGCAGCGACCAGGGCTGCCGGCGACACAGCAGTGGTCCCTCCACCCTGCAGGACCCCCACGGCAGGCTTCGGCCGTGTCCCCGCCCGGCCCTGGCCCCACAGCCCCGGGAGGACAGGTGTCCCCCCAGGCCCACCCCGCGGGCTGGGGAGGGCGGGGGGCACCCCTGGCAGGAGTCCAGGGCCGGAGGCCCCCCACCTGCCTTGGGCGCCCAGGCAGACTCGAGGACTCCCAGGGTGCCCAGAGGATGAGCAGGAGGGGGCAGGGGGGCAGGTGCAGGCGGGGCTCGGGGAGGGCGGGGACCCAGGGGCACCCCAGCTAGCCCACGGCAGCTCCGCTTGGCAGCTCTTCAGTTAATCGGCTGCAATTTTACACAGCGCCGTTCGGAGGTGGCCCGGAGCCAGCCGTGTCCCCAGAGCTCCCCGAGTCGCTGTTTAAAGCCCAGGAAGGACCAGCTGTGGGGAGGACGGGGCGGGTCCGTCTCAGCGCAGCAGGCCGCGCAGAGGCCAGGGGGTGGGGGCGCCCAGGCCTAGACTCCGGGAACGCAGGGAGATGGGGGGCCCAGGCCTGCACTGAGCCCCCAGGCCCGGCCCTCCCAGGCTGGGAGCCTGTGGGGAGGGGTGCCGCTGGCTGTCGGGCCCTGGACCGCAGCCACTGCCACCCCCAGGCCGGGTCGGGATGACGCGGGAGGGACTGGTCTGGGGCGGGAATTAGGAATTTGCCACCAAAGGCCAGGCCAGCGAGAGGCAGGCACTGGCCCGGAGCAGAGCCCCTCGAGGGGTGGAGGCTGGAGGCCTCAGGTGGGAACTGTAGGTCAAGGGGCCTGTGGGCGCAGGGACCTAAGGCTGGGCCCAGTGCGGGGATGAGAAGCCCCTTCCCCCGCGCCCAGGTGGCCCCAGTCCCCGGGCGGGGGGGAGCGGGCAGGCCGAGAGAGAGGCCCCCTGAAGGTGTGCACCCGTCCGTGTGGGGTGCGCAGCAGTCATGCCTCCACAACAGACCCCCGACCAGCCCAACTCGCAGCCCCAGGTGTACCCGGCCCCCGCATCCCCAGAAAGGCCGCTGTCTGCCCTGCACAGAACACGTGGCCAGCCGGGCCGCAGCAGACGACAGGCCCCGGGGTCGGACGGGAGGCCTCAGCAATCACCTCCTCACTCCCAATGCAGGACCTGCTCACGGGGGCCCAGCCACACTGAGAGCTGCTCTGAGAGCCACCTCGAGGCCTCAGGTTCCCTCAGCAGCATGCAGCAGAGGGAGGCAAGACTGGACCAACCCGTCCTCCCAGCTTCACGGGGTGGCCTGTGGGCGAAGTCGCTGCCTGGCCAGCCGCCCACCAGCTCAGCCGCCTCCAGGAGGGGTCCCCCCCACCCCAGACGCCAGCCTTCTTCTGGGCAATGGGCTCAAGGGCCCTGCAGGAATGCATCCCTGCAGCTTCTCCCAAAGCCCCACCCCAGATGGGCCCCCATGGCAAGGGGCAGAGACGGCTCCCCAGGGCGCCCCCACGCGGTCTGCGGGCCCTCTCCACTGCACCCCCAGCCCTGGGGCAGCGGGCAGAGCCCTGCTGGAGGCCCCACCCCCCCAGGTCGGGCCAGGACAGGGGGTCACGAGGCGGGCCTGCCACCCCCACACTGCCACGGGCAGGACCTCGCAGCACCCAGCACGGGGTACCCTCGGCACGGCTCCCAGGGCCCAGAGCCCACAGCTCCTTCCACGGGTGGAGAAGCGGGCTCTGGGGGTGGGCCCTGCCCAGAGGCTGGAGAGCCAGCGGGTACCGCACGTGGCAGGGACAGGGGCCTGCCCGCCCCCTCAGCCGGGCACCGGGGCTGAGCAAGCAGAGTCAGGGCCCAGCCCCCACCCGGCGCCCTCGGGGCCAAGCTGGGTCAGCAGGCAGCCTCCGCCAGCTGTTATTTCATCCACCGGCCACGCCCCTGCACCGACCCTCAGGGCTCCAGGCACCCCCACCTTCTGGCCCAGGAAATTGCCCCCACGGCAGCCGGCCCTCCCCGGGCAGACCCCTACCCACCCAGCCAGCCAGTGCAGACCCCCAGGCAGCTGCCACCCCAGGACACCTGCCCCGCCCAGCCTGGAACCAAATACAGAACCTAGAAACAAGGGAGGGCCCGTCCTGCCCCCTGCCCCGCCCCAGCACCCCCGTCGGTGGGGGGCCCCCCAACAGGCTCACTGGAGCCAGGGGCGGGCAGGCCGCCAGCCTCACCCTGCCCTTGGCCCTGTGTCTCTGGGCAGAGTGCTGCCTCTGCGACACCCGATTGGGGCGGGGGAGGGGGAGGGGGCCGCCCACCGCCCGCCCCGCGGTCTCCTCCGAGGTCACCTCCGTGGGTGGGCAGGCCTGCAGGCCGACGGGCCCTGTCAGCCCTCAGCTGCCACAGGCCTGACCTGCCCCCAGGCCCTGATGCCCAGCCAGGACCTCGACACGTGCTGGACGCAGGAGCGCCCAGGGAGCATGGGGAGACGAGGGTCCTTGGGACCTGGGCCCCCTCCCCTCAGGACATGCGGAGCAGGCGCCGGCGCCCAGGCGCTGACCTTGCGGATGCGGCCGCTGCGCGTCCCCACGAACACCACCGTGCGGCCCTGGTAGTCGTAGGCGGCCACGGCGGTCAGGCCATCGTCCTTGTCCACGAACAGGGGCGTCCCCTCGATGGTGACTGTGCCGCCCAAGGGCTGGTTGAAGTCCTGCCCGCAGAAGTCGTCGTCAATCTGCAGGGGCTGGAGGGGGAGGTGAGGGGCTGAGGCCCAGGCCGACCCGCGGGGGACGGCCGGCACAGCTACGGTTGGTCATGGGGAAACCGAGGCCCTGGGAGCTGCTTGAGCAGCAGGAGCCCCGGCTGGAGGGCACCTCTGATGCCCACCAGGCACAGGCCCCATCCCCCACCACAGGGGCACAGGGAGCGGCCGCGCCTGCTGCGGCGGGGGGCACGTGGGGAGCTGGGGTGGCTCACTCAGGACAGGACGCGGGGTGACACCTAAAAGGCAGAGGGAGGGGCCGGCTGAGAGGAGGCGTCTGCGGGGGAAGGAAGCAATCGATTGAGCAGTTTCCGGAGCCCACGGGGAGGGCAGGGTGGAGGGGGGGCGGGGTCAGGCGGCTCCAGGCCCAGCTGAGGTTTGTGGGAGGCGGGGTCGGGGCGGGGTCCAGGATCCTGGGGCGGGGGCCCGAGATGGGAGGGCCCAGGACGGGTGGGAGGGGCAATAGGGGCCGTGCCCAAGAAGGGGGCGCACATAGAGCTCACAAGGACAACAAGGCGCCCGCCAGGCGTCTCCAGCTGCACCGAGGAGACCCGACGGGAAGACCCGAGGCCAGAGAGGGGCCAGGCTTTCCCGGGGCCACCAGCAAGTCCCAAGCAGCAGAGGCACTGAGGTCCTCTGAACAAGCCCTCACCCCCTACGAGTCTGGGGTCTCCCGTGGAAGACCGTCCTTTCTGGGGGCGGGCAACAGACACTCCTCAAAAGGCAGGGGGCCCCAGGCTGGCCCCATCAGGGCCTAGAGACAGGATAGACAAAAGCCAGCAGATGGGCATTGAGCGGCCCCTCAATCTCCCACCCCCTCCCCAGGTGAGGTGCGCAGCCAGGCACCAAGGCAGCAGAGAGCAGAGCATCTAGATGGTACCCTGAGAGGAGACAGTGCCCGCTGCCCACCTGACCCTGGTCTGGGCCCAGCTCGCCCCTTACTGGACACGTACCCTGGGCGTCACGCCACATCTCAGAGACCTCGTCCGTGAAACAGAGACAAGATGTGGCCAGCCAGCACCCAGAATAGCGCCAGGCACGAGGGCGGGGCTCTGCCATGACCACGAGGGCACACGGACATGGTCACGTCACCCTGTTTTCTCAGGGGCAGGTCGGGAGACAGGCGTGTTCCCAGCCACTGGGCTGGGGTGCTCACCGAGTTGATGCAGCCCAGCTCCTTGTTGAGTAGCCAGGGCAGCGAGAGCTTGCCCTCGCCGCGGTAGCAGGACTGGATGCGCGCCTTGATCTTCTCCTTGATGGCCCTGAGCGTGAAGAGGCACAGCGCTGACTCCCGTGGCGGCTTCACGCGATTCTTCTGGCCCTGGGCGAACACGGTGAACAGCACGTCCTCGTCCTCGGCCAGGCCCAGCTGGCGGGCCAGGGCCCGGCCTGGCCGGCTCAGGTAAGCATCCTGCACCAGGCGGTACTCTACGCCCGCCTGCTCGCAGCCGATGGGGAACTCGACATAGGAGTAGAACTTGGGGTCGTCCACACACAGCCGCACGATCTTCGACGTGAAGAAGTGCTCGCCGGCAGCATCAGGCGAGGTCAGCTGCGTGTCCAACTGCAGCGTGAGGTAGTACACGAAGTGCTCGCTGCGAAAGCTATACACGTAGTAGATGTCGAAGGCCGGGAACTTGGACAGCGTGTCTGAGGGGATCTTGAGCTGCGAGGACACGAACTCGTCCTGGTACACGAAGCCAAACATCTCCGCGTCCTCCTCGTTGGCCATGAGCCGGCGGCTGGACAGCGTGGGGAAGTACTCGGACTTGCCGTCGATGGGCGTGCCCACGAAGAGCTTGGCCTGTGCCTGGCCAGGCGGCCCAGCGATCAGCACGCCGGCCATGCTGCCCGCCTCGCGCACGCCCGACAGGTAATGCTCCTTGCGGTGGTGCGGCTCGCCCAGCTTGAAGAGGTCGTCCAGGCGCAGGAACTGGCAGATGCCCTGCGACGCGCTGCCGCAGGCCAGCAGGCGGTTGGCAGGCTGGTCCAGCAGCAGCAGCTTATTGACATTGTCGGTGCTGCCCAGGCCGTGCGGGCAGGACTGCACGCTGGGCGGCGGGTAGCACTTCTCGTTGTCTTCCACTGGGCCCGTCACGTGCGCCCGCAGCAGCGTCAGGTTCCCCGACAGCTTGTAGATGCGGTTCACGGCGCCCACGTACACCTCGCCTGTCTGCTCGTGGACCACCAGGTGGGTCAGCGCCCAGTCGCTGGCAGTGAAGGTGCGGAAGGGGGGCTGCGGACCCCCGCCCGCCCGGGGCGTGCCCCACAGCAGCAGGCTCAGCAGCAGCAGCGGGGCCCGCGGGCTCAGACATGGCAGCAGCATGACGCGCCGGGGCCTCGGGCCGAGGCGCTCGGGTCCAGCGGGGCCACGCATCACGGGAGCCTCAGCCCTGCGGGGAGGACGGACAGGGCGCGTCACCTTCGCCGTCACCAAGCTCCAGTGCCCATTCTCCGCCGGGATGTCCCACTCGTGGGGCGCGGCCTAACCCTCCGGGAGATGCCAGAGGGGCAAGGGAGAGCCCCTCCCCTCCTGGAGTCCTGGGAGCAGCTATACTGAGCCCCACACCCCAGCAGGCAGCGCGGGCCAGCGAGCTCCACGGCTGCCTGGGAGTGCCCAGGGGAGAAGAGAAGGACCCAGGACCAGGAGGTGGGCGACAAGACCTGAGCCTGCCCACGCCCCCCGGGGAGGAAGGCTCCCGGCTCCAAGCTCCCACGGTGGTGACTGCCTCTGCCCGAGCGCCTTGCAGGCTGGACGGTGCTACTCTCAGGTCGTAGAGAACACGCCTGTGGCCCCTGCAGAAGGCGGGGCTCCTCGCCGCGACGCTGGGGCCTCACGCCCTGGCCACGCCCCCAGACCTGATCTCAGAGACCCCGGCCCGGCCCCGCCCCCAGTCCTGCACTCTGAGACCCCGCCCCGGCCCCACCCACCGACCCTGGCCCCGCCCCCAGCCCTGCTCTCTAAGACCCCAGCCCCGCCCCCTCTCTGAGATGTTCCCCCACCCCGCCTCCCGCAGTGGGGCAGCATGCACCTCCAATCCCCAGCCAAAGGCTGTCCCTACCCCGGGCGGGAGGCCGCGGGACCCTGCCCTGGTCCTGTTTCCTCGCAAACAATCTCATCTCCCCATAGCCCAGCAGCTGGCAGCCACACTCCAGGTTACGTGTAGCCTCTGGGGCCCGCAGCCACGTGGTTGACCGGGTCGCCGGCCGGGGTCTCCCCGTCCGTGCAGTGGTGACCAAGAGGCTCCTCTCCCGGCTGACAGCGAGCAGGCCGGGGTGCCCGCTCAGGGTCCCGCCTGATCTGCGGGCTGAGGGCAGCAGCCACGAGCTCTCCAGCTGTCTGTCACCCCTGTAGTCTGAGGCCCGAGCTGCCCCCAGACACTGTCCCCACCAGCAGGAGAGCTGCCTGAGCCCCAGGAGCCCGCCCAGGACCAGCCCTTGCGAGTGAGTGAGTGAGTGGGCCCTGCCCCCCACCCCAACCTCACTCCCCACACCCTCTTCCCCTCAGGGCTACTGAGTCCGGAGAACTGAGGGGGGACGCTGGTCAGCACCCGCGGGTGATGGGTGAGGGCCTGAGGGGGCATGCTGAGCCCCCAGAAGGGGGGGCTCTGGACAGAACCCCACAGGAAGGGCACCAGGCTGTGCTGCCGCAGGACCCTGCCCGCACGCTGTCAGCTACCCGCTCACTCCCCGCCCAGACGTCCCCAACAACTGTGGCCGCCAGGGACCTCCCAGGCAGCAGGGAGACCCAGCCCCTGCCCCCAGCTCAGGAGCCCAGGGCAGAGCAGAACTGGAGAACAGTCTCCTTAGGACCCGGCGGGGCCTGGGCTGAGTGCTTGCGAACTCCAAAGAAAACATGAATCACTCACCGTTTATCAGTTCAAAGCAGGCCTGCAATTACCAGGGGCTGGGCTCTCCCCTCCTCTGTATAATTATACATGTCCTAATGCAATTACGGGCCCTACTTTTTATATTAAACAGGAGGGACCCAGCTGAAGAAGCGCCATCCAAACTCCAGCCTGGCCGGGGGCCCGCTGCCCCTCCCCCAATAGGACTGCCCAGAGGACCAGTCAGGGGTAGGGGGCTGCAGCCAGGAAAAGGGGGCCTGGAGACCACCCCCTCACAGGGGCCACTAAAGACAGCTGGAAGACTCCCCCTACCCGCGAGGAACCAGGCCCACGGCTCAGAGAGACCCAAGGTCACCCAGCTAGTTGTGCACACTCCTACAGAGACCTGGACTCCCACGGGCCTCTACTCTGCCCAGGAAAAAATGCATTCATTCCAGAGCGGCTGCTGGGGAGGGCCATGCTGGCCGGGGGAGGGGAGCCCTGACAGACGCGCGCTCTGGGCCCAGGCTGGGGTCTGGGGAGGCCCTTCCACCTGCTGGTCAAGGACCAGGCGGGCCCTGGCGGGGGAGGGGCACCCCGGGAGCAGAGCAGCAGGAGCAAAGGCCGGGTGGGACCTGATGGGCCGCGCAGAGGGCAGCGAGGGCGCCCGCAGCACCAATCAGAGCCAGGCTGGGGGGGAGAAGCTGCCCGGGGCACAGGGCTGGGTGTGCCGACGGGAGGTGAGCAGGGCAGGGAGCGGCCGGGCGGCCTCCACGCCCGCACAGGACCAGCTCAGCTGTCTGCCAGGGCGTGGAGAGCGCGCCACCCGCTTCTCTCCCGGGCCCGCGGCCACCGCTGCTCCGCGCCCTGAGAAACAAAGGCCCTCAGAGGCTTCTTCCCAGAGGGATGGCCCCAATCTTTCCCCCCGCCCCACTGGCCAACTCCCCAGCCGCATCTGGACCCTCGCAGGGCTCGGACAGCTTGAGGCAGGGGGGACGGAGAAGACACGGCGTCCTACCCAGGGGTGCCTTGTCGGTCAGCAGCCAGCACCAAGGGCTGCCCCATCACCCCACCTCCCCCACACAGGCCCCCAGAGGTGGTCCCAAGCCGCCTGCTCCCCTTCAGGCCTGTCTGAGGGGGCTGGGATCCGGGGCACTCGAGTCCCGCTCGTCAGGAAAAGTGCCTGTCTCCAGCTCCCCCAAGTTATCCTCTCCTCCCCAACCCCATTTCACACCCGGAGATGTTCCTTGGGATGAGGAGGGGCTTACAACACACCAACCACGGCAGAGCCAGCAAAGGGCAGTCAGCTTGGTTCACAGCTCTCATCCATCCTCCACCCCCAGGCACACAACCTCAGCCACACCAGGGCTGGCCAGGCCTCTGCAGTGCCGTCTCCTCTACCTGAAATGCCCACTCGGGGACTCCCGGGCCCCCTCCCAGGCTGACTTGCTGCCAGGCCTGAAAGAAACCACTGGCTTCCCGGTGAGCCCCTGGCGCAGCACCCGGTCTCCCCTGCACACCCCGAGTCAACAGGGCACCAGGGGACCTGCCTGGGCGAGCTCCCCAGGGCCCGAGGAGCCAGGCTCAGCCCACCCCGAGCAGACCCTGAGAACCCGCCTCGGCTCGGAAAGAGGTGGGGCAGCGCAGAGGGCCGCACCGCCGGATCCCAGGCTCGGGGGCTGAAGGCTCGGTCCACGTCCCCCAACACACACCCCTCTTTCTTTCAAGGGGCGTGGCCCCAGCACCCCACAGATGAACCAGGGGCAGCTCCGGGCCCTAGACTGCCGCCAGAGCTCCTCTCGCCCCCTTCCTGGGCTGGCCCTGTGGTCTCGGAACGGGCGTGCGTCCCCGGAGTCGCAATCCCCTCCCCGAAACCGCCCGATCGCGCCCCGCGACGGCCAGCCCCGCCGCCCACCAGGCCCAGGGACGCGCAAGAGCCCTCGGAGCGGCCACGGGAAGCGACTGACCCTGGAGAGGCCCCGCGCGGGGCGGCGAGAAGGCCGGGCGCGCGGCCGGCGCACCGCCCCTCCCAGCCCGCGCGGGCCTGCGGGCCTGAGCGGACCGGCGCCCACTCCGACCCCGCGGGCCTGCCGGCGCCGGACGTCCAGCGCGCTCCGCCGACACGGGCCGGCCGAAGGGCCCTCCCGGCAGCGCTGCAGCGAACTTTCTCCCCGCCCGGCTCGGAGGAGGCGGCGCGGCCCGCGAGCTCGGCGGGCAGGGTCCCATCCCGGCCGGGCGGGGACGCGCGGGCTCAGTGCCGGCGCCGCGGCCGCGCCCGGACACGCGTGAACCAGGCGGCAGCCGCAGGGACACGCGGGGGCGCGGACACGGGCGCCGCAGCGCCCCCCGCCCCGCGTGCCCCCTGCCCGCCGCTCGGCCGCAGCCGCGAGGAGGCCGGCCCGGGGCCGCCCGGAATCCGGACCCCCGCTGGACCATCTCAGGACCCCCGCACGCCCCGCCGCGGGGAAAGTTGAGCCCCTACTCACAGGCTGCCCCGGGGCGCGCCCGCCGCCCGCCATCGCCGCCCGCGCCGCCGCCCGCCCCTGCCCCGCCGTGGGGCCGCCGAAGCCGCGCAGGCCGCCCAGGCCGAGGCCGCCGCGCCCGGGCTCCGCTGCGTGGCCGCCGCCGCTGCCCAGCATGAATGGGGAGCCAGGCGCGCGGATGCGGACCGGCCTCGCTCTCGCCGCCCGCGGAGCGCCGCGCGCATGCGCCGCCGGGGGGGTCGGGCCGGGGCGGGGCCTGCTCGGGGGCGGGGCCTGCTCGGGGGCGGGGCCGGCGGCGGCCTCCAGGGGGCGCTCGATCCCCGCCGCCTGCCTGGGCCCACCGCACGCTGCAAAGGGCAACACCGCCGCCGGCAGCCGCTGCCCCGGAACCGGACCCAGATG
>JADEYB020000014.1:365809-381345 GCA_015832495.2 Alces alces | reverse complement strand
GCTCACGAGTCGGCAGGGCAGGGGCCGTCCCCGTGGCCGCGCCCCCGCAGCAGCGCGCGCGCCCCGGAATCGTCCGAAGGTGGGTCCCTGGGGGGGGGGCACCTGGTCAGGGCGAGGCGAGGCGGCAGGAGCCGTGGGGACGGCTGAAGGGCCCGGGGCCGGAGTGCGGGGGGGACGAGCTGGGGAGGAGCCACAGACGCCACATGGCCGCGAGCCAAGCGGTCACCCGCAGGAGAGGGACCCTGCAGGACCCGGGGACCCCTGCCCCTCCCCACCGCAGGGGCTGAGTCCTGGATTCCGAGCTGCTGTTCTCCATCTCCTGTGGGTCTGGCACGGTATGTCACGCTTGTCGCCTGCGGAGTGACATCTGGGGACGTGCAGTCGCAGTCTGCCTGGTGGGGGCCAGACCCTGGCCGGAGTCCCTGGAAGGTGTGCACATGCCAGCGTGGCTGGTTGCGCGCAGCGGGCCCACCCGTCCTCAGAGCCTGCCCTGGGCCCGCACCCCTCTCACTCAGCCTCCGGAGTGACTCCTGTCACCTGTGGGCCCCTCCCCGAAGGACCCCTGACGTGACACTCGGCCTCACGCAGGGCCATCCTTCCAGGCGGCGGATAAGGCACTCCAGACAGCGGAGCTGGTCGTCTCTATGACCCTCGGCCACCAGCGTTCTTCAGCCTGTCAAAAATAAAGGAAAATAGGGGTCAATGTGACTACCTTCATGTTGGTTATTTTTGTTCATTAAAAGTTACCAGAGGAAATACCAAGGTAAGCCAGGCCTTGGGACAAGGCATTTACAACACCTGTATACTTCACAACAGCCGCGTAGCCAGGATGTAGGAGGGACCCCTAAAAATCAACAAGGAAAGGCTGCAGTCCATCAGGGACCCAGGACAGAAACCCCAACACACAGAGTGCTGGAGCAAAAAATGGCAAATAACTGTTGCTCCCAAGAGCCCTGCACAGTGGGTCTCTGCCCCCGGGAGGCCAGTCTGGTGCAGATGGAGAGGGGAGCAGAGCGGGGGACCTTGGGGACTGGAGGCTGTGGCCTAGGCACCACCACCCACCCCCCCCCCCCACAGCCGCCGTCGTCCCCTCACATGGAGGGAAATGAGTCAGCGGGCACTGGGCTCTTCCTCCTTGGGTTTCCTGTGTGGGTTTCATTTCTGTTGCCACTTGAGAGGGCAGGCAGTGTGTGGGGCTGCGGGAAACAATTGCAAGAACCAGAATCAAATCCATTGGGGGTGGAGGGGGAGCATTTCCAAATGTGCATGTTCCTTTGGGACTTCTTCTGCATTTCTATCTCAGAGCTTTGTGCAGAAGCAACTCTGGGGGCCTCTCTGCAGGGGTCGGAGGAGGGAGGGACTCTCCTGGGCAGATCCTCCAGGGTCTCGCTTCACAACCTCCCACCCCACTCCCACGGTGCATGCACACGCGTACACGGAGCCAGCCCTGAGTGTGCAGCGCCCTGAGAGGTGAACGCTGGCCGCCACTGGACACGCAGGGTGGCTACAGTCACCGTCGCCTCTGGGAAGCCCACTCTGGCCGCTGGGTGGGACAAGGACGGCAGTCTGCCAGGGCCAGCGTCAAGGAGGTACAGACGGAGGGGCGTGCAGAGAGCTGTGTCCCAGAGCAGGAGCAGGGCTCACCCGGGCGCAGGCCCTGAGGGAGGCCCCCCGCCCTGCCCTCCCTCCTCCGCAGGCCCCGTGGTCAAGCGGACGGGCCTCACCTGATCCGAGCTCCCAGGGTGTCAGGGGAGCTGCAGGGGGCAGGGCACGCTCCCCCCGTCCCTGGGCTCTGCTGCCCAAGGTCACGCCCCTGCCAGCCTCTGTGCCTAGTGACCTTGGCAGCTCCGGGTGCTCCTTGCCCAGCAGGTCCGGGAGGAGTCCCAGAATGGACCCTTGTGAGTGGGCTAGATCAGGGGCCCCCACGGACCAGTCACTGCAGCCAGGAGTAGAGCCTCCCGGGGCCATACTAGCGCAGGGAGCTCTCCAAGCGAGGGCGGCTTCGGGGACGGAGTCCCCAGAGAAAGCCCAGGTGCAGGCATTAAATGAGCTGCTGGAAGTGGGACAGACAGGGCCCCAGTCGGCCGCCGGCCTCCTCCTCCCCCGGGTCCACCGGGCCTGGGCCCCTGCTATGCCCTCAACCAGGGGGTCCCCTGCTGCTGCAACCTCTCAAGGCCCAAAGTGCCCTCCGCCTCCAGAAAGCCTTCCTGACAGCAGCTTCCTTGGGTTTCCTGGCCCATTTGCGGCCAGTGGTGGTGAGTCTGGGCTCAGAGTCGCCGTCCTTGTGGAGGCGGCCAGGTCACTGTCAGCACCATGCTATAGAGAAGACAGGAGCAGAGCCCCTGCCTGCCACTCCACAGACACCCCTGAGAGCCGTGGGGCTCAGGGTCACCTTGTCCTGGGGCTGCAAAGTGAGACGGCTTCAGGGGACAAGTGGGTGACCGATGTAAACAGTGACAGGCTGGCTGGCAGGTTCCTGCCCCATGGAAAGCAGGGACGCAGCATCGGGCAGGCTGGAGGGAAGCAGAGGGAAGAGCCCAGCCAGAGTCTGCAGCTGGCGTAGCATGCACTAGCCCCAGGCGCTCCTGAGTGGGTGCCTGTCACCCTGGGGGTCACAGGCAGTTCACAGGGGATGGTCCTTGGACGGCTGCCCTCAGCAGGACCATGGCCTCCACCCTAGGTGGGGCCCAGGGGTGAGAACCGAAGCAGCCCCAGCCCCCTCGCTGTGCTGAAATTCCCAGGAGGTGGCACTCCCACCCAAAGTAACCAGCAACCCATCTGCCCACGCCCACAGGGCCAGAGGAGGCCAGCTGTGAACCCAGGGTGGAGAAGCAGATGGGGGTCTCAGCCCACAGCCCCCAAACGTGCAGGACCCCACCCAGGTCGCCGTCAGAGCAGCCCCGGGGAGCCAGCCTGGGGGCCAATGTGCAGGTGACGCGAGGGAGTGGCTGGCAGGGCCCTCCGCCTCGGAGGAGTCAGGGAGAGAGAACCCGGGGCTTCCCAGGCCTACGTCGCCATTCCTGCCGTCAGAGATCTCAGGGCAAAAGGGCCACGCCTGGGACAGCCACGGCGGGGACGCGGACACGCGGGCAGTGACGGGCGCCTTCACTGAGCGTCAGACGCATGCTGGACACAGCGCTGGACCGGGTGCCCCAGCGGGCATGCCGTGGCAGGAAAGCGGTGGGCAGCACAAAGGAGAGGTGGAGTCCAGTGCCCCCAGCATCACGTCCACGCCTGGAACTTCTCTGAAACGACAGCTTTCGGGGCTGCAGCAGGTTCCGGGGGGCGGTGTCAGCCGAGCGGGACCAACTCTACGTTCCTGTCGTGGTGACTGTTCACGGAGCGCTCTTGTGGCGGGGGAAAGGACACACGCTGGGTGCGGGCGTCAGCACCCACGCTGCAGGACAGTCCCTGGGGTGTGGGCATTGGGGCTCTGGAGAGGGTGCAGGCCTCTGTCCTGCCCTAAGGAAGTCGTCCCTGGAGATGACGATCACCTCCAAGTAGGCAGGGGACGGGGACCCTCCACGGCTGCCCCTCTGGGGGCAGAGCTGTGCCCAAGGCCTCGTGGCCGGACAGGCCGGACAGTGGACTTCCCGCCAGTGGAGACACCCGAGGGGTCCGGCCCACCACCCCTCCTGACCGCGTCCCCGTGACTCCAGTCTCCCAGCACATCACCTCCTCAGAGACGCTCCCGACTTAGAGTCCCGAGTGCGCCAATGTCCCGCTAGTTCACACGCTGGGCGGGGGGGGGGGGCGGCCCAGGAGGCCCACTCTGCTGCTGAGCCGCGCAGCTGGGCAGGCCGGCCCCCGCAGTCAGACCCAGATCCCCTCCCGGGCCGAACACACACCCCTCGGTGGCCGCTGCCCATGGGCATAGGGGGTCTCGGCGTGGGAGCAGCGGTGCAGAGAGGGAAGCTGGAGTTTCTAGGGAGGCTCTGGAGCCACCCGAGTTCCCCTGCGTGCCACCCTTCCTGGGAAAACCCTCCCTGGGGGAGGTCTCTGCACCCTGGGGCTCCCTGTAGGAGAGCAAAGGCTTCAGAGGTAGACTCGGGGCCCCAGTTCTTGCAGCTCCGCTCCCGCCAGGGGCCCACCCTTCGAGTCTCAGGGTCACCGTGAGGGTCAGAGGACTCCCCAGCTGCCTCAGCTTGCCCCTGCCCCGCCGGCAGGCAGGGAGGGGCCGTGAGCGTCCCCCTCCACAGTGGGGCCCCTTCCTGCCCCCCACGCCTCGTCACAGGGAAACTCTGTGATTTCCCGAACCCACCACGAGCTCCCCATGTGATGCTGTTCCCCGTCCCCATGAGGTCACCCTGCTGACCTTGCCCAGGGCCCTGGTCCAGCCCTGCCTCTCCCAGGAAGCCTCCCTAAGCCCTGCCCACCTGCTGGTCATCAGCAGCCCCAGGCCCGTGGGCTCTGGACCTGAGTGCATGCCAGGACCTGGGTCTCCTCCATGCGGCACCATCACGGGGTCCCTGGCAAGGAGAGTGAGGAGCAGACAGGACCAGCTCCCCGTCTCCTGTGTCCTTGGTGGGGAGGGCTACGGGCAGCCACGCCACCTCCCACCCTGGGCACAGGCCCTGCAAGGGGCAGGGGGTGGCAGGGAGAGCCAAGACCTGGCCACACCGCTGCCTCAGCCCCACGCACTGCGGGGCAGGCGGGGCTCTGGGAGGACAGATACCAGAGGTGGTATTTGAAATCTCTATCAGCTAGAGTGAACACCAGAGAAACAGAAGACGGGAACAGTGCTGATGAAAACCAGGCTCCGCTTCACTCAAGGACACACACACTGATGTGGAGGCCTGCTTCAGGCACGGCTGGCTCCAGGAGTCCAAGCATGTCCCTGGACGTCTGCCTCTCAGCTCCACCTTTTTGCGTGTGCATTCTCGGGGGTGATGACCCGGCAGTGCACTGGGCCCACTGGAGTCATGTGACTGACTCTTGCCACTGCTCACTGTAAGGGGAATGCCCGGGTGCCGGCACCCCCCTGGTGTGAAAGCTGCTCTACAACCCTTGACTTCCAAGAGGTCTGGCCTCTTGGGTTTCTAAGCAACTAAAACAGGGCTTTTAATTTTTAAAATATTACACTCATGGTAAAAAAAAAAAAATATCCAAGTGGTGCATGAATGAAGCCCCAGGAAAGGCCACCTCCCTTATCGGGCCCCCGGTCGCCTCCCAGGAGCGTGGTGTCCCCAGCTCCTTGCGTCCTGGCAGAGACTTGCCCGGGATGCCCCTGCCTCTCTGCAGAGAGGACCCCACAGCAACCCTGCCCCAGCCGCCTTTGCGGGCCCCCGTCTCCCACTAACAGGTTTCGGAGATGGTCCAACAGGGCCACCTCGGAACCCATCACCCTCCTGGAACCCAGCCCGTGAACTGGCCCCGGGAGCCGCTCTGCAGTGTGACCTGACAGGTCTGTGGCTGAGAGGGCGGATCCCGCTGGACGCCTGCAGGCCTCGAAGCCCCAGAGGCCCGGGCGACGGCCCTGCTGAGGCCCCATGCTGGACCCAGAGGGGGAGGGAACTCCCCAGAAGGCGGGCGCTGCAGGCCCTTCTCGGGGCCTGAGGGGGAGCAGCGTGGCCGGGCCCGGTCCCCGCGTCTGAGCCCCTCGATCCAGCCATGCTGACAGCTTCCTCCTGGACTCCCCATCACACAAGCCAGTGGCCCCCCACCCACCTGTCCGCTCGAGCAGGCCCCCGGTGCTGTGGGGTCCAGTCTACCCCGACCCTGCACTCCAAGCGGCCTGGGGTGTCGCCCTCCCTCTGTGGGCTTCTCAAGGGTGCCCGCATTTTGAGGCTGAACACTCATGTAATCAGTCTACCTGTTCCACAGCTAAACCCCAGCAAACGCGTCTTCATAATTAATTGATGTTTATTTATTAGGAATGACCAGCCCGTTAAATTTAACAAGGTATGTTGTCAGGTACGGAGCGTAAGTGTCTTCCTCGAGCAGGACCCAGACCTGGCGGGCTGGCTGCTTCTCCGGGTGTGAGCAGCCCCCACTCCTGGCCCCCAGCCCCCCAAGCCCTCTGGTCGCCCCACATCCCCCCGGCAGGCTTCACGTCCCTGCTGCCTGCTAGGCAGGTATGACGTCCTTTGCTTGAGGAGGTCAGTTCTGCATGTGGTGCCCACGGGGCCCGCCAGCCAGCGGGAAGCGAGGGCAGGAGCCCCCAAATGCGGGCTCGGGACAGCACCGCCATGAGCCTCTGGAGGCGGGGGCGGTGGTGCTACAGAGGCATCGCAGTCAGGAGCAGAAAACAGGTACACAGACCCCAGCCAAACAGCATGACCCTGAACACACGGAAACGCGGGCCATGAGCCAGATGCACCCTCAGCCCGTCCCTGGGGCCGTCACGTGTGTATGGGCAACCCTGCCCCTCTCCACGACTGAGCTTCTGAATGCATCCCCAAGCTCCAGGCTCAGTCTCCGGGGGCCTCATGGCCGCGGAGCTGGTGGGCACAGCCCATGTGCTGTCTTGTTGCCCACGCCGTGATCAATGCCGGGGGTGGGGGGGGGGGCGCTCCGCTCCCCGGGGAGGCATCTCCTAAGCGCCGCGGCCACGACGGAGGCCCCAGGTCGGCGCTCAGGACCACAGGCCTGGGGCACGGATGGGGTGGGGGGTGCCCTGGGACTTCTGGGCGGACGGGAGCGTGCGGGGCGCCCATCAGGAACTGACCCCGGGGCCGGCACTGCCCACGAGGGAGGGCGCGGGGGGCGGGGGCAGCTGGGCATGTGGCCTCTGTGTCCACTCCAGCAGGCGGTTCTGGAGTGAAGCTACTTACCAGAGGAGTGGGCTCAGGTCACAGGCCGCATGCTGGCGTGGCCGGAGGGTCCTGGGTGGCAGATGCCCTGCCCTCACCCTTGATGAGCGCTGCCCACGGCCACCCATCACGGCCCTGAGACGCAGCTGCCTCCCCTGGGCTCTGCCTCCCCCGGGTCACTGCCCGCCCCAGCCGGGGTGGTGGGAGCGTCCTGCTGTCGCGTACGTGGGGCTCATCAGGACGCTCGCTCCGGGCTTTCGCCCCTCCAGGTCCTTGGGGACCACCTCCATGGGTTCGGTCTCCGTCTCAGTGGTCGGGACTTTCTGGTTCCTGGCTGGACCCTGGACATCCCAGCCGGCGTGTCACGCTGACCCCAGTGACTGGGTGGGATGGGAACCCACCCCTGTGGACGGTCACACGCCGGGACCTGGGCCCAGCACGGCTGCCCCAGGCCCTCAGCCATGCCGCCCTCCCAGGCCCTGCTTCCTGCCACGGATGGCCACGTGCAGGGCCTGGAGATGTGGGCCCACATGCAGGCTCAAAGGCACACACGTGTGCACGCATCTCCCCACACACCAGTGACACTCGGGGGCATAGCCTGCAGCCACCCTGGGGGTAGGGGGAACCTGGGGAGCCTGGGGAGCTGCTGAGGCAACAGAGAGCTGGGGCAGGAGCACGCGGAGGCATGGCCGGTGGAGACACGGGCACACGCTCGCAGGTGTGCACACATGCGGACGGTGCACACAGGCCACTGCACAGCTGCAACGAGCCCGTCTCTGGGTGGGAGACCTGGAGGCTAGATGAGGCCCTGGGCAGCAGAGGCTTCTGCCGGGGCCTCAGCAGGGCCGTGGGGGCTCCAGCTGAAGGGTGGTCCTGAGGTCACTCAGGGTCCATCAGCTGGGACCTGCAACCCCCCGCTGACCACAGGGGACGGCCCCTCCAGGCATCTTGCCGCCCAGCTGGCTGCTGCGGTCCTGCCTATCTGTCCTCTGCAGAGCCGGGGATGCCGCCTGGGTCTCTGGGGGGCGTCTCCTCAGCCCATGTGCAGTTGGGCAACTCACCCAGCCCTGGACGCTGCCCCACCCCAGTCCCACACCCAGCCATCACCCCGTCTCCCCCGGCCCTCATCTGCGGCCCCCAGCACCAGCTCACCCAGCCGAGAGTCAGCCCGGTCCCCTCTCCCCATTCGTGTCCAGTCCTGCCAGTCCCAGCCCCGGGCTCAGCCTGCTCTGTCCCCTGACCCGCCCCCGCCCTCCTGAGGGTCGCTGGGACCTCGTCTGTGAGGCCCTCCTCAGGCTCATTCCAGCCCCACTGCTGCAAGGCCAGGGTGACGCCGCTCAGAGGGGTGGACCCTGACGGTCTCTGCAGGAGGCGCCGGGGGCGGGGGCATGGGTGTCCCTCGGGGCCTGGCCCAGGGCCGCGGGGGCTGCGTGCACACGAGGAGGCAGGCAGGGACACCAGGCGCAGACATCTGCTTTATTTGTCTGCGAGTGGGGCGCACACAGCCTTCTCCAGCTCAGGGGCAATGGTGCCGGGGGGAGGCCGCGGCCGGCGTCTGCACAGTGGCCCCTCAGCAGGTCCAGGCTTCAGGCTCCACATCACGGAGGGCCCGGCACAAGGCTGTGTCAACCCTGCAGTGAGAAGAGTCCAGTCTCCACCGGCGCCGAGCAGGGGGTCCTCCCCAGCGGCCCCAGGCCTGGACAGAGCCCCTCAGCCCGCGAGGGCCCCCCCCCCGTTCTCTCTGTGGGACCCGCTCAGCAGCGCCATCCACAGCAACACGGGCGGCAGGGCTGCAGCTGGCCCGGGCCCAGGGGACCCGCGGGCACCTGCCCCTCCCTGGTGCCCCAGGCAGCCTGGAGCTCTCGGGGGCCTGGGATCAGCAGGGAGGGTCAAGGCAGGGCCTCGGGGTCAGCCTGGGATGGCCACGACCCCCTGCCACCCCCAGGCCAGGGCCATCAGGCCGCACGCTGGCCTCTGCCGCCTCGCTGTTCTGCTTCCCACCCTGTATCAGGCCCCCTCCCCCGCCGCCCTGGAGGCCAGGGCCTGGCTTGACCAGCCTCCCTGACCTGAAGCCCGGGGGGGCCGCGCGTACCTTGTGCGCAGAGCTGACGCAGTGCTGGTAGGCCCTCACCAGGTCGGCGCACAGCAGCACCTCCTGCAGGTGGTCGCGGTAGCAGCGGAGGATCTGGGCCTGCAGCCCAGAGCACACGGGCTCCACCCTGCGTGGCCTGTGGACATGGGAGGGGCCTGTGGTCACCCCAGAGCGCCCGCTGGGCTCCCTGCCCACCCGCCCTGCTGTGGGCCCGCTTCTCCCCCGGAGCCGCCCGAGTTCGCAGCTAACACACACAGGACGCACGCAGGACACGGGAAGACCACAGCACGCCTCGGGCAGAGCGGGGACGCCCAGACCCCTGCCCGGGGAGTCTCCGCGGCGGCCTGCAGGGGTCACCGTCCCTGCTGTGCCCGTCAAGGGAGGCCGGGCCGCACAGCAGCCTCCACACGTGCTCATCTGAAGAACGGCTGCGTTCTCCTTTCAAAGCGTGAAGCGAATACGGGAAGCAAAGCAGAGTTCACTCTCAAGTCAGCTCCTTTCTGACGCCTCCCCTCCCTGGCCCCAACATGCTCTCCCGCACACACTGTCACACTTCTGTGCACAGGCACACACTCACACGTGCGCACACACGGGCACACACGTGTACACATAAATGAACACACATGTGGACACATGCACACTCACATGTGCACACACTCACACGTGCCCTCATGCCCCAGGGCGCGTGTGTTGGGGACCCTGGCCCCGCAGGTCCAGGAGGGGTGCCGTCTCTCACCCCCCCACCCCCCACACAGAAACCAGCTGCTGAGACCAGGAGGCTCCGGGATGCGCTTTCAGTGTCTGCAGGGCTCCGGGCGGGTCCACGTGGGAGCCCTGGGGCCCAGGCTAAGCTTGGGCACCTGGGAAGGACCCCACTCCCGTCCCCGGGACCTGCAGGGGGACAGCGGCCCTGCCCCAGGTCCAGCCCTGAAGTCCAGCCCCCGGCAGCTACAGGGACAGAACGCGGCTGTGGCACAGCTCAGACTGCCCGCGTCCGCAGCTGAAGGCTGGAGGGGGCTCAGCGGCCCTCGCCACAGTCTCTAACTGCCCAGCCCCCAACACCGCCCGATGCCCTCCCCTCCGAGCCCCAGGCCCTCTGATGTGGATGAAGCTAACCGAGGACCTTTCAAATGCCTCCGGATAGACGTGCCCTCTCAGCCGCCCTCTGAAACACCTTCCTGTGCGCTTCCGTCTGCCCTCCTCCACCCCACCAACCCTGTGAGAGGAGCCCTGCGCCTGGACAGGGCTCCAGCCTGACACCCCCTGTGGTCCTTCATACCGGCCTAAATGGGGGACGGGGGGACCGGGGCTGGGCGAGACTGGAACCTCAGGATGTGGCCTCAGCTGGAAACGAGGTCTTGGCAGATATGGTGGGTTAGGGTGGGGTCAGCCCCTGATCCAACTTGATGAGTGTCCCCCTCCAAAGGAGGAGGGACACAGACCACCAGGAGAAGCCATGTGGCATCAGAGGCAGAAGCTGCAGTGACGCGCCCATGAGCCAAGGACACCAGGCTTCCCAGCAGCACAGAAGCTGGACACACTGGACACAGGCCCGAGGCCCCTCGAGTTTCCGAGGGAGCTGCCTACTGGCTGCAGAAGCCCAGAAAGCACACCGTTGGCCGTGTAGGGAAGTGGTGGAGTGCCGGCCGGGCGGAAGCCAGCAGGAAGCAAACGGCTGGCCAGTCCCTTTCTAACAGAGAAGAACCCACATCCTCCATGATAGAGGGCTCCTCGGTAAGCGGCTCGGATGGGAAGGCCGCCTCCAGGATGCCCCGGCTGCACCTGAGGTCCGCGTCATTCTGAGAACCAGCCTGCCGGGTCCGAACCCACACAGTGGTCTGTTCTGCAGGTGGGGACGCTGGTATCAGAGGGCTTAGGCGACCTGCCCAAGGCCACACTGCACGAGACGTGGCAAGCGTAATGGCCTGCTTGTCTGGCTCTATGGCCCCCAGGCTCCACGTTGCGTCCACTGAGATCCACTCCAATTCTGGAAAACTCCCCAAAGATTAGGGGGAAGAAACCGCCGAGGGTACGGAAAAGCAGCAGAAGACACGCAGGACTCCAGTTCCCTGTGGAGCCAGACACCCCAACTGGGACGGCTGGCGCCCGTGCCAGCAGCCTGCAAGCCCCACTGCCCGCAGGCCCGGGCCAGCCCCTCGCACACACCTCTGAAGGCTCTCCTCCCAGCACCGAGAGCACGCCGCCGCCCTCTCCCGCCACCACTGACATACCTCCCCGTGGCGACTGCAGCGGAACCGGCCAGCAGACGTCTTTCCGACACCTCAGGCCTGAGCCATGCCAGCGGAGCGGACGTGGGAGCAAGCGCCTCATCACAGCTGAAGGGCTGGGGGGCTCCCTGGGGCCAGACGTCCGTCTCAGTCAGGGCCAGGCAGCCCCGGCTGCTCCCTGAGGACACACTGCCCCGGCCACGGCTGCTCCTTTGCGCCCAGCCATCGGCCAGCAGCCACGGGGGCCTCCACCTTGGCCCAACCCCAGGAGAGCACGCCCCGAGGAGACGGGCCACAGACAGACCCCCAGGGCTGCTTAGCCATTGACAGGGCTCCTCCCTGGGCTGCACACACGCATCCGTGCACACACATGTGCACACACATGCACACACATGTGCACACACATGCACACACGTGCACAGACACACTCATGTACAGAGCCAGTAGGCTACTCCTGACTCTGGTCCTTTGTGAAAAAGCCCCCGCCCAGAAGCTCCTGATTCAGCAGACGCGTGGAAGGGATGTGGGCCCAGGGGCCAGCAGGTCTCAGGGCTCAGGGGTGACTGAGCAGGCCCAGGCCAGGACCCCCGGGACAGGAGAGCCATCCCCTGTGGTCCCTTGGAGGCCCGGGGGTGGGACGCACCAGGGAAGGAGCAGCGCCACCTGAGGAACCCCCGGACCCAGATGCTGGACCCCCTCTTCCCCTGCTCTCTCTGAGGCCACCCATCTCCTGCTGACTGGAGTGCCCCCAGTCTGGCTCCCCAAGACACTCCTGGGGCCTTTCCAAGCCCGCTGGTGGGGCGCCTGGGCCAGGATCTCCTGCAGAACTGAATTCAGGCTGCCCCGCCCCCTGCCCCAGCCCCACCGAGCCCCAGCATTCCCAGCACCCAGGGCAGACCAGTGGCCCGACGTGCTTTCCTGGGAGCCGCCACGCCATGCGGGACACGGCCTCCACCCTTCTGCGCCCCTACTCTCCCGAAGCCTTTACGCGGGCACAGCCATACCACCCCGGCCCTCGCCCTCTGCCCAGAGATGAGCCAGCAGTCCCTGCCCGCACGCTGAGGCCCAGGGCCCTCAGGGCCAGCTCTCAGTGTGGCATCCAGGGCACTGCGCCCGTGGGAGGAGGCTCGCCAGGGCCGGGCAGGGGCACCGCAGGCCCGTGAGGCATGGCACCGGTGGGAGCCGCTTGTGGTGTCTCCCCAGGGCCACGGCCCATCCCTGGGGTCCATCTGCAGCTGTGAGGACACAGAGGAGGGGGAGCTGCCCTTGGCATGTCCGTGGTGGCCCCTGTGAAACGGGCGTGGAGCCCACAGGAGGGGCTGACAGGGGCCCTGACCACAGGGTCCAGGGGTGAGCCAGCAGGAGCAGTGGCCGAAACCTGAGGCTGCGGGCCACCGCGGCCACGTCAGCCTCAGCTGGCCTCAGTGAAGACCCCAAGCCCTCCAAAGGGGTCTGACTGGAGTCACGCGCAAGCAGACGACAGCCCAGCACAGCCGAGCCCAGCAGAGCCCCATCGGGGGCCGGCCGGCAGGGCCACGTGGGGCTCGGAGACAGGAGACGGGGGGCATGGTAGCAGGGCCCTGTGGGGACACGGGGCTGCTCGGGGCCTGCGGGCCCAGCAGTCTCCCCCTGCTTCTCTGCTGGGCCTCCAGGTGCCTCCACGTCGGAGGCAATGCCCCGACCTCTAAGTCTCCCCGGGTTGAGCCTGTCCGCTTTGGGGTCACACCCCACACACCCAGCACAGGGAGTGCACATGGCCGAGGCCTCTCTCCTACACCCTCTCTGCCCGTTCCCGACCTGTCAGCCTGCCACCAGGACCATCCCCACTGGGGTCACACCGTGTCCGGGTGCACACACCACATCTGGGTCCCCCGGCGCCACAGTGGCAGCCGCCCCAAGCCCATGAGTCCCCGTTCTTGCCGCCTGACCATGCGTGCACTCCACGAGCCTGTGCTGGGGGGCGCAGGGGGCCTAGGGAGAGCTGGGTCCCGGCCCGACCGGCAGTCACCCCAGCAGAGAGGCAGCCAGGCCCCGGGACGCAGCGGGCACTGCGGGCTGTGGGAGGAAGCAAGGCGGGTCCTGCTCGCTCCAGTTCCCGGGTCCCCGGGCACCTGTCCCCTCCCGCAGGTCCTCTGTCCTCACCCCATCGGCCCCCCACATCACCAGCTCAGACCCCTGCCTTCTGGTTGTTGAGGTGCTGGAACAGGAAGGGCCATGCAGCCAGAGGGACGCAGCCAGGGTCTGCGGTGGGGCTGCAGACAGAAGGCCTCTGTGGTCATGGAGCATGGCCTGGGGCAGCTCGGTGGACTGGAGGCCCTGGGGTGGTGATTCACCGAGTCAGAGGAAGACGGTGCTTCTGTCTCTAGGGGGGCTGTGAAGATGCAGACTCGGGCATGACCTACCAGGTACCTGGGATAATGCATGAGTTCTTATTCCTGAGACCTTTCTGTCAGTTTGAAATCACTTCAAAATAAAACGCAACATGCATGGCCATTTAAGACGATTGAATGGATTCGAAAGGATGCGTGTTTCCCTGAAAGAGCCCACCAGGGCCCCTTTTCCAGCGGGGACAGGGGCAGCAGGAGGTGTGACAAAGTGATTCTGCATCGTCTGAAAAAAGCGCTGGAAGAAGCTCTCAGGCACGAGGACTCGCTCTGCTACATATCTTGTGTCTTAAATAACTGAGCGGCAAGGCATGTTTACACAACTTTGGACCGCACACGCTGGCCCCAGGCGAGTCCAGGAGGAGACCCAAGGACAAGAGGGCGTGACTGGGCGGGGTTTCACGCCACTGCTGGCGGCACGGGGCTCCCATCAGGCAAAGAACCAAGCTGGGTCTGCACCCCACGCCCCGCACCTGAGAGGCCACGGGGGCCGCCCGAAGCCCGGCTTAGTGGGGAAGAAAGCGCAGCAGCTGTGTGCACGCGCATGCACCTGACACGTGTGTTCTCTGACCAACAATCCCCTCTAGAAAGATTTAAAGTGCATGAAGTCCGTTAAAGCTGGCTGTCACAGTTGTCATTATATCGCTAAAAGAAGAAAAAACTGGGAAGCTTCTCAGTCTCCTTCAGTAAGTAATAGATTACATAAATTTTGACGCTAGGACACCCCTGGTGGTCCAGAGGTTAGAATCCACCTACCCACATGGGGGACACAGCTTCTGCCGCTGGTCTGGGAAGATTCACATGCCGAGGGACATAAACCACATCCGTGAGCACAACTATGGAGCCCGTGTGCCTGGAGCCGCGCTCTGGGACGGGGAAGCCCATGAGGTGAGTGGCTTGCAATCCCCGGGAGGGGCGGCCTGCCCTCCGCGTGGGAGGAGATGCGTGCGGGGCAACGAGGACCCAGCGCGGCCACAAGTACCAACAGAAGTCCTGCGAGGTTTGAAGGAACATTCTGACCTAACAGGGCAGCAACGCGGTATTTAACGTGAACACACAAACCCACACTTACAGACATGGAGACAGGTCCACGGGGACTAGGTGAGGGGCTTGACATGTGTTTCCAGGAGCCCACAGGCGCCCAGCCATGCGACTGCCCGCAGAGTGGGCAGAGACTGGGGACAGGGCCCAGGAAGGGTCTGCCTCCCCCCGCCGTCTGCCCACAGGAACGCCGGCCCTGCCAGGCTCACCACGCGGGGGGCTGCAAGTGACCCACTGAACGGGAGGGCCCAGGCCTTCGATGTGAAACCCACGTGAACTCCTGGGCTGAGCACTTCCCGCCACGTCAGCCCAAGCGAAAGCCGGAGCCCGCTGTCCCCACCGACCCAGGCCTGTCCAGCCCTCGCCGAGTGCACTTTACTTCCCAACCAGCTCCATTCACCATGTGAGAGATTTGCTATGCCGCAAATTACGCTTCCTGATCTTCCTTAATTCCTCAAGATGCATTCTGCTGCCTCTGACGAAACAAACGCAGTTTCACTGCTCATTATTACCGCGTGGAAAGTGTCATAAATTTTATACCCAGAACGAGCAGCAAGCTCTGTGTTACAAACGTCCTATTTTTCCTGTTATAGCTTCAACCGGACTTTTGGCCTTTGCTTAAACAGGCGCTTGCATTGCGCTGCACATGGTCCTGAGCAGACATGAGGCATCCACAACGACAAAGCCTGAAAGCAAAGGGTCTCCTGTCACCGGGCTTCCAACCCTTCGTGCTCCAGCCAGGCACCGGACGTGGCTGAGGGGCTGTCCTCCCCCGGGACTGCAGCCTGGCCCCGAGGACCAGGCACCTGGGGGTCCTGGGCCCCAAGGACTGGCTGCCCCGTGAGCCTGGGCCCTAAGCACGAGTTACTGTTTAGACCTGGGCCCGGAGGACTACTCACCGCTTAGACCAGGCCCCCAGGACTAGTCACCTTTAGAGCCGGGCCCCCAGGGCTGGTCACCGTTAGATCTGGGCCCCAGGGCTTCGTCACTGTTTAGACCCGGGCCCCCAGGACTAGTCACCTATAGTTTAGACCCGGGC
>JADEYB020000014.1:345811-364866 GCA_015832495.2 Alces alces | reverse complement strand
TTTAGACCCGGGCCCCCAGGACTAGTCACCTTTAGACCCGGGCTCCCAGGACTAGTCACCTATAGTTTAGACCCGGGCCCCCAGGACTAGTCACCTTTAGACCCGGGCTCCCAGGACTAGTCACCTATAGTTTAGACCCGGGCCCCCAGGACTAGTCACCGTTAGATCTGGGCCCCAGGGCTGGTCACTGTAAGGCTGTTGGGGCGGATGGGACCTGTGAAGCAGCACGGACACCTGGCTCAGGTTGGCCTAGTGGCCGGCGATGGCACAGGCTAGGGGGCCTGAACGCAGACCCTGGAGAGTGGGAAGGGCACAGAGGACGCAGCATCACAGGCCCGGGGCCCCTCGGCTTCCTGCCAACACTGACATCCTGCCAGCAGAAACCAAGACCCAGGGGAAACCTGGCTGCTCCCACGTCGCCAAGACACGGCAGGGCTGTGCAGGCGCCAGGGACCCAGAGCCACGCGCAAGACGCACGCTCTTTCCAAAACGACTCCCAAACCCAAGTGACTGTGTCTTTAAAACAAGGAACCAAACGTCATAAAACTGGTTTTCCCGTCTAGAACCAAAGTGACCCCGTTTCTCACTTTCAGAAAGTCCGTACTTCTAACCAATATGGAGAAGTTCGCCCCTATCTGAGACACAGCCAGTTTCCCTGACCAAGCAGACAACACCAAGGGAGGTGGGGAGCCAGGCCCAGCGGACTGCAGCAGGGCTCCGACGGCGACACCGACGGGCACAGGCCAGGCCCCGGGGCCAAGAGCCCCGAGGAACTGCCAGGAGCCAATTCAGGGACAGGGCTATGTGCCCGAAGGACAGGGAGGGGAGCAGCGTGTCACCTTCAGTGAGCCCGCGCGACTCTGACCACTGTCCCCACGAGGCGGTGGCAGGCGGTCCCCACACAGAAGGGTGCGGGGCTCAGAGGGGCCGTGCCCACGACACAGCCAGCAGCCTCTGGGAGGAGCTGGAGGTCGCCTGCTGGAGCGTGACCCCAACGGTCAGTAGGGTCCGGCTGGCGGGATTGCAGTGGCCGTCGAGGGGCTGCCCACGGGGTCCTGTGGTCTCGGGCTGCCCCAGGCAGTGGCCCCGAACCTCCCCTCATTTGCAAATGTGTTGAGGGGTAGGGGTGACAGCAGGAGTGATGGTTTGGGGACATTCTGAGGGGTTCTGAGGAATCAGCCGAGGTGTACTCTCCACTTCCCAAAGGCTGGATGGCAGAGAAGCCTCAGAACTGGGGCCCTCAACTTCCTGGGGTCTGACTGCACCAGGGACCCAGGCCCTAGTTCTGGGCGATAAAACCGTCAGCCTCTGGAGAGCATGCAGGAAGCCCCAGGGCGGCGGTGGCCAGCCTATGCCCTGCACGCCGTTTCTCCAGAGGTGCACCCTTGGGACAGAGGGCTCCCAGGTTCCGGCGCTGCCGCCTTCTGCCAGGGCCTGCGGACTGCCACCCAGACCTCTCACAGCTGTGCACAGAGCCACAATCACCACGCTTCTTGGGCCTTCGCTCTGGCCTAGGCACGCGGGCCCGGAGACGACACGCCCCTGGGAGTTCAGCAGAGCCGCGGCCTTGTCGCCGTGCGAGGCCCTGAGGCCCGCTCTCCCACCACACGGGGCCCTGAGGACCCTCCCAGGCCTGCACCCCAAGTAACAACTGCATCTACCTCAGGCTGCGCCCTGTTTCCTGACGCTCCGCCCCCAGGCCCCCAGCGCGGGAGGACAGATGGACACGACGCTGTAGCTCAGCCCTGTGCAGCCCGAGCTCCCCCAACCAGCATCCTGCAGAGGCATGTGGCTCAGGGCTGGGTCACCCCGGAACCTCCAGGACCAGGGGCCAGCAGCACCCCTTCTTGACTCCCTGGGGGTCTGAGCCCACAGGACGTGGGCCTGGAGTGGCTCTGCCCCGACCCCTGACATGAGACAGAGCGGGGGCCTCGGAGCAGGAAGGGACGCACGGCCGTCAGTGTCCCTCCAGAAGCGCGGGATGAGGCACAGGGGCAGGCTTCCCCAAGGGGCGGATTTCAGACACAGCTGAGCTCGCAGGGAGGAGGAGAAGAGGCTCTTACTTGATGGCGCCCTCCACCTTGGCAGCTGCCTCGTGGAACTGCTGTGATGACAGCCTGTACGTCTCCAGGTTCTGCAGAGAGAGCACAGAGCCACCCAGTCACCGCGGAGAACTCCTGCAGCCCCACCCTGCCCGCCACCCCGCTGGGCTCACAAAGGCCGGTCCCCTGACAGCATAGCAGGTGGGCCCGGCGCACATGGACCCCGGCCCAGGGGTCGCACCCCCACGAGCGGGGCCCTCGCCCACCTGAAGGAGAGCTTTATGGACACGTGGTCACACACGCGACTCGTGAGCTCACAGCACAGGCCGCTCTGGGCTACACAGGCACCTGGAGACTGCAGGGCCCGCAGCCCAGGACGTTCACCGTCTCTCGGGGCGTCTGCTGAGCGCCGTTGCATGCAAGCCCGTCTTACATGCCTCTGCTGCCCAGAGATCTGAACCAACTTGCCCCAAGCCCGGACCCCAGCCCAGGATGCCCGCCGCACTGCAGGGCCTGTAGGCCCCGGGCCCACGCTACCCTCCGACCAAGGCCACCCCGCTGCGCAGGCCGGCAGGGCGGGAGCCACGGAGGGCAGAGCTGGGGGGCGGGGGCCGCGGGGGACGGAGCCGGGCTGGAGCCCACGGCGCCCCGGGTCAGTCCCCCACCTCTCTGTGCCAGGCAAGCAGCCTCAGGCACCCGGCCCAGCAGCCCACACACTGCACATCCAGGGGAGACCCACACATGACTGCCCCCAGCTCCCGTGAGGCCCCGAGAGGGCCCGACGTCTCCCAGGACGGGAGGAACCTGACCCGGGGCTGCCTTCAGACACCCAGCAGGTGCCAGGTGGCCCGCACAGGCCTGGGCCCGCGCCTTCCCACCGCAGTGCAGAAGGCCTGGTCACGTGGGGCCCCCGCGGTCGTCGGCCTCCCAGCCTGGCACTGGGACTCCACCTCCACGGGAGACACGGGCAGCCTGGACCCCTTGGACCAGAGGAGGTGACAGGAGGCCGGGTCAGAGCCCAGCAGGGCGGGTGCCGGCCCCACAGACCCCATCGTCCACCTCAGGGGCTGGAGTGATGGGGGGGGCACCAGGACCAGGCCCTCAGCCCTGCCCTGGCTCCTCGGCCCGGGGAGCCGCCTCCTGGTGGGCACATGGAAAGGGTTCTGAGGAGCAGCGGGGCCCAGGAGGGCCATGCTGGGGGGCCAGCTGTCAGGCCCAGGCCCCCACCCCAGCGACGGCGTGAGCCCCAGCTCCCCCAGCACATCCCTCACCTCGATGAGCACTGGGGGCTGAACACCCAGCGCAACAGGCAGGAAAAGAACGGGGCTCCCCTCACCCCACCAGGCTCCCCTGAACCCTGCAGGGACGTGCTGACGCCCGGCCTTCCCCAGGGAGCCGCGCGGCTCCGACCTGCGCCCTCATGCACGGCCTGGACGGGGGGGGAGCTGGGTGCACGGGGTGGCCTGGGTCCGTGGGGGGACCTGGGTCCGCTGGGGGGCCCAGGTCCACGGCCAGGCGGGCTATGGGCTAGGCCTATGGTGGGTAAGGTCTGTCACAGGAATAGCCCACAAGCCGAGAAGCGCCGATAACCCCGGAGCCGCTTCCTACGGCCGCAGGACTCAGAGGCCCGCCTTCCGCCCGCCCGTCCGACCTGCCTGAGTGGGACCGCCGCCCCCACTGCTGCCCTGGAGCGAGCAGCGTCCTGCGTCCACCCAGCCTCCGGTGGCCACTGCAAGGTGCGCCTTCTGAGCCTGCAGCCAGTGAGAGCGAGGCCCTCACAGCCTCCACCGAAGGGCTTCAGGAAGGACGGGGTAGGCCCCCACACATGCCAGGACCCTGTGCGTGCCAGGGGTCCCACCACAGCCCGACCACAGGGACTGCAAGGCTTCATTTTTCAGTGTGGTGGCGCCGGGACCCCCCAGCCCTGCTGCCCGGGAACCCAGTGGCACCCCATCTCCTGCACCTGGTGGTCGTCTGTCCCCTAAAGCAGACCCGAGGGTTTCGGAGCCCCCTCCCCGGCCCGTGAACGGCCAGCCTTCTCCGCTCACGCTGCTGAGTGAGTCTGAAACCAGAAGACCTCATCTCCATTAATTAAAGCTGCCATTAAAAATTAAATAACATGAGTAAGAAGGTGTGAGCCTTATCTCCACGGGCTTTAAGAGTCACACTGTTTCTTCAATTACTTCATGAACAGTTTCCATATTTCATCCTTCCTGATTTCTCCAAGGGCCTGGGTTCTCAGATCAAAAGACAGGGTGGAGGTGAGCGGGACAGCTGCACCAGGGTGGGTGCCCGCGAGGCTGGGAGGCAGCATGCTGCTCCTGCGTGAGGACCCCTGGCAGCTGGAGCCCCGGGCGCCCGCTGCCCTGCTTCTCTGCGCCCTGCGGATGGTCACAGAGCCCCCTGAGCAGTGTCGCGGGCACTGCTGCAGAGGCCATGGAGATGGCGAGTTTAAAACGCTGGCGGTGAGTGGGCCTGCACAGAGGAAACAATGAAACTCTTCAAAACTACACAGCCCACTGCACGGCAGCCAAGGGAAGTATCTGGAAGGGAGACTGCGTTTCCCAGAGGAAAGCTCTCCGTGGGAGGGAGTCCCAGCTGCATTGCCCCATCCATGCCCAGAGCTGCCGGTGCTGGCGGTGCCCAAGCAGCGGCCCCCAGGAGCGGCTGAGGGGGGAGCAGGGCAGATCCACCAGGGCAGGGGGAGACACGGGGCACACGGCCGGGGCAGAGAGCCAAGGGCCAGGCCGGAGGAGGGGCTCGGACCCTCCCCCAGCAGAGAGCATCTCACTGGACGCTTCAGGACAGAGGAAGAAACGGTCATGGCTCTGCTCTGTGGCCACGAGAAGCAAACCACCACCTGGGGAGACGGGGCCCAGGGGCTTCAGGGGGACCCCCAGGCCGGGACAGCCAACCAGCGGGCCCTCCAAGCCCAGAGCGGCGCTTCCCCTGGGGCCCCTCCCGCCAGGCCCCCTCATGACCTGGATCCTCCCACGGCCTCTTTCCTCACACGCCTGACCGGCTGCCGGCACAGCCTGGCCACGGTATGAACTGCTGATTGGAGCGTGACGCTGGCTCCGGGTGAGAGCCCCCTGTGAACACCTGCTCTCAGGACAGTCAGGGAGGGGGCGCCCCGCCGCTTCCTGCTGCAGCCCCTCGAGGCCCGGGCTCCCCTGGGCTGGGCTGGGCGTCCTCGCGCGTCGAGGGGCTGCTGAGTGTGGCTGGGGGGCTGCCGCTCGCCCCACACGGGAGGGAACATGAGCGTCCTGGGCAGCCGTGTGGACAGCGCCCCCGTAGATGCAGACATCAACACGGACACGCACGCGCGCACCCCGCACTGGGCCCACTCCAGCCGGCGCTGACCCCCGTCCCGAAGGGCCCTGCTACAGAGCGCGAGCGTGGACCCGTGGGGGTCAGCGCCGGCTGGAGTGGGGAGCTGCTGGGAGCGCGGACGAGGGACCGGGACACGCAAGCTCTGCGATGGTGGCGGGAGGCAGGCAGCCAGGCCTCCATGCGGGTCAGCTGGTTCTCACACTTGCAGAAACATATTTGGCTAAATGAATAGCTAATTAGTTTGAAAACAAAATGCACAGCACAACAGAAAATTAAAAAGAATTTTTCAAAATGAAGAGACAAAATTTAACTACACTCTGTGACCTAGTGGTGACCCAACCCTGAGCAAAGGGCCGCAGGGTCAAGGTCCCAGGGTCGCTCCCCATGGGCAGCTGGAGGACCGGGAGCCACACGGGGCAGGGACTCAGGCCACAGGGGTGCTGACCAGGCTCTCCACGCCGGGGTGCTGGCACTGAGACGGGGCCCCGGGTCTAGAGGATGCTCCTGCTGCAGTGACCGCAGGCGCCTGCTTCCAGAACCTGGCCCCAGGGCTGAAAGCGTCCCTGTGCGGTCAGTCGGGGCGTGGGCCCGCTGGAGCCGGGTCAGGGGCCTGTAGCAGCAGCGCTCCCAGCCTGTCTGACGGGCGGACTGGCCCAGGCCCTGCTGGTCAGCGAGCTCCCACAGACCTGAGTGCCTGGGACACCTGGGAGCATAGGGGTACAGAACCAGGGCCCCCACAGGCAGCACAGCCGTTTTCTAAACTCCTGGGGCCCTCGGTGGGGTCCCGCCCTCCGTGGTTCCCCGTCCTGTGGCCTCACCCCTGCAGCCACAGGGCTGTCAGAGCCCAGCCTGCAGGCTGGTGGGGGGTGGTCTGGGGTAGGCCCAGGCATTGGTGTTTAAAGAAGTTCCCGGGGGGTCCCCTGGGTACCCAAGTGAGAACCACTGCTCGAAGCCAGGGGAGGCTAGGCCTACTTTGCTGCTGCTGATGCCGTGCCATCGGCCATGCTGCTGCTCCAGAAAGAACTCCACCCTCTGAAAAACCTGGCTTTATTCCAAAACTGCAGAGTACCGAGGAGCACCTCACTTCCCAGCGGCTTGATACTTGCGGTTTGAGAATTTTTAAAAGAAAATCAAAGGAGGAAGGAGGGCAGACTATCTCACGGGCCCTGTCACCTCCGAGGCGGCTGGAAACACATCCACTCCCACAGTCAGCTGTGCAGACAGGCCTACCCCCACTCCTGAACAGGTGAGTCTTCTGCATGCTGTCACCTCCTCTGACGCCAACTTCTGATCTCAGGACAACGTCAAAATGCTGCCAGACAGCAGGCTCAGCGGGGATAACACAGCTAAGTGCTGTTGCTGCAGTTCAGTCGCTCAGGCGTGTCCGACTCTTTGCGACCCCATGGACTGCAGCACGCCAGGCTCCCCTGTCCTTCACCATCTCCCGGTTTGAGTCTGAGCTTAAGCTTGCTCAAACCATGGCCATTGAGTCAGAGATGCCATCCAACCATCCCATCCTCTGTCGTCCCCTTCTCCTCCCGCCTTCAATCTTTCCCAGCATCAGGGTCTTTTCTAATGAGTTGCTTCTTCACATCAGGTGGCCAAAGGATTGGAGCTTTAGCCTCAGTCCTTCCAATGAATATTCAAGACTGATTTCCTTTAGGATTGACTGCTTTGATCTTGCAGTCCAAGGAACTCTCAGGAGTCTTCTCCAACATCACAGTTCAAAAGCATCAATTCTTTGGCACTCAGCCTTCTTTATGGTCCAACTGTCACATCCATACATGACTACTGGCAAAACCATAGCTTTGACTAGATGGACCTTTGTTGGCAAAGTAATGTCTCTGCTTTTTAATATGCTGTCTAGGTTGGTCATAGTCTTTCTTCCAAGCAGCAAGCGTCTTTTAATTTCATGACTGCAGTCACCATCTGCAGTGATTTTGGAGCCCAGGGAAATTCTGTCACTGTTTCCATTGTTTCCCCATCTATTTGCCATGAAGTGATAGGACTGGATGCCATGATCTTAGTTTTCTGAATGTTCAGGCTTCTTTATGGTCCAACTCTCACATCCATATATGACTACTGGAAAAACCATAGCTTTGACTATACGGAACTTTGTTGGCTCAATGTACATGAAGTGTAAATTATTACCTAAGTTAAAGAGAATTCCTGTATTACTGCAAAAATGACTAACTCAATTCAAGCACCATAAAGGCTCTCGCTAAGCGTTTACTAAAGATTGTAGGAGACTCTGGAAAAGAGGTTCCTTCTTTCCGCTCTGACTTCACCCACAGGAGGGAACGGGGCTGTGAGGAGCACCTGCTGTGTGCCAGCCCCGAGTGCTGTCACACACCTCGCCTTGTTGGTTCTGCAGAGTCCGCTGAGGCTGGGAGCCGGATGCGACAGGTGGTCTGCCCGGAGCCTCCTCCGTGGAAGAGCTTGACACACAGAGCAACAGACAAGTGAGGGTCTAGCTCCTTCCACACAACGGACACCTCGACGAGCTGAGACGGGAGCTCCGCAGCGTGGGCAGGAGACACACGTGAGACCCTGGTGCGCGGTCGATCTCAGGGTCTGCAAACACCAACAGGAAACGTCACAGTACCCCGGAAAGCCGACAGGTTCTCATGGAAGCCTAATGTGTGGGTGCTGCTGAAGGGTACTTTTTAAAAGGTCCTATTTTCATATCCAAAAAGAAAGCCCAACAGACGCGGAGACAGCAAACTAGCAGGAGCTCTTAAGTGGGACAGGCATGGGGTCCATGTGGCTGGGCTGTGCTTGAGGGCCTGGCAGCTGGCACGTGGGTCCACAAGGGGCTCTGAGCAACTTGAAAGCCCAACAAGAGAGTGAATAAGTACATAAGAAATAAGATAGACCCAAAAAAACCAATTCCAGCCTAAGCAGCATGTGGCAGCTGCCCACAGGCGCTGGGGGCCATCTGCCTGAGGAGGGGCAGAGGATGGCAGGGCTCGGGGAGCCTGACTGTCCACCCACTCACCTGCTCTCTCCACCTGAAGCCACTAAAGTTGGTTTAGTCACGATGGCACTTCACCTCCCAATGCTTCAACCACATTCCCCAAGAGCAGAGGAGCTCTGATGTTCTAGATAAATAGTGAACAGCTACCGCAGCCAAGACCCTTCACGCCCACAGGAAACTCCCGACCTCAGGAAGCAGAGGGGAGCTGTTCCTCGGGAACCCCCGACTCACAGAGCCCGTGACCCTGACCGACAGCCACTGGACACCTCTCCGTTTAGGGGGAGAACCTCGGCCACAGCCCTCCCTCGACAAGAAGCACGTGAGCTGCGGAGGGGTGCTGGAAGACTCCCTCCCAACACAGAAGTCATGGCTTTTGCCTGAATTAATTCTCATTACAGCAGCGGTGAACAGGTGACAGTCCATCATTCCTTCCACATTGATCAGTTGTTCTTTTGTAAAGACAGTTTTCCTGTCCTTCCTTCTGTTTCTGGAGGATTTTGCATCAGTTTGGGCTTAGATCTTCTTTTCAAGACACACCACATCATAGCCCTTGTCTGCCATCGCCCACTATGCGTGCACACAGGCGTCCGCCCCGGCTCGGGGGACCGCTCTTGTGCCAGCTCTTGTGTGCCGTGTGGACGCGCGTGGCCTCGCCAAGTTCTGCACACCCCTCGGCGTGTCACAAGGAAAGGTGTCCACTGCCCTGAGAGGTACGCAGCGCCCTCTAACTGCAAGTCTAACCTGCATATCTAACAGCCAATGGTGGGGAAACTCTTCATGTGCTCACCTGCCATCTGTATAGCCCCGTGGTGGATTTTTCTAATCGGATTGTTGGGTTTTACATATTTAATTTTGGAGAGTGCTGTCAGAGTATCTTCTATATTCTAGATCACAGTCCTTTGTTTGGTGTGTGCTGTGCAAATGTTTTCCCTGTCTGTAGCTCCTCTTTTCATCCTCCTCACAGGGTCTTCCACAGAACCAAAGTTTTGATTTTGATTTTGATGAGGTCTGCTTGCAGATCTTGCTTTTGCTGGCTTTAATCTCAGGATCCAGATGCTGCCAGCACACAGCGGTCTGTAATGCAGTGGATTCTTGTGTGTGGATCTTGTGTCTGGTGACCTTGCTAATGCCTTCATTCGTTTCAGGATTTTCTTTTCTTCTGTTGGGCTCCTCTGGTCATCCACGAAGGTGGTCAAGTCACGTGAAAGCAGGAACCATCTCATTCCTTCCCACCTGACCTACAGCCTCCATTTTCTGTTCCTGTCTCGCTCAGAGGCTGGTGCCTGCCTGGTCACAGCCCCCCTTTGCCCACACGGGGATGGACTTCCAGAGTCTCACCTTTGTCTATGGTGTCAGCTAAGGGTTTGGGGACTTTCTCTGTCTCTTGTCTCATGTCCTTTAATGAGTTAAGACAGTTCTCTTCTACTCCTGATTTTCTACAGGTTTTTATCATGAATAGAGCTGATTTTTGTCAAATACTTCTCTGGATCAATTAATATGATCCTATGATGTTTCCCTTAGATTGTTAGATATGACAGATTTCATTGATTTTCAGACACTGACCCAGTGCATACCCAGAATAAACCCCACTTTGTATACTGTGATGTATAAACACATGGTGTAACATGGTGTATAATTGTTTTCATACACTGCTGAATTTGGTTAGTAAACTTTGGTTGAGAACTTTTGTGTCTAATTTCATGAGAGACATTGCTCTGTAGTTTTCGCTTGTCTGACAAATATGGCCTCATGAAATGAACTGGGAAGTTTCCCCTAAGCATGTTTTCTAGAAGAGATTGTGTAAAGTTGGTCTTAATTCTTCTTTGTAGAGCTCTCCAGAGAAACCATGTGGCCTGGAGAGTCTTCTCCTGGAGTCTTATAGTCATGAAGTCCATTTCTTCAGAGGTCACAGGACTATTCTGTGTATCGACCTCATCTGGGCTGAGTTTTAGCAGTTTGTGGTTTTCCGAGAACTGGCCCATTTCTTCTCCATCACAGACTCTACAAGCATGAGGTCATGTTTCTCCATTCCCTTCGAGTGGCTGTGGCGTCCGTGGGGACACAGCCCGCTTCACTGCTGAAGGGGCCTGTCTCTTCTCTATGCCTTCATCATTCCTGGCTGTCAATTTCACCAATTTCCCTCAAGAACCAGTGTCTGTTCCATTAATTCTCTCTGGCGTTTTCCTGTCATGATTATATTTTTTGATATCTTTTATTATTTCCTTCCTTCTACTTGCTTGGGGTTTATTTTGCTGTTCTTTTCCTAACTTTTTGAGATTTTGAAACTTTTCTAATTTAGGGGTTTACTGTTATACATTTCCCATTCAACTCTGCTTAAGTTGTAGCCCATATATTTTGATATGCTGGTTTTGAGTCTTTCAAATTTGTTATGGTTAATATTATGGCCCATGATACAGACTCTCTTGGTCTCACAGGTGCTTGAAAACATATGAATTTTGCTGTTGTTGGATTATATGTCATTTGGACCCTTTATATCCTTGCTGATTTTCTATCTATTGCTGAAGAGAGGGGTAGGACTCAGACTCTGACCTGAGACTGCTTCCGCCCCACGGATCTCCGCCCCACGGATCTCCGCCCCACGGATCTCCGCCCCACGGATCTCCGCCCCACGGAGGTGAAGCCGCTCTTCTTCGGTGCGGACACAGCGAGGACCGCAGTGCCCCCTGGTGGACCGATCCTTTCACCAGGCCACACCCTCCCTTGTGCCTCGTGACTTCCTTTGCTCTGAAGCACTCTATCTGATATTAATGACTGCTCCTATGGTTTTTCGGAGCAGTGTTTACATGATGCATCTTTTCTCACCCTTACTTTTCACCTGGCACTGTATTTGAGTTTCCTATAGACAGTGCAGCTCTGTGCATGCGTGTGTGTGTGTGTGTGTGTGTGTGAGAGAGAGAGAGACAGAGACAGAGACAGAGACAGAGAGAGACAGAGAGAGAGAGAGATCTTCCCTGTCAGCCTCCAGGGTTCATTGCTTTATTTAGATCATTTACCTTTAGGATGATTACTGACAGCCAGAGCTTAAGTCTACCATTTCATTACATATTTCCTGTTTGTTCTCTCTGTTCCTCCTGTTTCTCTCTTCTCTCTTCCTGTGGGTTAAACATCTGACTTATTAGTAGTGTGTCTGAGTGACTGCTTCATCTAACTTTCTCAGCGGCTGCACTGTGTAACATCACAACACACGTGACGTACAACCTGCTGCTACTGACGCTCAACCACCCAGTGAGGTCTGCAATCCCTGCTTCACTTACATTCCCTTGCCTTCTCCACTGTCTACAGTCTGCTTGGATAGATGCAGACTGTATGTGTGTGTGTGTGTATACGCATTTCTGTACATCCATTTGTCGCACATCATAACTTGTTACCTTTTTAACAATCAAATATGATTTTAAAAATTACTGTGACAAAAGATAATCTTGTATTTATCTGCATTTTTAACTTGTTATCTGTTATTTCTTTCTTGTTCATATTCCCAAATTATTTATCGTTTTCTCTGCTTCAAGAACTTACTTTGCCACTCTTCACAGGCATACTGGGCAGCCACAGCTTCTTCCAGCTCTCTGTGGCCTGAGAACATCATTTCCTCCTCGCTGCTGAAGGATAGCTTTGGTGGGTGTAGCATTCACGGTTATAGTTTTCTTTCAGGACTTGGTAACAGAATACTCACTTCCTTCCGGCCTCAGTGATATTAGATGGGGTTCCGCCACTCATCACATCAGTGTCAGGAACACCAATCTTCCCTGACTGCTTTCAAGTCCTGTCTCTAGTTTTCGGAGATCTCATGACTGTGAGGGGAGGTGCAGCTTCCCTCAGGTTTCCTTTGGAATCTGCTTGGCATCTGGGAACAGAGCCTTGACGGCATGTCTGCACCCGCCTGGTTCCTCTGAGAGCCTGGGGCAGAAAGCGCTCCCCACCAGCCACTCACTGGGGGTCCTCTGGCAGTGCCTGGCCCTGCAGTGTTCCAGGTGGGAAGGCGTCTCTGGCCTACAGGCACCAGGGGCCCTGCTGGCCAGCGGCTCACGGATGGCCCAGGTGGGAGCAGGGCCCTCTCTCTGGTCCGCAGGGCGAAGCACTCCTCCTGGACCAGTGCCCTGCTGCCCCACAGTCCTGCTGGGGCAGGACCCCCGGTGTGCTGCTGAACCACGTGGGGTCCTCCCAGGAAGAAGCGAATCTCTGGCCCCCAGGGATGCCGAACACTTCTTGGGGCCACCCCCTAACCTCCAGTGTTGCTGGGGGCTCCCTCTTAACCTGGGGGAGCAGGAGCCCGCCTGGGCAGGCGTCTGCCATGAGCATGGGCCTGAGAGGCCGTCCCTGGGAGGGTGCGTGAGCACACGGGCCACCCCGCTGCTGCTCCTCCTCTCAGCCCTTGGGGGCTCGCAGCGTATCCAGGGCTCCCAGCTGCCCCTGGTGGGGAGCAGGGAAGGGGAACCTGGCCATGCCCCCCCGGGGTGCTCCCTCTCTGCAGGCTGCAATCTGCCTGACAGACAGCTGGGTTCATTTATTTCTGCTTCTATTAATTTTTAATCCCATCTCTGTTGATTTCATTTTTTCAATGAGCAAAATAGCAACATGGTTCAAATGTCAAACTAGTTATAAAAAATATGCTCAGAGACGTCCCTCACCCTCCCTGTCTTCCGAGCCCATTCCCACTCCTTGCTTGTAGGGAAAAATCTTAGTTTCTGATTTATCCTTCTTGAGTTTCTTTTTAAAAACTGAGAAGTTTCAAACACCACTGTCGTTTTCCTCATTTCAACAGACGCAAGATTTTGGCCTCAGAATCTCAGCCAGCAGTTAATCATTCACAGCCCAGCAACTTAAAATCTTCGTAATCTGCATGTTTCCCTTTCAAAACCCCTCAGATGCCTCTCAGATTCCATTTAAACCCACTCTCTGCTTTCTGCTCAACTCCTCCATCTGTTGAGTCACTTGCCTGCTTTCCCTCTTTAAATTCTACTGAGGCAGGTTTTTTCTGAATTTCCTCATGGTTCTCATTCTTCCTTCCATGGTTAACACATCTGAGAGTCATCGAGAAGAAACAGGGCATTGCCTCGACTGGAGTCTGCTGTGAGACCATCTCTGTGAAGCGGGGGTGTTTCCTAGGAGGCCCCTCCCTGGAGGGTGGTCACAGGAGAGGGCAGGAACACCCTGGACAGCGCTACCCACGTGCTCAAGGTCACGTGCCCACCATGGGGTGAGGTGGGGTGGGGGGGCATGCTCAGGGCACCACTGATAGAACGGAAGACATCCAAAGTGCTATTCCAGGGTCCGGGGAAGACCTGCCGCCTCGCACAGCCCGCGGTCCCGACAGTCCGGCTCACTACCCCCACCAGCCCGGAGCATCAGGTGCTTGCCACATCGTGTTTACCTGATGGGCACCTGGCGTTCTCGTCGGAGGCCAACAGCACGTGCTCAATGTTTGCCAGGTGTGACCCTCTGAACAGGAGGCGGGATGGCCTCTGTTCCTCCTGGGAGAACGGCAGGAAGCCAGGCCCACAGGGTTCACAGGGACAGGCCTCCCAGAGGCGGGGCAGGCCAGAATTCCATACATCCCAAAGCACCTCACGTAAAATGTGCTTTCTTGAGACTCTCACTCGGGTGAATAAGCCAACCTCCCTCTGCTTGAGCTGAAAAGCCAGGACCCTGTAACTCTGAGGCCTCTGAGACCCCTGCAGACACTCGGATTTACTCAGAATGGCTCCAGGTAAGATGCCCCCAGGAGCCCCGGTGTCCCTGCAGAACACACAGCCCCACGTGAGCCCTGGACAGCACCGGCTGGCTGCCCGCCGTGGGAGCAGAGCCTGCCCGGCCCCACGTCCACAATCTGGAGGTGGGCCTGAGCTGCTGCTGCTGGAGGTGGGACGGCCTGCCCTCTGCAGGGACCTGCGCAGGGCCTGCTGTCCACAGAGCGCCCTTCCCACCACCTCTCTGCTCTGCGTCCTGTAAGAACGGTGTCCTGACCTGGAGCTCAGCGGGGCAAAACGACCACGTCGGGGCAGAGCCAGGGCAGGGGCCGGGGGACTGAGCTGGGCCAGAAGAGGGGAGAGGGACGGGCACACCAGGCCCGAGCAGGCAACGTCCACGGCGGGGCGAGGAGGCGCAGGGCAGACAAGGCTGTGAGAACCGTGCACGGGGGCGGGGCGTGGCCACCGAGCCAGGAGACCATCAGGGTGACGCCCCTCATGCAGGTGACAGACGAGGATGCACAGTGCAGAGGAGGAGCCAGTTCCACCATCAGGAAACGCGGGGCTGGATAGGGCGCGGGGACCCAGAGGCCGGGAGAGGAACGAGCCGGGAGACCTGGGCCTTTCCCACAGGGGCATGCTCACAGGAGACCGTCCATGCGGGATGCGGGCCTTCACATGGGCTCCTGCGGGGGCCTCACACGCCTCCCACACTCGCCACCACATACCACACAGGCCGAGCCATCCCACAGAGTAACCAGCGAGGACACAGGGGTCACGGAGTCCGCTCCCCAGAACACAGGGCCGCGTTCCGCGGCTCCCCGGCTTCTCCTGCCCAACGATGCCGAGTGCACAGTGGGTCAGACGGTGTCCTCAGGGCAAGAGCCTGACCTTCCCACCGCCCCCCGCCCACCAGCTCCCAGCTACTGGGAGTCCAGGATGACCAGCTGCGGTTCCAATGCCCCTAAACAGGTTTCCACCATCAGTGTCTAAGCTTAAGAGGAGATGTAAGGAAAAAAGAGGAGCTTGACACAGCCAGTCCCTGAAGCTCTGTGCACAGAAGCTGAGAATGTCAAGGTCTGAGCCTTCAACAAACAAGGCCGCATTTATACAGAAATACAACAGCAACAGCTCCCATTACAGAAACAGCTGTCCCCGGAGAAGGCCCGCCCGGCCTGCCCCAGCCCACCCCAGCCCCTCTGCCTCCCCCCAGAGCCCCAGCTCCTGTCGTGCGAAGGGCTGGTGTCTAAGCATCTCCACAGGGCTCCTGGACGCTCTCAATAACTGCCCACGACCGGGCACGCAGACCCCTCTTAGAAGGGCCTCTCAGCACAAGCAGGAAGTCTGGACGTGACCAAGGACGTGGGGCAGGCGGACGGGGTGCTGAGGACGCAGCAGAGGAGGGTGGCCCGCTGCCGGCACCCCTCACACGCTGGCATCCCCCAGACACTGAGGGCACCGGAGGGCAGCCATGGAGCAGGCAGTGCGCTCTCCTGCCCCACGGCCAGGCTCCACGGAACAGGCTGCAGTCAAGCCCACGAGACACCACCAGCCTCAAAGCTCCAAACCGAGACGGAGCCTCCAGGGGACTGTGGGCACCGGGGCTTGGCCCTGGGCTCGGCACAGGGAGAGCCACACGCTCACCTTCCAACCATCCCCAGCCACGTTCTCAGGCGTTCGTCTGAAAATGCCATCACGATCAACAAAGCAAGCCCCCCAGTGAGCAAGTTATGACCGGCTTTCCAAGGGTCGCTGTGGGCCTGGAGGGGGCAGGTGTGGTGTCTCCGCATCTCATTCACTTCAGAGGCCCACCTTCAGGAAAGCAGGATGGGCCGCTGATTGCCGCCCCCAGAGCATCAGCAACCACATGAGGCTACTGCAAGTGAGGCCTCCTCCAGGAGCAGACCGCGGGGGCGAGTTCCCTGGACCCCCAGGACCCACCTGCCTCTCCAGGCGCCCCAGCTGCTCCTTGCAGAAGGCGTCACGGCGTCTCAGCTCTGCCTCCTGGCTCTCCAGCTCCCTGGCCTGCGGGGAGAGCAGAATCCAGTCAGCTGTTGGCGACTTAGGAGCCGAAGTCCACGCGGTACCAGGCCGCCACCTGCCACCCAGGGAGGGCCCTGTGGCACCGATGCGTGCAAGTGTGTTCCCCGCACGGGCTGGGTGCAGGGGGGGACCGGACCCCAAGATGACGCACAGACAGAGGGGCTTCAGTGCAGCCCTGAAGCTCAAAGCCACAGGGGGCTGGGAGCCGGGGGAGCAGGGATCGAGTCTGGGCAGATGGAGCCTGGACGGGAGCTGCATGGCTCCCAGGCTCACAGCATGGAAGCACCGCACACACGTGCCACCAAATCACGCCCGATGTCTTCCTCCTGCTGAGCATCTGTGTCTGGGGCCAGGGATCTGAAGGGAGCAGCGTGGGAACCCAGCATCCTAGGTCTGGGGGGCAGCTGCCCTCAGCCTCCTGATGGAGCAAAGAGAATGGCCGGTGCACAAGGCCAAGGGTGTCCCGGGGTCATGGCAGGCTGAGGCCTCGCTACGGGGCCAGCCCCTCCTGACCCTCACCCAGCCGGGAGACTCTCAACAGCCCCCGACCCCGGGCAGGCCTCGGCACAGGGATGCCGCGTCGGGCGGGGCAGGCACTTGCGTCCTGCTCCTCGCCGGGAGGCCGTGTCCCCGGAGCCCTTGGGCCCTCCCAGGTCAGGGACTCCAGCCCGCCTCCGCCTGAGAACCCCGAGTCCAGGCCTGGCGCAGGGGCTGCAGAAAGAGCAGGCGACGGCACCCAGACCAGCGGCCACACGGGGACCGGGCTTGGAGGACAGACGGCAGAGTCCACAGAAAGCTCGCGGAGGTCAGAGCGGAACGTGAGCGGTGCTGCCATGTGACACGCAGGCCTGAGAAGCAGCAGGGGGCGGGGTTGGGCGGGGTCCCGGGAAGGGGTGGGGTCCCAGTGAGGGGGCGGAGTCCGGGGAGGGCGGGGTCCCGGGCAGGCTCCAGTGGGGGTGCTGGCCTCATAAGGCTCAGACCCCAGCGGACAGAAAACAGGCGATTGCAGTGGCCAGGGCTCGCAGGGTAGTGGCCATCTCCCTAAGGACTCTTCCCAACTGTCTCCTGGGAAAAAGCACGCTCTGCCCGACATGGAAGTAAAGCGTCACCACTGCGCAGGCCCGCTCACAGGTCACGGTCCCTCAAGGGGGAGGGAAGGGCGGGGATGATGTAAGATGCGGTCAAGGGACCAGGTGAGCACACTCATGCACCTGCTCTGCTCCAAATACCCGGAGGAGACAACCACGGGGGCCAGGCCGTGCTCACAGACAAGATATGAATGTCCAACAAAGCAGACGGGCACACAGGCTGGTGAGGCTGAAGCCACAGGCCTGGGCAGGGCTGGGCAGGCGGCCAGCTTCACCCCCAGAGCCCAGGGCTCCCCCAGAACAAGAAGCTGCAGTGAAAATTCTGAGGATCCCATGTCAGGCCGTGGTTCTCAGTCTGCTCGGACTTGCCTTCAGCCCAGACGCCCAGGCTCCAGGCCCGTGAACCCCAGGCCATACCTGGGCAGCGTGGGACAGGCCTGTACCAGGGCAGGTGCAGGCCACCATGAACATGCTCAGCAACGAGACAAGAAAACAGAGAAACAAAGAAAGGCCACAGTCAAACTTTCAACTCAAAACAAGCCTGCAAACCAAACTCCAAACACATGAGGAAGTGTAAGCTCAGAAAAGCTGTCAGCAAACCAGCAGTCACTGCAGATTCACATGATGGGACACTGATATGGGATTTCTAAAAACTTTTTATTATGTAAAAATGTGTTACTGTATTAAAATAATACTAAATAAACCCAGATAATACAATAATATTAAAATATATTGAATAAGATAAATGTATAACTTTTGAAAAACCAGTCATCACTAAACATCAGATGATAAATGAGGGGAAATCCTGCTTTGTCTCTGGTGTCCACCCTCTGTCCCCCAGGTCCCTACAGCAGATCACCCCACGTTCACACACTTCAGTATTTCTCTAACAAATAAGGACTTCTGTTTTCCTAAACAGAACCAGCAGCATTGCATACCAAAAAAAAAAAAAAAAAGAATTACTTAACATTATCAAATATTCACCCAGTGTTCAAATTTCCAGTTGATAAAGGAATTTAAACATGTAAGTTTAAGGTGTTTAAAAAGGCAAATGAACTTCTCATTAAAAAATAAGAATTAATGAAACAGGCAAGCCCCCACACAGGCAAATATTATAAATTAAAATTCCTTCAAAACAAGGAGCCAAATGTCTAAGACAAGCCCCAAGCTGAGGGCAGTAGAGGAAATGAGGAACCGGGGGCCCAGCACAGAGACGAGCTCCCCAGGACACCGTGATGGAGGGGCTGGGAGGCGAGGCAGAGCACAGAGCGGATCCCAGGGCCCCGTGTCTGCTCAGCATGGGGGCTGGGGGGCGGCAGCAGAGGAGGAGGGGCCAGGGGGTCTGAGCAGATGGGGGGCAGGCATGGGGGCTGGAGGAGAGGAAGGGAGGAGAGAGAAGAAGAGGAGAGCCCACACAAGGTTGCAGGAATCAGGGATTGCAGCCTCTGAGAGGGTCCCCAGGGTCCCGGGCCCTGCACTTGGCCCCGGAGTGACCCCCAAATCCTGACACGTAGCGGTGGCTGGGCGACAGGTGGCAGGCTCCACGGAGGCTGCAGCCGTGGCCCCAGTCCAGCACCCCCCACTCGCCCACAGACATGGAGCCCACCCACCTGGGGTCACAAGCTGCCTTCTGGGGACGATCCCACAGCACGGAGCTGAGGGCCTCGTCCCAACAGCCTGGCGGGCTTGGAACAAGACTGCGGCCGCAAGAGGCCAGGGCAGGGGCTGAGCCATGACCAGCGCAGCCCCACAGCCACTGCGCCGTCACACGTGGTCACTGTGTGGTCACTGCGCCGTCACACACGCGGTCACTGCGCCGTCACACGCGGTCACTGCGCCGTCACACGCGGTCACTGCGCCGTCACAC
>JADEYB020000014.1:255614-343739 GCA_015832495.2 Alces alces | reverse complement strand
GCGGTCACTGCGCCGTCACACACGCGGTCACTGCGCCGTCGCACACGCGGTCACTGCGCCGTCGCACACGCGGTCACTGCGCCGTCACACGCGGTCACTGCGCCGTCACACGCGGTCACGGTCACTGCGCCGTCACACACACGGTCACTGCGCCGTCACACGCGGTCACTGCTTAAAACCACTCAACGTGTGACTTGTTATCTGTCAACAATTAATATAAAACGCAAACCAAATAATCTTACCCTTAAAGAAAAAAATTCCACTTTGGATAAAAGAAAAGAAAAAGGAAACCCCACTATATGCCACTTATCAGAGACCCAGCCCCCCACACCGAGGATCTCACAGAACAAACGAAAACCCTTCACTGAGATAAATACCTAGTGTGGGGCCCACTGTTTTGATTTGTTTACGCAAAAGGTTCGGCATTCAATCAAAAATTTAAACACACAAAACAATAAAGATGTAGCACAAGAGGAAACACTCAACAAAGCCAGCTGCGACAATGGTCCGGATGCTGAAGTTAACGCAGAGGGACTTTAAAATAACCATGATTAACACGCCGGAGAATCCAGCAGGAAAGGGTGGGCACCACAGGGGAAGTGGCAGAGACGTCCCATGGGGAGGCGGGCACCCCCCTCACCCCCTCGCCGAGGCCAACAGCCCCTGCTGGCCCAAGACCCTGTCTCTGACCACGGCCTCTGACCGTCTGGCGTGGCGTGTCTGAGTGTGCAAGCCCTGAGGTCTCCCCGAGGGCTGCCCGACCCAGCGTGGGAGGCCTCCAGCTTCTCAGGAAAACGTCAGCAACTTTTCAGAGCCTCCTACATCCCTCCTTTCTCTAGCTTTTCTTCCCGAGTGTTTGGGTTACCCCACTGTTTGCACCAAACTGTCCCCCACCTGTCAGGCAGCCACAATGTTCAACAACGGGCTCTGATGGTTCACAGCAAACACCCCCAAGGGAAAGGCTGCTTCCACTGGGCAACCTGAGTAACAGCCAATAAGGCTAGCCTTGTGAGTGGGGTCCTCCAGGAAACCCCCAAGCAGGAAAAAGGATGCTGACCTCTGGGGATGGGTCTTTGAAGGACTCCAGTCCTTTCCCAGTCCGTTTTGGGCTTCCCTAGTGGCTCAGATTGGAGAAGGAAATGGCAGCCCACTCCAGTGTTCTTGCCTGGAGAATCCCAGGGACGGGGTCGCACAGAGTAGGACACGACTGAAGTGCCTTAGCAGCAGCAGCAGCAGTGGCTCAGATAGTAGAGAATCTGCCTGCAACGCAGGAGACCTGGGTTCAACCCCTGGGTCAGATAGGTCCCCCAGAGAAGGGGACGGCTACCCACTCCAGTATTCCTGCCTGGAGAATTCCATGGACAGAGGAGTCCAGCGAGTTACAGTCCGGGGGGTCACAAAGACTCGGACATGACGGAGGGGCTAACACACCCACACCGTCCTCTTCTGCCCAGGATGCTGGGCTTCACCATGAACCTGTGTGCTGGTTTTCAAGGTCACTGCTTAGTTGGGGAGAGGAGAATGGGAATAGGACATTTTGAAATGCCACAAGCCTCGCTGTCCTTACTGAGATTCGCCATTTTTTCCTGACCTTCTGGATGGCTACAAGCCTTTGGTCAATTTTCAGTTCTGAAAAAAAAAATAGGCTCTGAGCATCTTCATTGCTTTTATGGAAGAGAGGGTCTTCAGAGGCCCCTCCTCTACCATCACTGACACCACCCAAACTATAGAACAGAACAAAAGGGAAATGCGGGAGATCGTGGTTCATTAGCAGACTGTGGACAGAGCAAAGAACCCATGAACACGGAAATGAGTCATTAGAAATTATTCAGATTGAACACAAACAGACAAAGCATGAAAAACAGAATGAAACAGGGCCTCCAAGATCTGCAGGGCAGTACCAAACGACAGAGCACACGTTTATCGAAGTCCCAGTAGGAGACGAGAAAGACAGGCAAAAAGATGAAGAGATAAAGGCCAAGAATTTTCCAAAATTAATTAAAGGCCACAAATAGATCTGAGAAGCTCAGAAAAATCCCAGGCAGGGTGCTTCTGTGAAGTTCTTAAATAATTCCTGAAGTAACTGAACATTTTTTGAGCGTAGATTGTCACAGTCTTTTTTTAAAAAGTAATTTTGAGAATAACTACTAAAAATGTAACCAAAAAAGGCACAAATAAAAAGTCAGTAGAGAAGATAAAACAAAATTCTAAAATATACTGATTCATCTCCACCCTCTCCCTCGAAAAAATCTACAAGGAAGTAGCAACACAGGAACAAAGGGCAGATGAAACAAAGCAAGCAAGTACCAAATGGTGGGTTTAAAGGCGCACACACCAAGGATCACAACAAACAGACTTATCCCGTGAGCTTCCTATTGCTACTTCAAGAATTTACCAAAACCTCAGTGGCTTAAAACAATACAGATTGATTCTCGTACAGTTCTGGAGGGCAGAAGGTTCAGGGGGCTCATTCAGCTAAAACTGTGGTGTCCGCAGGGCTGCTTCCTCCTGGCGGCTCTGGAGAAGACTGTTTCCTCACCTTTCCCGGCACCCAGCGGTCGCCTCTGCTTCTTGGCTCCTGGCCTCATGGTGCCCGGACCTCTGAGATAGCATCATGCCTCCTTCTCTGCCTCTCCTGTCTCCCTCCCTCCTGATGAGGACGCTGGGCTCCCCAGGGTAATACAGGGTCCTCTCCCCATCACATACTCTTAAGTCAGTCACACCGCAGAGCCCTGTTCACCAGGAGAAAGGACATTATCACAGGCCCGGGGGTCAGGGTGCAGACATCTGTGTGGGCCATGTTTCTGCTCACGACACACCCCCACGCAAAGGCAGAGCTCCAGCTATACGTGATTCATAAAAAATGATGCAAAAAGGTTTTTAGAAATGGGAAAAGGATACAGAGGGCAGACCAAGTATAAGGAGGCTGGTGAAGCCGTGTCACTGTCAGATAAAGGAGAATTTAATACAAAAGACATTACCACACATGACATAAAGAAGGCAAGGTCACAGTCATAAAAGAGAGAGTCACACAAGAAGAGATAACACTTATAAATGTGTACACACCTAACCGTTGTTTCCAGTAGTCACATATGGATGTAAGAGTTGGATCATAAAGAAGGCTAAGCGCCGAAGAACGGGGACGACTCTTGAGAGTCCCTTGGACTGCAAGGAGATCAAACCAGTCAATCCTAAAGGAAATCAATCCTGAATATTCATTGGAAGGACTGATGCTGAAGCTGAAAATCTAATACTCTGGAGTCAGAAGAACTGACTCCTTGGAAAAGACCCTGATGCTGGGAAAGACTGAAGGCAGGAAGAGAAGGGGACGACAGAGGATGAGACGGTTGAACGGCATCACAGACTTGATGGACATGAGTTTGGGTAAGCTCCGGGAGTTGGTAATGGACAGGGAGGCCTGACGTGCTGCAGTCCATGGGGTCGCAAAGAGTTGGACACGCCTGAGTGGCTGAACAACAACAATGCACCTAATAACAGAAACCCGAAATATATACAACAGATCTGACAGACCAAAGAATGTGGACAAACCCATAGTCATAGTCAGAGGCTGCTGCTGCTAAGTCTCTTCAGTCGTGTCCGATTCTGTGCGACCCCACAGACATCAGCCCACCAGGCTCCCCCATCATTGGGATTCTCCAGGCAAGAACACTGGAGTGGGTTGCCACTTCATTTTCCAGTGCATGAAAGTAAAAGTGAAAGTGAAGTCGCTCAGTCGTGTCTGACTCTTAGCGGCCCCATGACTGCAGCCTACCAGGCTCCTCCCTCCATGGGATTCTCCAGGTAAGAGGACTGGAGTGGGTGCCATGCCTTTTCCAAGTCAGAGACTAACTCTCTGAAAACACTGACAGAAGTGAACCAGGAGGGCACCTTCAGGGCACACAGGCTCCGCCCCGGCAGAGTAAGAGCAGAACCAGCCCGGGAACTGCAGGCTGGCTCCCCTGCGCAACCCTGCATCTGACCCGCCGGCCCCCACTCTGCACCCTCACTGCCTCTCAGCAGCACCCAGACACAGGGTGTGAGGTACAACTTCAGTTACAACAGAAACGGGGATCAGAGGTGACTCTTCAGCGACAGGGCTGAGGCAGCAAAAAGCACTGGCCCTGTATAAAAAGTCAACAGACAGCAACTCAAGTGCTTCTTCAATTCATCCAACCATCTGGTGAGGAGGGAGTAAGTAAACCCATTTAACAGACAAGCAAACTGAGGCAAAGAGCGATACAATCTCCCAGAGCCACCCAGCAAGGACGCAGAGAGCTGAGATGCCGCCGTCACGGACTCTCCCCGGCCCCCAGGACCACACCAGGGAGGCAGAAGCCTCCCTGGGAACAGGCTGCGGACTTGGCCCGGGGAGCAGGAAGGTGGGGGGAGGCCAGATGTGCCGATCCGAGCCAGCCCAGAGCTCTGAGCAGAGCCTGATATGATCTGACTGATTCGTGCTTTAAACCCAGCTCATAGAAGCCGACCCAGAAGGCTGCTGCCCAGGAGGACGGCCTGATCCCTCTCGTCAGGCATACACCTGCAGCGGCTGCGAGAGCTGCCTCTGCACAAGGGCAGCCCGGAGCCTCACGGAGGAAACCCCGCGGCCTTCGGCTGCACACATCTCATAAAGGAACGCCAGAGAACAACCCCACCCGCTTGCCCGGGGCGGCAGCAGGGCAGTGCTGCCCTGGTGTTGGCAGATGGGCAGGCTGGGGAGGCGGGGTGGGATGGGGCCGCCCGCAGCTCCTCAGGCTGCAGCGGCCGGAGCTCAGAGACCAGCTCACACAGCCCGTGCCTGGGCCAGGGCCCTCACACGGAACCGGGCCGTGGACCGAGGACACAGGTGCCAGGCAGAGCCGGCCGCTGCGCAAGGGGCCCACCCCCCTGCCCAGTCCCTGCGGAGGCTCCCCGAGCACCCGCCTGCCTGACGTGAGCTGAGAGGCCCTCAGAGGGGAGAGGATGCGGTGGACGGGTAGTGGGGCCCTGGTCACACCCCGAGCCTGTGCCTGTCCAGAGGCCCCAGAGAGACAAGGGCTCTGGGCAGCGCCGTCCCCACCCCATCGACCCCATGACGGGCGTGACCACAGGGTGTGGGGACTCGGAACAGCGGCTCCAGCGCTGGTGGGGGCCTCGGGGGTGCGGGATGGAGGCTGCTCTGCTGGCCACTGAGAATAGGGAAGGTGTAGGGCGTGCGGGCGTCTGCTCAGAACCCCGGGCCCCCGGCGGGTGACAGCTGTGGCACCGAAGGAACCCCACTCCTGAGCACACCGCACCCCCAGGCAGGCCGGGCTCCAGGCTCCGCTCCTCCAGCAGGGCACCTCTTCCCCTGCGTCCAGCCGGCCAGCTGGGTGGACTCTCCGAGGTACTGCCTTCCTGGACCCTCTGGCCCTGGGAAACGCCCACCCTGGAGGGCAGGGGCAGGGGCGTGCTGTCCCCGCCGTGTGGCGGGCAGCTGGCTCAGGCCCTGAACCCCGGGCCGGCCTGCCTCCCGGCTGCCCTGCTCCCAGCAGCAGGGCGGGTCTCACGGCCACGTCAGGACTGGCTGTCATCACTCCTTCCCTTGAGGCCAACCAGACCCCCCCCCCCAATCCCGCCCTGGACACCCAGCGCACTGACTCCCAAGTATCACTGCACTCCCTCATCTGTCAGTCCCCCTGCAAACATCCATGCTTCGCAGAGGGAGCCCAAGTCCCCCCTGTCCGTCCAGCAGGGCACTTGGTGGGCGGGCATCGACCACACGCCCTCAGAACTGAACTGACACGCTCATGTGATCAGAAGCCCAGCTCAGGCCCCCACATAAGGCCACAGCCTTCAAGAGTCTCCAGGGAGCTAACCCACTTGCCCCTCCCTGGGACTGCCTGGTGCACACACGCGGGCCACGCTCACGACCCCACACTGCTCCTCAGGGCCCGGGTCAGAGAGCCACCGCAGGCTGGGCCTCGGTCACTTAAGGCCGCTGCTCGGAGCGAACACGCTGACAGCCGTCTTGAGCAGTGCAGATCTTCCCACCCACAGAAGGGGTCACCAACCCGGGCCAACAGGAGGCGCCCTGTCCTGACAGGGGCAGATCCGACCACAGCACCTGCAACACATGCCCCGACTCCCGGGGGAGCTCCCTGCCCTGGGAGTGAGCACGGGCTGTCGCCCTGCTGAGAGCCAACTGTGTGTGGGCGTGTGAGCCGTGGGCACTGCTGCCTCCCTTCACTCCCCAGCTCCCCACGTGGGGACTACCCTGGGCCCCGGGGAGCACGCCTGAGGGCAGAGTCTGTGAGCTGCTCCACCCACAGGGCCGACCCTGAAGCCAGAGTCCCAGCACACAGACTGCGCCAGCCGGGCCTGCCCCGTGGGCCCCATCCTCCTCTCCCTGGCCTGTGGCAGTTGGGGTCACCTGGTCCCACACCAGCCCCCCACCAGGTCAGGCTGCCAGTGCTGGTCATTTGCAACCTGTTCCTGGGGACCCAGGAAGCAGAGGGAACAAACCAGCGCACCGCTGGGGACAGGGCAACTCCAGGAGCCCGAGGCCTGCGGTCACCCTGCCCGTCTGCCCCGCAGAGGGGCAGCAGGGGAAGCCTGATGCCATAGGGGCGGGGGGCCCTCAGCGATGGGAAGCAGAGCGTTTCAGGCAGGGATACAGACATTCAGGATTGCCCCCCTGAAGGCCAATCTCTTCTGGAGCTGGAAGCTGGCGCCAAGACCAGGGGGATCCCGTGGCCAACATCCAGCTCACCTGAGAGGCGAGGAGGCGGGCCCAGGGCGTGTCCCTGATGGGCCTCTCTGAGCAGAGGCTGAAGGCAGGGAGGATGAGTCTCCTGGGGGCTGTGCGGGGCACCAGGTGCCCCGCACAGCCTCCAGGTGTGTGGGGCAGAGGGTCCCGGGAGGGACGCAGGCAGAGGCTCAGCTCACAGGGGAGCAATCACGGGGCCTGGCTGAGGCTGCCCGCAGGCCTTTCTGGGCAGGACTCCAGGAGTGGCAGAGGGCCCTGCCAGTCCCACCCGCTGCCGGAACCCCTGGCGTCCGGGGACACAGGGCACCCACAGCCCATGCGGTGGAACTACTCCTCGGGGACTGGCCACCCCGACAAGCTGTGCACGAGACAGAAGAGACCCCCTAGAAGGGCCCAGGGCGGGAGCAGAAGCTCAGCCAGGCAGCAAGGACAGTGGCTGCTCCACCCGAATGACCCTCGGGAATCTCACCTTAAAGCCATCAGGTGTGATTCAGCACATTAATGGAATAAAGGGGAAAACAGATGAGCATGAACAGATTCAGAAAAGCAACTGACAAAACTCCACACACACTCACGGTAGAACTGCAACTCAGCCCAGAAACGTGACAAAGAGCATCCAGGAAACCTGCCCTCACACCAGACTCAATGGTGAAACACTGGGCTTCCCTCCACGTCCACAGTCAAGAGAACGCTACCCAGACAACGACGGTAACGATTTTCATCCTCATTTGTACTGGAGGTCCAGCCAGTACAACAAGGCAAGAAAGTAAATGAAAATTTTAACAATTCCCATACTGGAACTTGAAAGGAGAAAGCAAAACTGCCATGACACTCAGATGACATGACTGTACGTAGGAAAACCTAAGGAAACTACAGTACAGCAAAGAAGCTAATAATAATACAATAAGTGAGTTTATCAGTCACAGGATACAAAGTCAATATACAAGAATTAATCATATTTCTATATGATTAAATAGTAATTAGTAATAAACTAAAAAAATAAACGAAATGAAAAGCAATACCATTTTCATTAGCATCCAAAAATATAAAATACCCAGTAATTTTGAAATATAAATCTAACAAAAAAGATCTGATGTTACTGCACAGAAATCTATGAAACGTTTTTGAGAAGGCCTAGACACAGAGGTAGGGTGAGAGAGAGAGGAAGAGAGGGGAGAGAGACTGAAGACTTGAGGATGTTCTGACTGCAACTCTCTCCAAATTAATCTACAGATGTTAACCTGACAAACCAATGCTCAGATTGATACAGAAATGCACAGAACCTAGAAAAGTCACAAATAGTCTTGAAAACAACAACGCTGGAAGTCTAATATACAGGATGATCAGACCTACCATACAGCTACAACAATAAGGAGCACCACTGACCCAAGAAAAGAAAGTGACTGAACTGAACAGAGTCTGGAAACAGTCGTGGCACAGTCAACTGTTGAACGACAGAGGTCCTCCTGCAACCCAGGAGGGAAGAACAAGCTTTTGAATAAAGGTATACCCCTACCTGCACCTTTTACAAACTTTAGTTCATGCTAGATTAGAGACCTAATGAGAAAGATTTTTAAAAGTTGAAACGCAGCATCAGTAGAATCCCTATCAAAATCTCATCTGCCTTTTTTCTCCTGTAGAAACATAAAAATACGCCCTAAAATTCACATAGAATCTCAAGGAATCCCAGAGTCAAAAGAGGAAGAAAACAGTCAGAGGATTCACATCTCTTGACTTCAGTACTCTCCACAAGTTCAGTGGTAAGACAGTGTGGTGGTGATATGAGGGCATATAAACCAATGAGAGGAATTCAGAGCCCAGAAATAAAGACTTATCTTTACAGTCAGCTGATTTCAACAAGGGTGCCAAGTTCACATGATACAGAAGTCAACAGTCCTTCAGAGGGACAGGATATTGCCAACACAATAGGACATCCACGAGCAAAAGAAGGAAGCTGGCCTCCTACCTCACACCACACAGAAAAACCTAAAATGGACCAAAGACCTAAATTTAAGAGTTAAAACTTTAATACTCTTAGAAGAAAATATAAGGGTACATCTTCATGTCTTTTAATTTGGCAACAGATCCTCCTCAGATATGACACCAAAACAACAAACAATCAAAGGAAAAAACAGATTGGTTGAGCTTCATCAGAATTTAAAACCTTTTAGTTTCTAAGGACATCACCAAGAAAGTGAAAAGATAGGCACAGAATGTGTGGAGACATCTGCAAATTATTATTTCATAAGGGACTTGTATGCAGAACACAGAAAGAACTCTTACAATTCAAATATAAAAAGGGCAAATGATCTGAATAAACTTTTCTTCAAAGTGAAAGTGAAAGTGAAGTCGCTCAGTCCTGTCCGATTGTTTGCAACCCCATGGACTGTAGCCTACAGGCTCTTCCATCCATGGGATTTTCCAGGCAAGAATACTGGAGTGGGTTGCCATTTCCTTCAAAGAATATATACAAATGGCCAATAAGCACATGAAATACAGAGAACTGCCACTCACACCCACCAGAATAGCTACAGGCAAGAGTTCATACAGCAGTAAGGGTCGACCAGGGTACAGCAAAGCCAGACCCACACGCTGGAGAGGAGCTGAAACAGGGAGCCTCTTTGGGGAACAGTCTGGTAGAGCCCCAAGAGGAGAAAGGTAAGAGTCACCAAAAACATGTGTCCAACAAGAACCCACTTATGAATATTTTTATAAGCATTATCCAGGATAACCAGACTGTGGAAACAATCCGAATATCATCAGCTGATGAACTGAGAAATAAACTGTGGTCTCTCCACATGGTGGAACACCACTTGGCCATAAAAAGGAGTGAAACACCAGTACATGCCACAATATAGGTGAACCTTGAATACATTACGGTCGGCTTAAGTAGCCAGAGTAAGACCACATATGACGCGAGTTTATCTACATGACATGTCCAGAGCAGGGAAACCCACAGATACAGAAAGTAGATCAATGGTTTCTAGGGATGGGGGTTGGGGGAACAGGGCATTATTGTTAATGTTAATGGTTTGGGGGGATGGTGCAAAATGTTCTAGAATCAGTAATGATTACTTCAAAATTCTATGAATACTGCATACTGAGGACAATAACCTGCATGCCTTAAAAGGGTGAATTATACCTACAATAAGCTGGCATTTTTTAAATGCTTCTAGAAGAAAAAAAAATGAAAAATATCTTCATGACCCAATATAAGCAAAGATGTTCTAGACAGAAAACAAAAAGAAATAAATGCAGAAGAAAAATCTAACAAATGGGACTTAACAAAAGAGATTACTCCGAGAGTAAAGAGGCAGGCCCCAGACTGGGAGAGGAGAGGCACGCTATGTACCTTCAACAAAGGCTGGATTCAAAACGTATAAAGAACGCCTACAAACTGATAGGAAAAGACAACCCAATTTTTTTCTAAATAGGTAAAAGATTTGAACTGACATCTCACAGCAGAGGCTATTTAAATGGCCAATGAACATCTGGAAAGGTACTCAACCTCCATAAGCATCAGTAAATGCAGACCACAACTGCGCTTCTCCGCCAGAAGAGTCCCAAAGACAGCATCTGACACTGGGGAAGGGGGTGAGTTGGTTCACGATGGTCAGCAGCCGGTCGGTCCCAGAATTCACTCCCAGGTTAATGTTCTGCGTCTGAACTGTGTGCATATGTGCTTTCCAGAATAAAACATGTGACTGAAAGGGGGGTAAGGACAGGAGCCCAGGAGCTCACAGGCTATTGGAGGGACTAGAAATCCATGCAAGCCCTTAAAAGGACTGGGCGCAGTCCCACTCCGGAAGGAGCACCAGGAACCAGCACTCACAGCCACAGAGCACAGGTAGGGAGCACTCGTTCCTGCGTCACCCATTCGGGACCCAAACTGGAAACACCTCCGTGTCCACACGCGGCCTAGCTGTGAGCAGCGGTCCCTGCAGACAAGGACACCTGCTGCAACAGGGAGAGCGCGGGGAGCACGGCGCGTGGGGAGAGAGGCCCGGGGCGGGAGGGTGGCCCGTGTCCTCTGCGGGGACCGCTCGCCAGGCGGGGCCAAGGGGCCCTCGTGGTGCACGGCCGCCCCAAGTCTTTAGCCAGGTGTGCTCACCGCTGGGGAGAGCCCTGTGCCGGGCGGATCACCACAGCCCTTTCTAGGCTGCAGTAAAACTTACATCAACACAGTGTACACACATTTAAAGCCCTTGGCCAGCTAAGAAGGTGGCCGGCTCATAGAATAAGAGCCTCCAGCAGAGGGAGGGCTGCTCCCTAGAGAAGGGGTTCCTGGTGGAAAGAGGACCGCAGGGCCTCCCGGGTGCCCGCCACCCCAACAACACAGCTGGCAAGGGGCAGGCCAGCCTCCACGCTGGCTCCTTCCCCTGAGCCACACAGCCTGCCATGACAGAGGAAGCCCAGGAGCAGACCAGGCAGGCGCCTCCCGCTGGCTGGACCCACGGCTCCCGCCTGGCGGGGAGCCCCTCTGGAATCAGAGTCGGAGCCAGGCCTGCAGTGCCGGGGACAGGGCCATGGAAGGGACTGGGTTGCGCTCCGGGGCTCCCCGCGTGGGGCCTGGGGCCACAGGCACACACCCACCGGCAGGCACTCTCACACACACAGGCACCCCTGTGATGCAGACACCCCAGAGGCCTCGGTCAGAGGCGGCCACTTCAGGCCACTCAGCAGCAGACAGGACGGCATGGTCAGCGCTGCCACCTGCAACCACAGTGCAGGCAGCTTATCGCAGCCCGCCCGCGTGGCCTTGTCTCAGCGAGGCCCTGCACCTGGGGGTGTCCTGCTCCCGGCCGTGCCGCTCCAGCCCTGCCACCCGTTGAAGCTGGAACCGCCCCACAGGGCGCAGAGCCTGGGGGACAGGAGAGCCACCACCGCCCTCAGACGAGGGATCAGCAGTCCAGGACCCGGAACCCAGCTGGTCTGCAGGTGCTCTAGGAAGAGCCTGCAGCCCTACCCCCGTCATGATGTGCTGAGGGGCTCAGAGGACAGGCCGGCCCTACAGGAAGGGCAGAGCCAGTGGAAACAGACAGGGGGACAGACGCCGGAGCTGCCTGGACCCCACCAGCAGCTGCAAGCCGACCTGCCAGACCCCACCTTACAACCCCACCCATGGCTGCCCCGCCTCCCCAGAGGCCCTGGAGCAGACACAGCCCCAACGGCCAGCAGCGCAGTCTGCGCTGAGGCCCCCCCAGGCCCACGGGCGACACCAGGCCATCCCAGAAAGCGGGCTCAGACCCAGGCACCGTCCCGGAGAGTGGGCTCAGACCCAGCGAGGCAGGGTGCCATCCAGGCTGCATCTGTACCCCCGCCCCAGCCAGCGGGGCTCCAGGCTGTGGCCCAGGCTCAGGCAGCCACAGCCAAGCTGTCACGTGGGCAGCAGGAGAGGCCGTCCTCCTAACCGTGGAGGTGTGAAGGCCACCAGGTTGCCATGGTGACTGGTCTCTGAACTCACCGGCCGCATAGACAGGCTACTGCTTCCTGCGCCTCCATTTATTTCCTCTTAGAAAACACACACGAGGTAGAGGCGCAGCCGGCGAAGCTAAGGAACGTGATGAGGGTCAGGCTGCGGGGTCGAGGCACCAGTCACTCTGCGAGACCAGTGGGTCTCTGGGGACACACTCCCTCAGCAGAGCCCAGAGCAGGAGGGGGGCTGGCGTCAAGCTCCAGGGTGCCTGTCCGCAGAGCAGGAGGGCAGCTCATCCCTGACCCCCCCCGGACAGAGGGCCTCGCGATGCACGTGAGCAGAGGGGAGAAGGCCCCTGCACCGGGCCGCCCGGGGCCACACATGGGGACCCCGCCCTCGGCCGCCACTCCCTCAGGTCCAGCCACTCCGACCCTTCGCCAGGCCCCTAGGCTGTCTGCCGGTGGGGGAGGCCCAGGGCAGGGAGAATGGCCCAGGGACAGGCCTGAGCCTGGCTGAGTGGCCTTGGCATGGCCCAGCCTCCCAGTGGTGCTGACCCGGAGGACCCAGCAGGGAAGAGGCGCAGTCACCGGGGCCCATGGAGCCCCAGCCTGGGGAGCGGCCTTGCCTCGCCCACAGGGGCACAGATGTGAGATTGCAGACCGCTGACAGGATGGAGACCTGGGCCGTCTTTGGTAACTCTCAGTGCCCTGGACATGGCATTCCAACAGCTGCCAGGAAAGCTTTTCATTAAAAAAAAAAAAAGAAACGAACCAAGGAAAATCTATCTGGCAAACCCCCAAGGTAGCAGACTGCAAAGAGAAAACAGCAAGACTGCTTCCCATGCAGCCTGCACCCTGGCTTTCGCTCACGGGTCCGGCTGATGAGGGGGCTCATGGGCCCTGAGTGGGCACCAGGTCCCACCAGGCCCCAAGACAGCAGGCGCTGAGGCCAGTCGCCCCTCGTCTGCCGCCCCAGAGCCATGGGCCCGGGGGCCTCCCGCCTGTGGGCCACTCACCCCTCAACGAACCAAACTCTTCCACCTGCCAGACGGGGTGACGCCAACCAGAGAAGCCCACCTCTGCCGGAAAAGCACAGGCCTCACCCTAACCAAGCCAGAACTAAGCCTCCACACCTGCATCCCCACCCCCACACCTGCTGGGGCGTGCCGCTCCCTTCCACCTCTGCGCTCGACCGCTCTGGAAAAATCTGACGAGACAGCAACTCTGAGGTGCCCAATACTTGAATCAGCCAGAGAGAAATTCTCCAGCTCCTGAAATACAAGTTGAAACAAAAAGGAGAAAAAATGGACACTGACTGAGTCCCACGAAACACATCAAGTGCATCACAAGCCTTCTTGCCTCAGACTTCAACCCTGTGAGACAGGACATGCCGTGGATGCCACACACCCGGGCTCCCTCCGAGGTCCTCCTGGGCCGCAGGAACTCCCGTGCACAGCCCGCCAGACCGTGCGCTCTAGGGAGGTGGGACACACAGCCATGGCCTCTGTGGGGGCTGGCCCTCAGCCCCCAGGATGGACACCCCTCTGCAGAGCCAAAGACTGGAGTACCTCCAGCGGGAAAACTGTAAGACCAGAGGACCCAACACATCAGCTGAAGCGTCTCTCCTGACGCATCTGTTTTCCACATTTTAACCCAATGGGACAAACACTTGCTGATGTCTAATTTACCAAGCACTGCAACAGAGACTAGGCTTACCAAGGTGAACAGGACACCCCCTCTTCCAGGACATTATAGTCAGGAAACCAACCGGGAGTACAACCAGCTTAAAGCAAGTCTGCTGTGGAAAGTACAAGAGTAGGAAGGATTACGAGCCGTCAGATCTCACTGGTGACACCAGAAGGCAGAAAAGTGGTTACACACATGTATATGTGTGTGCATGTATGTGTGTGTATACAAGTTTTATATAAGTTTACGTTGCCTATTACAGAATCACTAATATTTTAATGCCCATTTATATTTTATCAGGTTAATTACCACTTTTTCTGGAATTACTTCATCAAGTTATTCTTTCAGAAAAAGTTTGGATGTTATAAACTTTATACGAGAAAATTTTAAAACTGTAACTTTTAAAAGAATGGTTTAGAATGAGAATTGGGGAAAAAACACACACTCAAAAATACAGTCCCAGAAAAAAAGAAGAAAATGTGTGACTCAGAAAGAAATATTTGCAGAAATAATGATTTAAAACTTGGCAAAGTTGGTGGAAAAAACCCTACAGACTCAAGAAGCTGAATCAATGCGAAACCGGGTGAACCTGAAGAAATCCACTCCCAGACAAATCACAACCAAGTTTTTGAAGACTAAAGATACAGAAAAATCTTGAAAGTAGCCACACACAAACAGTATGCTACCTACAGGAGAATAAATGAAGTGACAGGGGGCTTCTCACCAGAGACCGTGGGGCAGGAAGAAGAGGCCCGTCTCCCAGATGCTGAGAGAACAGAAGCCGTGAACCCTGAAGTCAGCACCAAAGGGCCTGAGTGAAGGAGAAGCGGCCCGACCAGTGAGGGACAGAGGAGAGCCTGTGCCCGCACGCCCGCTCCGTCAGAAGGAGTCTGTCTCAAGGAAGGAAGTACCATGGAGAGAGAGAGAGACGAGGGGAAGGGAGTGGGGAAGGCGGGGAGGGGACGCTGAGCGAAGGCTGGGGCACCAGGGACGAAGAAAGGGGTGGAACGGAACCAGGAGGGGGTGCTTCTCCTCTCGGGTGTCAAGGATTACTACTAGAGAGTAAAAACTGCAGCACTGAGGTGGTTCTCAACATGCACATAAGTAATTTCATTGAAGGGGGAGGGAAAGCACACATAAATGAGGTCAGGCTTCCACATCCCACTTGAGGTGCTATGATGCTGGTACCAGGAGACCGTGGCAAGCTGGTCTGTGGAACCCTCAGAGCAGGCTTAGAACAAAGAAATGAAACTCAAATTAAACCTCATTCGTTATGCAAAAAAGAGCTGAAAACAGATTACAGATCTAAATTGAAATGTAAAACCATAAACCTCTTAAACAAAAATACAGGAGAAAAATCTTCATGACCAAGGGTTAGGTGAAGAGTTCTTAAATATGACATCAAAAGCACAATCCATAAAAGACAAAACTCATGAGCTGGACTTTAGCAAAGTTTAAAAGCTTTGTTCTGAAAGACAGTGATGAGAGAAACGTTCACAAATCACGTGTCTGATAGGGGATAACACGCACAGGCCTCTGTAAACTGAACAGTGAAAAAAAACAACCATCCAATTAGGAAACAGACAAAAGATGACGTGGCAAGAATACACAGAACTATACAGAAAACATCTTAACGACCCAGATAATCATAATGGTATGATCACTCACCTAGAGCCAGACATCCTGGAATGTGAAGACAAGTGGGCCTTAGGAAGCATCACTACGAACAAAGCTAGTGGAGGCGATGGAATTCCAGCTAAGCTATTTCAAATCCTGAAAGACAGTGCTGTGAAAGTGCTGCACTCAATATGCCAGCAAATTTGGAAAACTCGGCAGTGGCCACAGGACTGGAAAAGGTCAGTTTTCACTCCAATCCCAAAGAAAGGCAATGCTAAAAAATGCTCAAACTACCACACAATTGCACTCATCTCACACGCTAGTAAAGTGATGCTTAAAATTCTCCAAGCGAGGCTTCAACAATACATGAACCATGAACTTCCAGATGTTCAAGCTGGTTTTAGAAAAGGCAGAGGAACCAGAGATCAAATTGCCAATATCCGCTGGGTCACAGAAAAAGCAAGAGAGTTCCAGAAAAACATCTATTTCTGCTTTATTGACTATGCCAAAGCCTTCGACTGTGTGGATCACAATAAACTGTGGAAAATTCTGAAAAAGATGGTCATGCCAGACCACCTGACCTGCCTCTTGAGAAACCTGTATGCAGGCCGGGAAGTAACAGTTACAACCGGACATGGAACAACAGACTGGTTCCAAATAGGAAAAAGGAGTACGTCAAGGCTGTATATTGTCACTCTGCTTATTTAACTTATATGCAGAGTACATCATGAAATGCTGGGCTGGAAGAAGCACAAGCTGGAATCAAGATTGCTGGGAGAAATATCAATAACCTCAGATATGCAGATGACATCACCCTTATGGCAGAAAGTGAAGAACTAAAGAGCCTCTTGATGAAAGTGAAAGAGGAGAGTGAAAAAGTTGGCTTAAAGCTCAACATTCAGAAAACTAAGATTATGGCATCTGGTCCCATTTCATGGCAAATAGATGGGGAAACAGTGGAAACAGTGGCTGACTTTATTTTTCTGGGCTCCAAAATCACTGCAGATGGTGATTGCAGCAATGAAATTAAAAGACGCTTACTCCTTGGAAGGAAAGCTATGACCAACCTAGATAGCATGTTAAAAAGTAGAGACATTACTTTGCCGACAAAGGTCCGTCGAGTGAAGGCTATGGTTTTTCCAGTGGTCATGTATGGATGTGAGAGTTGGACTATAAAGAAAGCTGAGTGCAGAAGAATTGATGTTTTTGAACTGTGGTGTTGGAGAAGACTCTTGAGAGTCCCGTGGACTGCAAGGAGATCCAGCCAGTCCATCCTAAAGGAGATCAATCCTGGGTGCTCACTGGAAGGACTGATGTTGAAGCTGAAACTCCAATCCTTTGCCCACCTGATGCTAAGAGCTGACTCATTTGAAAAGACCCTGATGCTGGGAGGGATTGGGGGCAGGAGGAGAAGGGGATGACAGAGGATAAGATGGCTGGATGGCATCACCGACTCGATGGACATGAGTTTGAGTAAACTCCGGGAGCTGGTGATGGACAGGGAGGCCTGGCGTGCTGTGGCCCATGGGGTCGCAGAGAGTCGGACACGCCTGAGCGGCTGGACTGCACTGAGCACAGAACCCTGGGCGTGTACACAGACACTGTGACTCCGTCTGCAAAGTCAGACTGGACACGGCTCAGCTGGCTTTCACACAGGCCAACAGGCACACAGTCCGACACATCCACACGATGGAGCACCAGTCGGCAATCACACGGGCCAACGTGCTGGTGCATCACAGCAACCTGATGGATTCAGAGGTGTTACACTGAGCGGAATAAACAGCCAGCCTCAACGGTGACACACGTGTAATCCCACTCCCATAACAGCCTCAAAACGAGAAAATTATGCTTCACAGATAAGAGACATTGGGTTCCTACCTCAGGGCTGAAGAAAGGGGGTTTACAGGGTTGATGGGACAGCTCTGTGTCCCTGACTGTGGGAGTGGTTATGTGAAAAAACGTGTGTGTGATAAATACTTCTGATAAAATTTGGCAGACCTGTACACCAGAACCCAGTAGTGACATAATCAAGGAGTGCATGTCAGAGCTGATGGCCCCAAAGGAGGTCAGGGTCAGCTGAGACTTCACGGCAGCGCATCTTCCTGGCTGTGACCTCTGCTGTCCGATGGGGCATGATGGGCAGGCCCATCAGCCGTGTCCATACCCTGATCCCCAGGCTGGAGGGGATGAGATTACCCTGGACTAACCGGCAGGCCCAGGGCCACCACAGGAGCCCTTAAAAGCATGGAACTTTTACCAGCTGGGAGAGATCCAAACCCAAGAGGGAGTGGGCGCCTGCTGCCAGCCTGAGAAGGCAGGGCTTGTGGGAAGGCGCTGGACTCTGCCAACAGCCAGAGGAGCATGAGGCCTCCTCTCGCCCAGAGCCCCAGCAAGGACCGAGGCTCCAGCTGGCACCGTGGTCGCGGCCCAGGGACTCCAAGCCCGGAATCTGGCAGCACGTCGGACTTCTGACCCCACAGCCACAGTGCTGTTTCCAGCCAGGAAGTGAGCAGCAACTTCTTAGATCAGTAAAGAAAACTAACACAGAGCAGTTTTCACCTGGGGTGCTTTGGGGACACTTGGTAACACCTGGAGACAATTCTGTTTGTGACCTGGGGGTGCCACTGGCATCTAATGAGTGGAGGCCAGCAGTGCTGCTAAGCATCGCACTGTGCCAGGACGCTGCCCCCAGCAAGGGCCTGTCCAGTCTCAAACATCACTGTGCTGAGAGGAGAGACCCCAGGCTGTGGCGCATGGACGGCGTCATCACTCGGGAGGAATGTGGGATCTCTGCACTGTTCCTCCAACTTCTATTTGAGCAAAGATTATTTCAGAACTTAGATTTTTAAAAATAAACACACATAATCACAAGGACAATAGATGGGGAGGCACAGCGTCCACACCACTAGAGGTGGGTAGAAAATAAAGTTCTTTGGGAATCTCAGGCAAATATAAGCTAAGGGGAAGGAGTCTACAGAGAGAAAAAAATAAAATATATGACACTAATGAATAAATCTGAAGACAACACAAACAGATGGAGATATATGCCATGTTCCAGATTGGAATGTTGTTAAAATGACTATAGCGCCCAAAGCAAGCTATAGACTCAACGCAATCCGTAGCAACATACTAATGGCATTTTCCACAGAACTATAACAAATTATTTTAAAATTTGCATAAAAACACAAAACCCTGAATAGCCAGAACAATCTTGAGAGAAAAGAATGGAGCTGGAGAAGTCACACTCCATGACTTTAGACTATACTACAAAGCTACAGTGCTGGAAACACTATGGTACTGGCACAAAAACGCAGGGACTTCCCTGTTGGTCCAGGGGTGAAGATTCCATTGCAGGGAGCACGGGTTCTACCCATGGTCAGGGAACTAAGATCCCACATGCTGCTCAGCCAAGAAACAAAAAAGGTCACTCTAAAAACAGACACATGGGTCAGTGTAACAGGACAGAGAGTTCAGAAATAAACCCTTTGTCAGTTAATCTACCACAAAGAAGGCAAGAATATACAATGGAGAAAAGAAAGTCTCTTTAGTAAGTGGTGCAGGGACAACTGGGTAGCTCCATGGAAAAGAATGAAATTACAATATTCTCTAACACTGTATACAAAAATAAACTCAAAATGGATTAAAGACCTAAATGTAAGACAAGGTACTATAAAACTCCTAGAGGAGAACATAGGCAGAACACTCTGACATACATTATAGCAGTACTGTTTTAGATCTATTTCCTAAAGGAAATAAAAGTAAAAATAAACAAATAACAAATGGGACCTAATTAAATTTAAAAGTTTTGACACAGCGAAGAAAACCATTGACAAAACAACAAAATAAAGGGCAACCTACTACATGGGGGAAGATATCTGCCAGTGACACGACCAACAGGGATTAATATCCAACATATATAAGCAGCTCATACAACTTAACATCAAAAACAGAAACAACCTGGTTAAAAAATTGTGCAGAAGAACTGAATAGACATTTTTCCAAAGAGGAAATGCAAACAGCCAACAGGCATGTGAAAAGATGCTCAACGCTGCTAATCGTCAGGGAAATGCAAATCAAAACCACAGTGAGCCATCACCTCACTCCCGTCTGAATGGCCATCATCAAAAAGAGCCAATAACAAATGCTGGAGAGGGTGTGGAGAGAAGAGAGCCCTTGTACACTGTTGGGCAGGATGTAAACGGGCGCATCCACTGTGGAAAACAGTATGAGGGTTTCTCAAAAAATGAAAAATTGAACTTCCATCTGATCCAGCAATTCCACTCCTGGGTATATAAAAAATATATATATATACCAAAGACACTAATTTGAAAAGATACACCCACACCCATGTTCATAGCAGCATTCACAATCCCCAAGGTATGGAAGCAACCCAAGTGTCCATCAACAGAGGAACAGATAAAGAAGATGTGGGATGTATGCTAGAATACAACTCAGTCATATACATGAATGAAATTTCACCACCTGCAAAATGGATGGACTTAGCTTCGTGCTAAGTGAAACAGAGAAAGACAAAGAATCTCAAAAATACAACAAACTAGTGAATAAAACAAAAAAGGAGGAGATTCACAGAAACGGGGAAGGAACCAATGGTAACTGGTGGGGGAAGGGCCAGCACAGGCTGAGAGTGGAAGGTGCAAACTACTGGTAGTAAGATGAGCTCAAGGATGTGCTGTAAGACACGGGGGAATGCAGCCGACACCGCATAAAGCAGTGAGTGAAAAGTGACTTCAGAAAACAAAGCATCACACACACAGAGATAAACAAGAGGAAGGAAGGACACTGGTGGGCGAAAGTCACAGGAGAGACCACCCCTAGAATCCCGTCAGAGCACAGGTCCGGGGCGGCCGCGCATGAAGGCAGAGCCCCAAGTGCGGTGGGGTCCCCGCCTCCACGAACCACAACCCCAGACTCAGCCCCTCAACACTGAGGTCACGGTTGTGACTCTGACCCCAGTGTGTACCACAGAGGCCCCAGCCTGACCTGGCGGCCTGCACGGCTGCTCGGGCCCCAGCCTGCACCCCGACTCTCAGAAATGACAGCTGCTGACCACAGGTACGTGTGGCTCCCACCGCGGGTCCTCACTGGAAAAGACAAGCTCACAGGATGCGGACTGAGCTGAGGGCAAGGCTGTCGAAGGTGCACACCCCACTGAGAGCATTCCTGGCACACTCCTGGTCCAGAAGGCGCGGGCCCGCCCGGGAGCCCCCAGAGCCGCGCGGTGCCAGCACTGACGGGCCCCGGAGCCCATGTGAGGGACGCGGCCTCTGGCACGCAGGGTCAGCGAAGCCCACAGGCCGTGCACAGCGGCGTCCCAAGGGGGCGGGCCCGCCCAGGGCAGACGTCAGTGCCCATCGGGCCTTCCTGCCTGTCTCCTCAGGCATGCTCCTGGGACAGCAGGGTGCCGGATGGCAGGACGGGTGGTGGGGACACGGTCAACCACAGGCCGCCGCTGGCTCCGGAAGGGGCGCCACCGGTGTTGGGGGGGCACAAGCCAGGCCAGGGAAGACCCCCCGCCCGAGTTCCACAGGACCAACCGCCCCCCAGGAGCACACTCTTCTTCCAGGCCTCCCCGCCATTCAGTTTTTCCCATTGCTGCGAGCCTCCCGGAACCTTCCAGGATCCTTCCCACACACGTGGGCTCTCGTGGGTGTCAGCCAAGGCAGGCTTCCGCTCCTGGCAGGACCTGCTCAGAAGCACATCAGGCTGGAGTCAGACGTGGATGGGCCCCGTCTCTAGGGCTGGTGACACCGGCAGGGACAGGTGGGGCTGGTAGCCCGCACGCAGAGGGGCAGAGCTGGCCCCAGGGTCCCCAGGGGGCAGCGCCATCCAGAGACTGAGAGAAACAGAAGGGCCCGCACGGCAGAAACGCCAGGGCAGCCAGCACAGCAAGCAGGCGGCCCCTCATTATTCAATTACTCACTCTGTAAATCGAGAATTAACGTTCACGGGGCTGGTGACTGACATAATTACAATTTAAAAAGGGCAATTAATCTTCGGCTTGTTCCTCGCCTCGCCGGGAGCCGCGGGCTCGTGGGCACCAGCACAGCTACAAGAGGGCCAACACGCGGGCAAGCACATCTGGCCTCCCTACCCCTCCGCCCACCCAGGGGTCCCCACACCGCCTCCCGAGTGGCTGCAGGGAGCGCTAAGGCCCAGGGAGAGCTGGGCAGAGCGGGGAAGGGTGGGGTGCTCAGGGAAGGCAGAGGGCACACGGCGGCTCCTGCTGTCTGCTGGCGTCGCCACAGCCGCCCGGGCCCTCCATGATGCCCAGCCACTCACACAGGCAGACTCCACTGACCCCAGCAAGGTATTTCTGGTTTCTTCTCCCAGTAGACCACCACAGAGTTCTCCCGAAGGACACAGTCCTGGGGGAAGCACCCTGAAAGCAAAAGCCCCGGGACCCAGCTCTACTGCACAGAGGCTGGGTCTCAAAGCGACCCCTGGCCGCATCAGAACTCACTGCTTCCCAGCCCTGAGCTCAGACGCGGCCGTGCCAGCAGAGATGTCCCAGAGCACAATGTCTATTCTGGCCTTGTACCCACATCCCAAAGCTTTACATCAGCTGCAAAGGCCTGCAGCTGATCTGGGGGGACGCAGGCCCTCTGCCGGCCTCAGGGACAGCCATGATGGCTGCAACCAGCCCCAGAGACCCACCGTCCACACCAGCAATGGTCTGAGGGCATCAGGGTCGCAGGTCAGGCCAAGGAGATGTGAGCGTGAGTCCCAGGATAGCAGTGCTGCCAGAATGAAGAGACAGGTCCATCCGTGAGCCCGCCCCGTCCTGCCTAAGATGCTGGGAGAGAACCTGGCCCGATGTGACCTGGGGTGGGGGGGGGTGGGCACCAAAGTCTCAGGTGTGGAGAAGCAGCTGTCTTTTGTGGAGGATGACGATGCCCGCTGGGCCCCCCGTCTCCCCGCAGCTGGGAGCTCTGTGCCCTGCAGCCAGAGGCCGTGTTGACCCGGGAGGACAGCAGCACTTCCCCGTTGAGCACAGCCTTCCCACACGCCTGATGAACCCCACGGCTGAAACGTCCACACAGACAGGATGGCCAGGGTCCCGCGTGCAGAACCCCGAGGCCCCCGCACATGTGGACAGCCAGCCAGAGTCAACGGCAACCCTCCAAGGCAAGGAAGAACCAGGTGAAGGGTAAGAGACCACGGAGGTTTTTTCCTGCAAACGCGTCAACTACCTCTGGACGAGCGACCAGGAGACAGGTCGGCTTTGAGGCCGGTCAGCTTCACCCCAAGACAGGAGGCCAGGCAGCCAGAGGAAGTGCTGAATGGCATTTCGTACTTGTTGGCTTTTGAGCAATGTCGATGTATTCTCTATTCATAAATAAAATTATAGGTGAAAGAAACTAACAGAAAAAAAATAAAGGCTGCCCTCCTCCCTATAGGTGCTTCTCTAACCTTCGTTACTCCACTGCCCCCAAGGATTTCTGCAACATCTGTGCATTTCCACATTTACTGTTGTCCTTAAACTCTACCTTCGCATCTTCACTCAAGTTGGTTTTAAAACTTGATATAGCTAGCACAAGTGGGAAACCATGATCATGTACAGAAGCCATAGCGTGGAGAGATCCAGGAGATGCCCTGAGCTCTGGGGGGCAGACCCGAATCTGACACACAGGCTGCCAGAGGGAAACTGTGTTACCAACACAAACGGCAGAAACGTTCCTTTCAAATAATCAGATGGTGAAACAAGAGTGAAAAGGAAGAGCCCAGGCCCTGTGCAGCCTCAGTGCAGAGGCTCCCACAGGACAGGCTGAGACTCAGGCAGCAGGAACATCCCGGGCCCTAGAGGAGTAGGGAGGGAATCAAAGAAGACAAAGACTTCTTCTCGCCCTGGGGGAGTTTATAGCCTACTTAGATGGAGATAGGTTTCATTGAGTTAGACAAGGCTGTGGTCCACGGGATCAGATCCCTTAGTTCTCTGTGATTCTGTGCCACCCAAGATGGACAGGTCATGGTGGAGAGGTCTGACAAAACGTGGTCCACTGGAGAAGGGAATGGCAAACCTCTTCAGTATTCCTGCCTTGAGAACCCCATAAACAGTATGAAAAGGCAAGAAGACAGGACACTGAAAGATGAACTTCCCAGGTTGGTAGGTGCCCAATATGCTACTGGAGATCAGTGGAGAAATAGCTTCAGAAAGAATGAAGAGACGGAGCCAAAGCAAAAACAAGGGCCAGTTGTGGATGTGACTGGTGATGAAAATAAAACTCCGATGCTGTAAATAGCAATATTGCATAGGAACCTGGAATGTTAGGTCCATGAATGAAGGCAAATTGGAAGTGGTCAAACAGGAGGTGGCAAGAGTGAACGCTGACATTTTACAAGCAAGCCTGCTGCGGGGCCTCCGCACAGCTGAGCCGGCCCGGACTGGACAGCCAGGAGCCGAAGACCGTCCCCACCTGCAGGCCGCCCCAGCTGCCGTGTCTCCCGGCGGGTCTCAGGCCCCAGCCCCTCCTCTCACTCACCTCTGATGCTGGGCCTGACCAGCTGCCCACTGTGAGTGTGTCCAACAGGGGGAGCTGGAATGGAAGGGGGTGCAGATGGAGTGGAGCACCCACCCCGTCCTCTGGCCTCCCCCCCAATGCCCCTTCTCTCACTGCGCCCCTTCCCCAGCTGTGCGGGGCCTCGGGCCACAGCAGCTGACTCCAGTCTGCAGCTTTCCCCACACCTACAGGACAGACTTCATACACACCCTCCCTGAAACCCTAGGCTTCCAAGGGGCCCAGTCTGGGGACTGAGACCTCTTCCCTGAGCCGCAGTCCGAGGCAGCGGCTGCCTACTGGGGTGGCTGCCTCCCTAGCACCTCTGTGCCCCATCTCACCCTTCCAACAACCTAGTCAACATCTACCTAGTTGCCAATTCTTGACATCAAATTCCCTGTTCAAATGACCCCTGTGGTTTCTGTCTCCTGGCTGGACCACGACCGACACAACAGCGGACCACTCACTCACCTTTCAGTTCTCGCTCAGAGAAATAGAAGAGACACGACGAGGCGAGAGAAAGTCAAGCCAATAAACACGAAGAACACTCCATCCCCACTCACAACCAAGGACATGGGAACTAACACTGTGAGATGCCAACTGCTGCCCATCAGATCCACCAAGATGAAACAGGCCAGCCATCCCCGGTGCCAGCACGCAACCTCCCACACCGCCAGCAGGAACGCTGCGGAGAGGAGCCGGCAGCAGGCGTCTAGAATCTCTGATCTCTGAGTCTGAAAAAATAAGACACTGCAGGAGGAGAGCAGCTTCTTCCTCTTCCGCTGGCCATTCAGCTAAGGCTTCTGAACATTACACACAAAACAAACCTGAGAGGTGGAGAGACTGGGGCACCTGCTAGGGTGTCAGGACAGGGCAGTGTATTTCCTGGTTCCTGTCCGCTCTCTATATCCTGGACTGGGGGACACTTAGGGGGATGCCAGTGGGAGTGACCAAAAGCCCCCAGGAAAGCCAGCTTTCCCAGCTAGAGCAGCCAGGCAAGACACAGACCGTCAGATGGGAGCCACCTGGCTCGTGTGACACAGGAACCACCGCAGCCCACGCTCACCAGGCTGGCCCTGCCAGCTTCCTCTGAGGGGGCGAGGAGGTGAGCGTAGGCTGACGCCGGGCCAGTCCCCAGGTGGGGAAGCTGGTCTCCAGTCCCCCCCGTGCCGGGTAGTGTCACAGAGGCCATGGGGCCTAGACTCCTGGTTGCTGGCACGCACACATGTGATGAAAAGACACAGAGCTCCCTCTGACAGTGCATGATTCCCAGCTTTGACACTGCGCTGCATTAGGCAGGATGAGACTCCTGGGGAAACTCCAGGAAGGGTCCACGCGGCCTTGCACCACCGTCAGTGCAACCTCCTGCGAGTCCACCATTATTCCCCCAAGACGGTAAAAACAAAAAAGCCATACAAAGAAGCACGGGAGGACTTTCTAGGGAAAAGGACACGTTCTGTGATCTCAGGGAGGTGGTCGTGAGGGGGTTGTTAGATGTTACACTTGCCAAGGTCATCAAGCAGACACTCAGAGTGTATGGACTTCATTGTATATACGTTACATCTCACTCAAGTTATTTAAAATAATGAGCTAGTTAAATACCTACATCCATTTCAATTCTAATAAGATACATAAACAAAAGTGACAGAAAATAAAGCTCCTTTTTCTACTAATAGAACACTGACAAATAACAATGTAAAGGAAATTATAAATATACAAAAGGACCATTTTGCAGCCACCAGCATATTGATTCAGATAAGAATCGGCAATGGAGAGAGCAGCTCCAAGCTCTCATCTTTTCACAAAAACTCGGGAAAAAAAAAAAGCAGAAACTCTCAGAGCCAACTAACAGCCACTGAGTGATGCTGAATCGAGCCAAAGGCAGCAGGAAAACTCAGTAGCATTCTCCAGCACCCTCCCCATGGTTTCCAACACAGGGCCCGGATCCAGGCTGCAGGTTCGCAAAGCAACCATGTACACAGTGATATTTAGCAGGAGTAAGACACATGCTCAGGCGAGAGTTAAGAAGCCTCTAACCTTTCACCTTGGGCTGATCTCTATTTCAACACAAGCTGGCTGAGTGCTGAAAGGGTTCCCCAGCACAGAGTCGGTCTGCAAGGACTGGGAAAGGGCTTGGGTTTTCCTTTCTTCTTCTATTTTTCTGGTGTTTTTGGTTTTGTTTTAATCCTTTGTCATAAAAGGAAGTGTCTATCAAAACACTGAAGATAAGCTAAAGAAATAGAGATTTCAGTAACTACACACAAAAGAATATAGTCTTTGCAAAAATAGTTTGGAAAAGTCATAAGGAAAGAGGAAAAACCTGATTTCCAGAGTTGTGACATTACCATATTCAAATGTCCAGTATGTAACAACAGCAAAAAAAAAAAAAAAACCAAAAAGCTCAAACAGCATACAAAAAAATTTAGAAGTGCAGCCCATTCAAAGGAAAATAATTGACAGAAACTATCTCCAAGAATGGCTTCCCGGGAGGCTCAGTGGTAAAGAATCCAGCTGCCAATACAGGAGACTTAGGTTCAATCCCTCAGGCAGGCAGTCAGTCAGTCAGTTCAGTCGCTCAGTCGTGTCCGACTCTCTGCGACCCCATGAATCGCAGCACGCCAGGCCTCCCTGTCCATCACCAACTCCCAGAGTCTACCCAAACCACTGCCCATCGAGTTGGTGATGCCATCCAGCCATCTCATCCTCTGCCGTCCCCTTCTCCTCCTGCCCCCACTCCCTCCCAGCATCAGGGTCTTTTCCAATGAGTCAACTCTTTGCATAAGGTGGCCAAAGCACTGGAGTTTCAGCTTCAGCATCAGTCCTTCCAATGAACACCCAGGACTGATCTCCCTTAGGATGGACTGGTTGGATCTCCTTGTGGTCCAAGGGACTCTCAACAGTCTTCTCCAATGCCACAGTTCAAAAACATCAATTTTTCGGCACTCAGTTTTCTTCACAGTCCAACTCTCACATCCATAAACAACCACTGGAAAAACCATGGCCTTGACCAGCCGGACCTTTGTTGGCAAAGTAATGTCTCTGCTTTTTAATATGCTACCTAGGTTGGTCATAACTTTCCTTCCAAGGAGTGTCTTTTAATTTCATTGCTTAAATCACCATCTGCAGTGATTTTGGAGCCCAGAAAAATAAAGTCTGACACTATTTCCACTGTCTCCCCATCTATTTCCCATGAAGTGATGGGACCAGATGCCATGATCTTAGTTTTCTGAATGTTGAGCTTTAAGCCAACTTTTTCACTCTCCTCTTTCACTTTCATCAAGAGACTTTTTAGTTCCTCTTCACTTTCTGCCATAAGGGTGGTGTCATCTGCATATCTGAGGTTATTGATATTTCTCCCAGCAATCTTGATTCCAGCTTGTGCTTCTTCCAGCCCAGCATTTCTCATGATGTACTCTGCATATAAGTTAAATAAGCAGAGTGACAATATACAGCCTTGACGTACTCCTTTTTCCTATTTGGAACCTGTCTGTTGTTCCATGTCCGGTTGTAACTGTTACTTCCTGGCCTGCATACAGGTTTCTCAAGAAGCAGGTCAAGTGGTCTGGTATTCCCATCTCTTTCAGAATTTTCCATAGTTTATTGTGATCCACACAGTCGAAGGCTTTGGCATAGTCAATAAAGCAGAAATAGATGTTTTTCTGGAACTCTCTTGCTTTTTCAATGATCCAGCAGATGTTGGCAATTTGATCTCTGGTTCCTCTGCCTTTTCTAAAACCAGCTTGAACATCTGGAAGTTCTCGGTTCATGTATTGCTGAAGCTGGGCTCAGACAATTTTGAGCATTACTAGCATGTGAGATGAGTGCAATTGTGTGGTAGTTTGAGCATTCTTTGGCATTGCCTTTCTTTGGGATTGGAATGAAAACTGACCTTTTCCAGTCCTGTGGCCACTGCTGACTTTTCCAAATTTGCTGGCATATTGAGTGCAGCACTTTCACAGCATCATCTTTCAGGATTTGAAATAGCTCAACTGGAATTCCATCACCTCCACTAGCTTTGTTCTTAGTGATGCTTTCTAAGGCCCACTTGACTTCACATTCCAGGATGTCTGGCTCTAGGTGTGATCACACCATTGTGATTATCTGGGTCATGAAGATCTTTTTTGTACAGTTCTTCTGTGTATTCTTGCCACCTCTTCTTAATATCTTCTGTTTCTGTTAGGTCCATACCATTTCTGTCCTTTCCGGAAAACCCCTGGAGGAAGAAATGGCAACCCACTCTAGTATTCTTGCCTTAAACAGTCCCATGGACAGAGGAGCCTGGTGGGTTATAACCCATGGGGTTGCAGAGAGTTGGACACAATTGAGCACAAGCACAATCCCCAAAAAAGTCCAGACATGAGACTTATTAAACAAAAGTCATTTAAATACACTCAAAGAGATAAAGGAAAGCATGAACGTCTAAAAACGCAAATCAGGAAAGTGACAGATAAACAAAAATGAGAATACCAATAAAAGATATGGGATCTATAAAAAGAACCAACTAAAAATTCTGTGGCTGGAATGAAAATTCATTAAAAGAGCTGAGCAAGTAGAAGAAGGAATTAACAAACATAAAGACAGGACAAATCAAAGTACTAAGATTGAGAAGAAGGAAGAAAAGTGAACAAAGCCGGAGGAACCTGTGGGACACTGACATCTGCAGGCGGGGAGTGTCAGCAGAAGAAACAGAGGGGCAGAAAGTATCTCTGAAAATCTAATGGCTAAAACTCCCCCACCTGATGAGATACATGAATCTACAAACCAAGAAGCTCAAAAAATTTCAAGTATGATAAACTCAAAGACACCCGCACCAAGATATATTATAATCACACGACTGAAGAAAAGAGACAGTCTTGAAAGCAGCAAGAAGGCACTGACTTGTGACACACAAGGGATCCTCACAGAGATTCACAGTTGATCTCGTATCAGAAAACATAAAGGCAAGCAGACAATGGGAAGACACAATTCATACTGAAAGGGGAAAAAAACCTTTCAACCAAGAATCCTATATCCAGCAAAAGCGTCCTTCAAAAATGAAGGAGAAGGGCTTCCCTGGTGGCTCAGAACCCACCTGCCAATGCAAAAGACATGGGCTCACCCCTGGTTCAAGAGGATCGCACACGCCATGGAGCAACTAAGCCCACGCACCACAACTCCTGGGCCGGTGGTCTAGAGCCCAGGAGCCGCAACCACTGAGCTCACATGCCACAACTACTGACCCCAGAGCCCGTGGACCCCAGAGCTGTGCACCACAACTAGAGAGCAGCCCCCACACACCACAACTGGAGAAAAGCCCGCGCAGCAATGAAGACCAAGCAGAGCCTAAATAAATAAATAAACTTTTAAACATGAAGGAGATGGACTTTCCTGGTGGTCAAGTGGTTAAGAATCCACTGTGCAATGCAGGAGACACCGGTTCTAGGTCAAGGAACTAAGATCCCACATGCTGCAGAGCAACTAAGCTGATGTGCTGCAATGACTGAGCCTGCACATTAAGACTAGAGAGCCCATGAGCCACAACAAAAGAGCCTGCATGACGCAATGAAGATCACCGAGTGCTGCAACTAAAATCCAACACAGCCAAATAAAGCAACTTTTTTAAAAAACGAAGGAGAAATTAAATTCCTATATGAACAAGGTCTGAAACAGTTCATTATCACTAGACTTGACCTATAAGAAAGGCTGCAGGGAGTCCTTCAGGTTGCAAAGAAGAGACACTAGAGGGCAACTTGAAACTGTATGAAGAAGTAAGACCCAAGGTAAATACACAGGTAGATAGCAGGGAGGGAACACAGCCCCACCCTTCAACAGAAAATGGGATTAAAGATTTACTGAGCATGGCCCCACCCATCAGAACAAGACCCAGTTTCCCCCTCAGTTAGTCTCTTCCATCAGGAAGCTCCCCATAAACCTCTTTTCCTTCTCCATCAGAGGGCAGACAGACTGCAAACAACAATCACAGAAAACTAACCAATCTGATCACATGGACCACAGCCTTGCTAACTCAACGAAACTATGAGCCATGCCAAGTAGGGCCACCCAAGACAAATGGGTCATGTTGGAGAGCTCTGACAAAACATGGTCCACTGGAGAAGGGAATGGCAAACCACTTCAGTATTCCTGCCTTGAGAACCCCATGAACAGTATGAAAAGGCAAAAAGATAGGACACTGAAAGATGAACTCCCCAGGTCGGTAGCTGCCCAATATGCTACTGGAGATCAGAATAACTCTAGAAAGAATGAAGAGACGGAGTCAAAGCAAAAACAACACCCAGCTGTGGATGTGACTGGTGATGAAAGCAAGGTCTAATGCTATAGAGAGCAATACTGTACAGGTACCTGGAATGTTAGGTCCATAAATCAAGGCAAATTGGAAGTGGTCAAACAGGAGATGTCAAGAGTGAACATTGACATTTTAGGAATCAGCAAACTGAAATGGACTGGAATGGGTGAATTTAACTCAGATGACCATTATATCTACTACTGTGGCCAAGAATCCCTTAGAAGAAATTGAGTAGCCATCATAGTAAGTAAGAGTCCAAATTGCAGTACTTGGATGCAATCTCAAAAATGAAAGAATGATCTCTGTTCATTTCCAAGGTAAACCATTCAATATTACGGTAATCCAAGCCTATGCCCCAACCACTAATGCTGAAGAAACTGAAGTTGAACAGTTCTATGAAGACTTACAAGACCTTCTATAACCAACACAGAAAAAAGATGTCCTTTGCATTACAGGGGACTGGAATGCAAAAGTAGGAAGTCAAATAACAGGCAAATTTGGCCTTGGAGTACAGAATGAAGTAGGGCAAAGGCTAATAGAATTTTGCCAAGAGATCGCACTGGTCATAGCAAATAACCTCTTCCAACAACACAAGAGAAGACCCTATACATGGACATCACCAGATGGTCAACACTGAAATCAGTTTGATTATATTCTTTGCAGTCCAAGATGGGGAAGCTCTGTAACATCAGCAAAAACAAGACCAGGAGCTGACTGTGGTTCAGGTCATGAACACCTTATTGCCAAATTTAGACTTAAATTGAAGAAAGTAGGGAAAACCACTAGGCCATTAAGGTATGACATAAATCAAATCACTTATGACTATACAGTGGAAGTAAGAAATAGATTTAAGGGACTAGATCTGATAGAGTGCCTGATGAACTATCGACAGAGGTTCATGACATTGTACAGGAGACAGGGATCAAGACCATCCCCAAGAAAAAGAAATGCAAGAAAGGCAAAATGGCTGTCTGAGGAGGCCTTACAAATAGCTGAGAAAAGAAGAGAAGCAAAAAGCAAAGGAGAAAAGAAAAGATATTCCCATTTGAATGCAGAGTTCCAAAGAATAGCAAGCAGAGATAAGAAAGCCTTCCTCAGTGATCAAGGCAAAGAATTAGAGGAAAACAATAGAATGGGAAAGACTGGAGATCTCTTCAAGCAAATTAGAGATACCAAGGGAACATTTCATGCAAAGATGAGCTCGATAAAGACAGAAATGGTATGGACCTAACAGAGGCAGAAGAGATTAAGAATACACAGAAGAACTGTATAAGAAAGATCTTAATGACCTGGATAACCATGATGGTGTCATCACCCACCTAGAGCAAGACATCCTGGAGTGTGAAATCAAGTGTGCTTCAGGAAGCATTACTACAAACAAAGCTAGTGGAGGTGATGGAATTCCAGCTGAGTTGTTTCAAATCCTAAAAGATGATGCTATTAAAGTGCTGTACTCAGTATGTCAGCAAATTTGGAAACTCAGCAGTAGCCACAGGACTAGAAAAGGTCAGTTTTCATTCCAATTCCAAAGAAGGGCAATGCCAAAGAATGTTCCAACTATCATACAATTGTGCTCATTTCACATGCTAGTAAAGTTATGCTCAAAAACCTTCAAGCTAGGCTTCAGCAGTGTGTGAACCAAGACCTTCCAGATGTACAAGCTGGGTTTATAAAAGGCAGAGGAACCAGAGATCCATGGATTGGACTGGATCCAACATTCATTGGATCACAGAGATAGCAAGGGAATTCCAGAAAACCATTGACTTCTGCTTTTGACTATGCTAAACCCTTTGACTGTGTGGATCACAACAAAATGTAGAAAATTCTTAATAGAAGTACCAGATCACCCTACCTGTCTCCTAAGAAACTTGTATGGGGGTCAAGAAGCAACAGTGAGAATGTTACAGGGAACAACAGACTGGTTCAAAATCGGGAAAGGAGTACGACAAGACTATAAACTGTCACCTGCTCATTTAACTTCCATGCAGAGTACATCATGTGAAAGGCTGGCTGGATGAATCACAAGCTGGAATCAAGACTGCTGGGAGAAATATCAACAAACTCAGATATGCCGATGATACCACTCTAATGGTAGAAAATGAAGAGGAACTAAAGACACTCTTGATGAGGGTAAAAGAGGAGAGTGAAAAAGCTGGCTTCAAACTCAACATTCATAAAACTATGATCATGGCATCCAGTCCCATCACTTCATGGTAAATAGATGAAGGAAAAGCAGAAGCAGTTGACAGATTTTCTTTTCTTGGGGTCCAAAATCACTGCAGATGGTGACTGCAGCCATGAAATTAAAAGATGCTTGCTCCTTGGAAGAAAAGCTATGGCAAACCTAGTCAGTGCATTAAAAAACAAAGACATCACTCTGCTAACAAAGGTCCATCTCATCAAAGCTATGGTTTTTCCAGTAGTCATGTAGAGATAAGAGAGTTGGACCCTAAAGAAGGCTGAGTGCCGAAAAATAGATGCTTTCAAATTGTAGTGCTGGAGAAGATTCTTCAAAGTCCCTTGGACTGCAAGGAGATCCAACCAGTCAATCCTAAAGGAAATCAATCCTGAATATTCACTGGAAGGACTGATGCTGAAATTGAAGCTCCAATACTCTGGCCACCCGATGAGAAGAGCCAACCTATTGGAAAATATCCTGATGCTGGGAAAGACTGAAGGCAAAAGGAGAAGAGTCCATCAGAGGATGAGATGGTTAGACAGCATCACTGATTCAATGGATATGAGCTTGGGCAAACTCGGGGAGAGAGTGGAAGACAGGGGAGCCTGACGTACTGCAGTCCATGGGGTCGCAACAAGTCAGACACAACTTAGTGACAGAACAACAGATACAAATGACTAAAGCAAGAAATAAAAGTGGGAACTGACTGCAAAAATTAAAAGGAGTGAAAGAAAGCATTATAAACAACTGTATGCCAACAACTCAGGTAACCTAGAAGAAATGTACAAATTCCTAGAAATACACAAATTGCTTAAACGGAGTCAAGAATAAATAGAAAATCTCAAAAGACCTATCACAAGAAAGATGTTTAAGTCAGTAATCAAAAACCTCCCACACAGAAAAGTCCAGGACCAGAGAGACTCACGGGTGAATTCTACCCAACAGTAAAATAATTAATCCCAATCCTTCCCAAACTCTTCCCAAAAATGAAAGAGAAGCCCACACTTTCTAACTTCTTGTACGAGACTAGATAACTCTGATGCAAAAGCCAGACAACATCAGAAAAGAAGATACAAGCCAATATCCCTTAAGAATATAGAGGCAAAATCCTTAACAAAATACTATTACACTCAACAGTAAGCCAAACTCAACATTACAGTCTAAGAATTACACACCATGATCAAATGGATTTATATCAGAAATGCAAGGCTGGTTCAACATGAGAAAAAATTTTCGATATAATATATTGCATTAACTGAAAAAAAGGGAAAACACACGTAATCATCTCAACTGATGCAGAAAAGGCATCTGAAAAAACCCAAAGCCTTTTTATATTAAAAACTCTCAGAAAAGTAAAGAATAGGTGAACACTTCCATTAGCTATTAGTTCTAACAGTTACAGCTATTATTAACTCTAAGGCTATTAAAACTAATGAATTCAGCAAAATTGGCAGGGTACAGGGCCAACACTCAAATATCAGCTGCATTTCCACACACCAGCAATGAACAATCCAAAAATAAAATTAAGAAGCAATTTCATTTACAATAGCATATAAAAGAATAAAATACCAAGTAATAAATTTAACTAGAATATGAAAGAATTATACTCTGAAAACTACAAAACATTGGTGAAATTTAAGTGAACTCAATAAATGGAAAAGCACCTGACATTCATGGTTGCAAAGAATTAATATTGTTAAGACACCAGTGCGTGCAGGCATGCTAAGTCATTTCAGTTGTGTTTGACTTTGCAACCCTACGGACTGTAGCCTGCCAGGCTCCTCTGCCCACTGAATTTTTCAAGCAAGAATACTGGACTGGATTGCCATGCCCTTCTCCAGGGGATCTTCCCAACCCAGGGACAGAACTCACATCTCTAATGTCTCTTGCATTGACAGGTGGGTTCTTTACCTCTAGCACCACCTGGGAAGTCCTAAGATGTCAGTACTAACAGTTTAATGAAAACGAAAGTGAAAATCACTCAGTCATGTCCAACTCTTTGTGACCCCATGGACTATACTGTCCGTGAAATTCTCCAGACCAGAATACTAGAGTGGGTAACTGTTTTCTTCTCTGGGAATCTTCCCAACCAAGGTCTCTCTCATTGCAGGCAGATTCTTTACCAGTTGAGCCACCAGGGAAGCCCAAGAATACTGGAGTGGGTAGTCTATCTCTTCTCCAGTGGATCTTCCCAACCCAGGCATCTAACCAGGGTCTCCTGCATTGTAGGCGGATACTTTACCAGCTGAGCTACCAGGGAACAGTTTAATAGTATCCTCCTAAACTTCACATCCATTAGAACTTTAGAATGCAGCCTTACTTGGAAAGACATAATTGTTACGATGAAGTCACAATGGATCAGGGTGTGTCCTAAATCCAACATGACTGGTGTCCTTACAAGAAGGAGATATGGACAAAAAGACACAGAGGGAGGCCGGTCATGTGAAGAGGGAGAGAGACTGAAGCCAAGCCAAGGACATTAAGAATTCCCAGTCAACACCAGGAGGTAAGAGAACGACATGGAACAGATTCTTCCTAAGATGCATCAGACTCATCATGGACTTGAGAACCCTTTCACTTGTCTGTTAGGCCATCCCACTTTGTGGTACTTTGTTACGGCAGCATTAGGATACTAATAAACTGTAAAAAGCAATCTTCAGGTTCAATGCAATCCCTAAAAATTCCAGTATCTTTCTTTCCTGTTAATGAAAAATCAATCCTTCAGTTCATATGGAACTGCAGGGGGACCGAACAACCAAAACAATCTTGAAAAAGAAGAACAACACTGAAAGACACACTCTGCACTTACAGTTTCCTGCAAAGCTGCCGTAATCAAAACAGTGTGGGATTGCCGTAGGGGTAGACAGAGGCCACCCGAATAGAACTGAGAGTCCAGAAAAAAACCCGTTATCAGTTCAGTTCAGTTGCTCAGTCATGTCTGACTTTTTGCGAACCCATGAACTGCAGCATGCCAGGTTCCCCTGTCCATCACCAACTCCCAGAGCTTGCTCAAATTCATATCCATCAAGTCAGTGATGCCATCCAACTATCTCATCCTCTGTCATCCCCTTCTCCTCCCACCTTCAATCTTTCCCAGCATCAGGGTCTTTTCAAACGAGTCAGTTCTTCGCATCAGGATTGGAGTTTCAGCTTCAGCATCAGTCCTTCCAATGAATATTCAGGACTGATAGCCTTCAGGATGGACTGGTTGGATCTCCTTGCAGTCCAAGGGACTCTCAAGAGTCTTCTCCAATACCACAGTTCAAAAGCATCAATTCTTTGGTGCTCAGCTTTCTTTATTGTCCAACTCTCACATCTATACATGACTACTGGAAAAACGATAGCTTTGACTAGATAGACTTTTGTCGGCAAAGTAATGCCTCTGCTTTTTAAAACGTTGCCTAGGTTGATCATAGCTTTTCTTGCAAGGAGCAAGTATCTTTTAATTTCAAGGTTGCAGTCACCATCTGCAGTGATTTTGGAGCCCAAGAAAATAAAATCTGTCACTGTTTCCATTGTTTCCCCATCTATTTGCCATGAAGTGATGGGACCAGATGCCATAATCTTCTTTTTCTGACTGTTAGTTTTAAGACAACTTTTTCACTCTCCTCTTTCACTTTTATCTCAAGAGGCTCTTTAGTTCTTCTTTGCTTTCTGCCATAAGGGTGGTGACATCTGCATATCTGAGGTTATTGATATTTCTCCTGGCACTCTTGATTCCAGCTTGTGATTCATCCAGCCAAGCATTTTGCATGATGTACTCTGCATATAAGATAAATAAGCAGGATGACAATATACAGCCTTGACATACTCCTTTCCCGATTTGGAACCAGTCTGTTGTTCCATGTCTAGTTCTAACTGTTGCTTCCTGACCTGCATATAGATTTCTCAGGAGGCAGACCATGTGGTCTGGTATTCCCATCTCTTTCAGAATTTTCCATAGTTTGTTCTGATCCACACAGGTAAAGGCTTTGGCATAGTCAATAAAGCAGAAGTAGATATTTTTCTGGAACTCTTGTGCTTTTTTGATGATCCAACAGATGTTGGCAATTTGATCTCTGGTTCCTCTGCCTTGTCTAAATCCAGATTGAATATCTGCAAGTTCACAGTTCACATACTGTTGAAGCCTGGCTTGGAGAATTTTGAGCATTACTTTGCTAGCATGTGAGATGAGTGCAACTGTGCAGTAGTTTGAAACATTCCTTGGCACTGTCTTTCTTTGGGATTGGAATGAAAACTGACCTTTTCCAGTCCTGTGGCTACTGCTGAGTTTTCCAAATTTGCTGGCATACTGGCATATAAACCCATATATGTGTGGCCAACTGATGCTGGGCAAAGGGGGAAAAACAATCCAATGGAGAAAAAACAGTCCCTTCAACAAGTGGCACTGGGATAGCTGGATGTCCACCTGCCAAAGGGTCAAGTGTTACCCCTACCTCACACCATATAAAAAATTAATTCATAATGGACCAAGGATCAAAACCATGAAATTCTTAAAACACAGGGATAAACTTCATGATCTTTTAATTGGAAATAATTAGATGTGACACTGATGGCAGGAGCAACAAAAGAAAAAATAAGCTGGACTTTGAAATTAAAACCTTTTTGTACTGAAGGACATTACCAAGAAGTTTTCAAACAAAACACAAAATAGTCTGCAAATCACATATGAGTAGGAACTTATATCTAGAACATATAAAGAACTCTTACAATAATATTTTTAAAACAACAGTAAAAAAGGGCCAAAGAATCTAAATAGACATTCCTCTGAATAAGATATATAAATGTCTGAATAGTGCATTAAAAGATGCTCAACATCATTACTTATCACAGAAACGCAACTCAAAACCACAGTGAAATACCATTTCACACCTGAATGGCTTTTTCAGAAAATAGGATGGCTATTTAAAAAAACAAAATGGAAACAGAAAAGGATAAATGTTGGTGAGAAAGTGGAGACATTGGAACTCTCATACATTGCTGGTAAAAATGTAAAATGGTGCAGCTGCTATAGAAAACAGCATGAGAATTTCATGCTCAAAATATTAAAAATAGAATTCCATATGATCTAGCAACTTCACTACTGGGTACATACAGCAAGAGAACTGAAAGCAGAGTCTGGGAAAGGTATCTGCACACCCATGTTCACAGCAGCAATATTCGCAACAGCCAAAAGGTGGAGGCAACCAGATGTCTGCGACACGTGGATGAATAAACAAAACGGGGTCTACACACGCAACGGACCGTGATTCTGCCTTTAAGAGGGAGGAGGTTTGACACCTGCCTCAACATGGATGAGCCCTGATGACATCATGCTGAGTAAGGCGAGCCAGTCAGGAGAGAGTAAGTCCTGTCGCTGTGACCCCACTCACACACGGCACCTGGGGCGGGCGGGTTCACAGAGACACCGCATGGAACAGGGGCTGCCGGGCCGGGGAGGGGCCGGGAGCTCCTGGCCGCGGGGACAGGCTCTCTGGGGAGAAAGGTGAAGACCTCTGCAAAGCTATGGTGGCGACAGCGGTGCAGCGCTGGGATCCTCTCAGCGACACTGAGCTTCACACTCCAGTGGTTAGAATGGCAGAGTCTATGAGATACACACTTTACCACAGTAAAACAACCATTTTAAAATGTGAGGAATGCTATGAATAGAGTAGAAAGGCCCTGGCTAAAAGGCTGGAAACGGCACACCATACAGTCCCAAAGCATGACCCAGACTTCTGCACCCCACAGTCCCAAAGCATGACCCCAGATTCCCGACTCTTCTGTAGGGGGGAAGGAGCTGTAGGACAGAGAAGTCCGGCCCACCTCACCTCACCCGAGTGAACAAGCCTGACCCGCACACGGAGACAGGAGGCATCACGTGGCCCTGAGGTCATCACCCAGAGGAACGCAAGCTCTGACCTGAACCTAATCGTGAGGGATGACCAGACGCACCAAACTCAGGGACACGTGAGAAAACCCCAGGCTTGGACCCCTCGGCACCACCAGTAACATGGAAGGACACCCAGCACTGGTGGCTGTTCTACAGACAGAGGGACACGGAGAGGTACAAATGCCCGAGGGGAGGCCCCATGACCCAGCCTGAGATGTTCAGTAGTCAGTCCTCAAGGATGCGCCCGGCCTCCGTGTCAGATGCAGGGCACTGTCAGCTTGCCATCATCAGGGAGGATAATGCTCTCGTTCTCAGGAGATGAGGTCCTTGAAGATGTGGATGAGAGGACAGTACCTGCAAGGACCTCATAGGACCAGCGGTCAGCACGGCAGTCAGCACAGGGCTGCAGGAAGATGACCCCATCATGTGGCCCCAAAGGAATGGTTGCTGGGAGCAGCCAGAATCAGAGCCACAGGCCAGGGAGAAGCTGGACGCGGGAGGTCAGCAGCAGGGCTGGGCAGGGCGTGGAGGAGCTAAGCCACTGCAGAGCCCAGAGGAAGAGCAGAAACCTCCAGAGTGCCTGAGGCCACCCCGGAAGCCAAGAACGGAGCTCAGCTCAGCTCCCTGAACTCAGCAGCAGTGATGAAGCCAGGCAGAGGATGGACGCGCTGGGGGCGGGCGCCCGGCCTCGGCCTGAGCGAGGTCAGCACGTCCTCCCACTGGGGCCTCTGCAGACGGCCACCTCCCCGCCTGGGCACCACCATGCACAGCGGCTGGAGCAGCAAAGCCAAGGGCCAAGGACGAGTCAGCTGTGAACTGACAGAAACAAGAGCTCACCTCGAGCTGGGAGGAAAGGCGTGGAGCGACCCCCGAAAGGCCCTCCCCACACACCACCCTCTCCCCAGCTCGCTTCCCCAGAGAAGAGCCTCGCCCTGCCAGGCCCTGAGCCTGCTTCCAGGCTGGATGGTCGGTCAACGAGATGCAGTGGAACATGGCTCTGATTTGCTCTGAGACATGAGATGGAGTTCAACACCACTGTGATTTGTGATGCCATTTATATAATTAAACATACAGACAGGGGTCTGGGAGGTGGGGTATGGCTAATGGAGTTACAGAGCTGCTAAAAATAGCAGGCAGCTGCCGGCTGGAGGGGACATGGGGTGGCATCTGCTGACGGGCACTGATGGCCACAGGAAGACCTGCCAACTCACCCAGGGTCTCCTCTCTTTAGCTGTGCCTTTTAATCAAGATTTTAAAGTTCCCAACAGACATGGAGCAGCCGCTGCTGGCAGCCTGTTTCACAGACGACAAACTTAAGGTTACAAAAGGGCCACATAGGGCTTGTGGAAGAGGTCAGCTTGTCCTGAGCTCCAGCACAGAGACCTGCTGACAGCCTGCAGCCCCAACAAGGTCTGACGTGGGTCCACCCAAGCCAGCGTGGAAGTCGGCGTACAGGTCTGGCTGGGTCTGTTGACGCCAAATACTTTCTTACTCCTCCAACCCCTCCTCCTCTTGTAAGTCTGAACACTTGCCCATGTGGAAAGGCTCCCATAACCCCCACACCCAGCTCAGCACCCCCAGAGCAGGCAGCGCAGGGGCCGTGTCCTCCTGGCCAGCTTGTCCTCTAAGCCATCTTAGAACAGGCTTGCGTTTCTGGCTGTGCCACCACATGGAGTCTCCGCAGGACGCCCTGTGCTCAGTGAGCCCCACGCTTCCCACCCAGTCCCGGAGACGCCTCTCCAGGCCGTGGGCGAGGATGCTGACAGGGTCTGCGTGTCGAGAACCAGAGTCAAGAGTCTTCCCAGAGGAGCCCGGCTCCTCCTCACCCCACGGTCTCTCTCCCCAACCGTCTCCAGACGGGACAGAGCCTTTCTTTCTGCAGGCAGTGTCCCCAAGTACAGCTGCCATTTAATGGAGGAAATCGTCAGCACTGTCTGATTTTTTTTAAGGATTCTTACCCATGAGGAAATAAACAGGAGGAACATATAGAAGCGTGTGACCACTGGCCAGTGTGCAGGCATACGAGGGCACAACCCAAACCCGTGGGGTGCCATCCGGCCTCCCCTGACAGGACACACAAGGTCTCAGGCCCCGGTCAACAAGGGGCTGTGATCAGCTGAACCCAGGAGGCGGATGGGAGGAGGCCGCAGCTAGTAAGCACCCGCTGCATGCCCTGCTCCTGCCCCCACAGGCCCCGCCCGCCCTCACCACCTGCTCCCCGCCTCCCCAGAGCAGCGCCACCCCCCATTCTCCCACCGGAAAGTTGCTCGCTGGCTCCTTCACTTCCCCAACACCCCGCTCACCCGCCACCTCGCCACTTTTCAGCACACCCACGGCCCCGTGGAGGGAGGAAAACGCCCTGCGACCATGCGAGGCGACAGCTGCAGGAGAATACAAATGCAGGAAAGGCACAGAGTTAACGAGTCGTGTGCTAACATGAATCTCACCTCAGAAGATGGAGCAGCGCCCCGAACCTCCACCCTCCCACCCCTGCTTTCTCCTCCAACACCTACTGCCTGCCCGTTCTCCAGGGCGTGCTGTGCGCTCCCCATCGTGTAATACAAAGAACGCAGGGCCAGCGCCGTGCTGCGGGGACAGGGCAGCAAACCCGTGTGCTCCCCACAGCCGCGGCCTCGGGGCTGCCCTACCCTTATGGGCCTGACAGAGCAGAGGGCCCTGGGCTCACGGTGGCGCTGTGACCCCAGGAGCTGGGGAAGCACAGCATCCAGGGCCCACCACCTGTGCCCAGGCCCCCCGAGGAGGAGTGGGGAAACAGGAGCTGCCCACACCTGCACCAGGATGTGGGCCAGCCAGCACCTGGGGCCCCTGGCAGGGCTTCTGTAGGCAAGCAAGCACCTACCCCCAGAGCGGAAGTATCTGACAGAACTACCCCAGAGCCTTCAGAACCAACCCCCAACCGGGATTCCAGCCCACAGAGCAGCTCGGGATGCTGAGGATCCTGGCCACACGTGGGGGTGTCACCTGGGGCCCGGCCCATCGCAGGGCTCTGAGCGGTGACCCCTGGAGCCTCACACGGCAGGACCAAGTATGTCCCTGCCCCACGGGCGGGGCATCCAGCCCTGGATCGGAGTCAGGAGGGGCCGGCTGGGATGCCTGCAGCAGGCAGCACCTGAGCAAGTCACAGCAGGAGCCCCCAGGGTGCTGCGTGCACACCTCACACATTTAATGAAAACAAACTCTCACACACTGAGTTTGCAAGTAAAAGGAACAACTGCTACTCTTTTCTTAGACTAATGGAATGTTTCATTTCCCCCCCAAGTCATACAAATATATCTGCACTTAATGAGACAGTTGTGCCTACCTGTCAGGCCTAAATAATCAGGCTGCCAAAGAGAGAGTTACAGTGACTCAAATACAGATACACTGCAGAATCCCTGGGGAGCCTGGTGACACTACAAGATTTCAATGAGCGTGTAAGACAGCGTGTAAGGCCACGTGTGCGGCCCAGCCCCGGAGACGACCTCTGCCAGCACGCCAGCTCAGCCCCAGAGACGACCCCTGCCAGCACGGCCAGCCCAGCCCCAGAGATGACCCCCGCCAGCACACCAGCCCAGCCCCAGAGACAACTCTCGCCAGCATGGCCAGACCAGAGCCAGGACAAATGCCAGGGGCTTCCGGACACGGGTGGTGGCTCAGGTCCTCAGACAGGCCTGTCCCTCACTGGGCCCCAGACCCCCAAGGGGACAAGCTGCGCCAGGCGAGCTGGGAACCAGCTCTGCCCGGTCCAATATTGCACAGCACCTCCCGCCAAGGTCCCTCCACCACACGCCAGCCAGAGCAGATCGTACGGGACTGGAGTCTCCTGTACCCTCCCCTCCTGGACTTCCTCTGGTCCCTCTGTGCCTGATGTCCACCCCGCACTCACCCTGGTACCAAGAGCGTTACTCTCCACCTCCCGAGGCTCCTTTTTCCCTGCAGACTCCCTCCCCAGATGCCAGAAAACCACCACCCCTCAGACACAGCCACAGGCTGCAGCCTTGCCTCCTCCTGGTGGCCACACCCCCATTCACTGGGAGCTCCTTACCCAGGGCCCTTCCAAGGGACAGCCTGCAAGTTGCCTGCCTTCAGTTTAGCTTCAGTTCAATTAGTCAGTCGTGTCCGACTCTTTGCAACCCCGTGAACTGCAGCACACCAGGCCTCCCTGTCCATCACCAACTCCCGGACTTTACTCAAACACATCCGTTGAGTCAGTGATACCATCCATCTCATCCTCTGTCATCCCCTTCTCCTCCCACCTTCAATCTTTCCCAGCATCAGGGTCTTTTCCAATGAGTCAGTTCTTCGCATCAGGTGGCCAAAGGATTAGAGTTTCAGCTTCAGCATCAGTCCTTTCAACAATGAATATTCAGGACTGATTTCCTTTAGGATGGACTGGTTAGATCTCCTTGCAGTCCAAGGGACTCTCAAGAGTCTTCTCCAACAGCACAGTTCAAAAGCATCCATTCTTCAGCACTCAGCTTTCTTTATAGTCCAACTCTCACATCCATACATGACTACTGGAAAAACATAGGCTTGACTAGACGGACCTCTGTTGACAAAGTAACGTGTCTGCTTTTTAACATGCTGCCTAGGTTGGTCATAGCTTTTCTTCTAAGGAGCAAGTGTCTTTTAATTTCATGGCTTCAGTCACCATCTGCAGTGATTTTGGAGCCCAGAAAAATAAGGTCTGTCACTGTTTCCATTGTTTCCCCATCTATTTGCCATGAAGTGATAGGACCGGATGCCACGGTCTTAATTTTTTGAATGTTGAGTTGTAAACCAGCTTTTTCACTTTCATCGAGAGGCTCTTTAGTAGTTCTTTAGTCTCTTTAGTTCTTTAGTTTTCTGCAGTGGCTGAAGACCAAATTCCTGTGGAGGAACTCGGTCCCTGAGGGGAACCCTGGGGCCCAGCATCAGTGACACAGGCGCAAGCGATCTCCCCTGAACCCATTCAGAGTCCGTATACAGGCTTCTACTTGGCAGCAGAGCCGCTCGAAGCAGCTCGCCATGCAGAGGAGCCGCCAGTAAGAACGTTCCTGGACAGGCTGGCCTCTCACCCTGCTCCCTCCTTCACCAGCACCAGCTCCTGGAAAGGAGCTCAGCCCAGACGGGGCTGCTGGGTGTCCCGGTCCAATGGGCATGGGGTCTGAGTGCCTGCCACAGCCGAGCGGGGCGCAGGGGCTCAAGGGGACACGGAGCAGGCCTGACCCCGAGCCTGGAGGAGGCAGCGTGCCCCTAGTACAGGGCACACCAATGCCCGTTTCCATCCACCTGTAAAGAGACTGAAGCCCGGGCCACAGGATGCCGGGGCCCCTGGGAACTCTCAGCCAAGGGAAGCTGCCCCTGCAGAGGGCCCAGCCGCTCCGCTAGGTCTCTTGATATCCCAGGTCCAGGGTGGTTGGCCTCAGGTACGCGCTGGAGTGCCACAGCCCATGGCGGAGAGAACCAAGCCTGAAGCCCGACTCCCCACTCACAGGGAAGGTGGCACAGGAAGGCTCTGGGCAGTGTGCCCGTCTGCCAGAAAGAGAGGGGAGGCGGAGGAGCGGCAGGAGCTGCTGGTCTCCATCTGGGAGAAGGCCAGGCCTGATCAGGCCGAAGCGCCCGAGCTCTGTGGCGTTTACCTGGGACCCACCCAGCAGCCAATGAGCTGAAGGCGCTCCACAGCTAAGCAGGGGCCGTGGCCTCCAGGTGCGCACCTGCAGACCCTGCCTCATCAGCCGTGGGGAGAGGGCAGCAAAGCGCCCATACCCTCAGCAGGGAGTCTGGTTCAGTGGCAAACTGGAGGCTCCTGACACCTGACAGCCAGGCACTCCGGGAAGGTCTTGTCACCAACGTTGACTGACCTCTGGGCCATGGAAAACCCCAGGGTGGCCAACACCGCAGCGTCCACCGGTCTGCCACAGCAAAGCCAAGGAGACGCTGCCCACAGTGCCAGGCCCAGCGGAGGCACTTGCCAAGGGAAGAGCCACCTCATCCGCACCCTGCCGCCAGCAGGGAAGACCCCCAGGTTCAGGGTGGCCGCAGGCTGCTCGCTGGCTGGGAGAGCCGCAACTCTCCTGCTCCAGGAGTAAGCGGCTTATGGACAGGAGCTTTCCACCCGGTCCCACTGCTGCTGCCTGATGGCCGCCAGGGCCTCCTGGAGAGAACGTGACAGCGAGAGGCGCCCCCGGGCGGCCCCACAGAGGGGCTGGAGGGCAGGTGGCACCCTTCCCGCTGGACAGACCCGGCACCGCCCCCAGGAGGACACAGGGTGGGGGCCTCGCTCACAGGCGCAGGTGCAGGCGGGGCCAGGCAGGGCGCAGCCTCACGAGGTCCCGTCGTCCTGCCCGTGACTCCCGTAGCCGTCCCCTCCCCCCAACCCAGCGGGGCCCAGGACTGCCCCGTCGTGGGCCCAGCACGCGGGACAAGAGAGGCTGCAGGATGCGGCCTGGTTCCCAAGGGCACCGGACACTGGTGTGGCAACAGCCACAGCTACCGCCCGCCACGGTGAGGGCGTGAGAAGCAGGAGAGTGGCCCGGTTCTCCCCACCTTCCCAGACCCACATAGGCAGGACCGCCGGGACTCCCGGTCCCTCGAGCACAGGCAGGGCACCGGCAGGAACCAGGGACCCGTCTGGGCCGGACTCTGCCGTGAACTCTTTAGGATGGAAACCCCTCTCCAGACCCGCAAAGGAGCAAGCATCACGAGGCATGAGGAGGGTCTCTGGGTTGGGCGGGGTAGTGGGGGCTGCAAGGAAGCAGGACTTGAGTGTGTACCCCCCCACCAAGCTGACAGGAGGGAAATGTTCTGTCAGCCCAAGGAGCCAAGCACCCAAGCCCCTCCTGTGCGTGATCTCAAGACTCCACAGACAACCGAGGGGCCTCCCGGGCATGACCACCGCCCCCTAAGAGAAGGGCCTACAAGAGACAAATGGCAACCAAGGAGGACAGCCAGGATGCAGGGCTCGTCCCAGGAGTCTGGCTCCTGAACCCAGGCTAGGCCACAGCCTCCACCAGGTGCCGGACACCACTAGAATGTTCAGTTCTCCACCCTGCAGTCCTAGAGAACCCACACGATCATCCCAAGGACGCCCAGCCCTCAAACACCTGATTGAGTGCGTGCACCCCGGCCCGTGCTCCCAGGGGAGGACCACACAACCCGGCCCACCACCTGGAGGAAGTGCCCTGCATGGGGCCTCCCCCTCACACACCTGCTCCCGGTCCTCACGGATGCTGGGACCTGAGACAGCCTGCCTGCCTGAGGCACGAGGGCCGACAGGAGGCTGCACAGGCCCCTGGCCCTGCTGCCACGACATGCCCGCCTGCCTGCCCACTGCCCCACACACCTGTCCCCTGCTGCTCGGGTCCCCTCCCGCCCTCTCTCCAGGCCACCGCGGCCTCTCAGCAGGACTCTGGCAGTCTCCTGTTGATTTCCACACAGAACCTTCTGGAAACCATCCCAGGCACAACTGCATCCGGCCACGTGCCCCCAGGCCCACGAGCCCCTCCATGCGCTGCCCTCTCCCCAGGCATGGCCCCAGCTCCCCAGCTCACTGAGCCTCCGGCCCCGGGACCCCGGGTGTCCCCCACCACGACTCAGGTCTGCTCCCCAGAGAAGGCCTCGTGGGTGTCCATCTAACGGGGTCCTGCTCCTCCTCTAAGTTCCTAGCCCTCGGGCGCCTCAAGCTTCCCTGCCTGTGATCTGCTGCACGTGCACCCTCTAGGGTCTGTCCCGCTCAGCCCAGCCCGCAGCCCCCAGCGGAACAGGACAGGGTGGGAGGCAGGAGGAGCTGGCAGAAACGGGCGCAGAGGAGAGTTCAAAGGCCAGGCAGCAGCTTCCTGTCAAGGAATCCACGGGGAAACGTGAAGAGAGTCACCAGATTTGTTGAGTCTGAGATCAAAGTGCCAATGGGTGTGAAAACCAGACTGCAAAGAGTTTGAGAAACCAACTCTGATCTCCAGACGCCACAGCTGAGGGCCAGGACGAGGGGACAGGGCAGTTTCAAGGGGTGGCCGCTGGGACAAGGCAACTCCTGAGGGGCCAGGGAAGACGGGGGGGGGGGTGGGGGCAGGCAGGATGGAGTCAGTGGGTGTGGACGGGCTGGCACAGCGCCACGTGGGGTGAATGTGGGCTCCCGGAACAGAGCCAGCAGAGGAGGGAGCTGGAACAGGGATGGAGCTCAGCACCTGCGCCCCACCTGCGGCCCATCGGGACCCCGCCCAGGGCCCCGGGGGCCAGGCGCAGAGGACAGCAGTGGGGAAGACCAAGGGAGGGGGTGCGAGCCTCTGGGGCCTTCAGGGGCAGGCTTCCCCACCCCTGCTCTGCCAAGCTCCTCTCAGAGGTATGCAGATAACAGCCCCAACTGCATTCCTGAGCCGCTTACAGATGTTGAAAGCACCACCAAGGAGCCAGAAAGGCCTGTGACCTCATCATCAGTCCACCAGAGAACTGTGCACCAGCTGATCAAAGACCCTGCGACCCCCCACCCACCCCCACCCAATCTGACCTTTAAAAATGCTCTCCTGAAACCCTCCCAGGAGCTGTGGGTGGGGAGGAGTTGAGCCACTGTTTCCTTGCTCCGCCCTCCCTGCAATAAGCCTTTCTCTGTTTCCAACTCCAATGGCCCGTTTGTTCCGCCTTCCTGTGCTTCAGATGATGAAGGCAGGGTCGGGAACACGCACACGGCGGGGGGGGGGGGGGGGGGGGGGGGGGGGACCATGCGTCCACACGCAGGAGCTCACTGCAGCAGCCCCGCGTGCAGAACAGGCCTTCAGAAGCAGGTCACAGACAGGACTGCCATTCCTTGTCATTAGCTTTATGGGCTTGCTCCAGTAAGGAGCTCAATCATTCTCTCACACAGAAGAGGACTAAACAGCCACGCTACAGAAACCAGAGCAAGGAGCACGCTGAATGCCCTCGACACTCAGCACCCTGGACAGGGACCCTCCAGCTGGCGGCAGGCGTAGGGTCGGGGCCCCTGGGGTCAGGAGGCAGGGAGGAGAAGGGCCCAGCCAGGGCCCAGGCTCCCCTGTCCCACTTGCAAGGACCCCGGGAAGGAAAGAAAACCCTCTGCCCAACTCAAGTTCTGCTCCCATCCTTCCCCTCCTTCCTAAACTCTCAGCGTACAGTTCTGACACCACATCCGCTGAAGCAGCTGCGAGCACAGGACCCGCTGCAGGCGATGCCGCAGCCTCACTACCCTCCGCCAGAGCCCCACTGGAGTTCCTCCCACTGGAGCTCCTCCCACTGGAGCTCTGACGGGGCCTCGCTCCCCCCCACTGGAGCTCTGACGGGGCCTCGCTCCCTCCCACTGGAGCTCTGACTGCGCTTCTCTGCGTCTGCTCAGGCTAATCCGTTGCCTGACCTCCAGCCAAAGCCCAGGCACCCGGAGGTGCAGGAGGCGGCAGCCACAGAGCCTCCCAGAGGCGCTTCTCCCAGTCAGTGCCCCTGACGGTGTGGAAGCCCAGACCGGCCCCCACACTCCCAGCACTGCAAGACCTGGGTCAGGCATGACTGGCTACCCTGGGCCCTGTGCCCAGACCCTGTCTGGACCGGAGCAGGGAAAACGGCCGCCAGAATCCCACCTAAGGACCCACAACAGGAAGCAGTGAGCTCCCAAAGGGAGCGGGGCCTCCAGCTGCACTAGGAAGTGGACAGTGACCAGTGGAGAACGGGGCCTCACAAGGACTCAGGGGCGCCTGCAGAGATAAGGTGGCCTCGGGCCCTGTGGGCTCCGTGTGCTGGCAGAGGGCACCATCCACCCAGACATCCAGGGGAGTCTTCACTCTAAAGCTGCCCTTCATGGAAAGAAACCCAGACCTGTGCTGGAGGCAGGAGACCCCTCCCCCTGTGGGGGTCTCCTCTGGGGACGCTTGGGGGCGGGGCCAGAGGGGAGCTGTGATGCCCAGGACCCTGGTGAGAGCCGCACGCAGGCTGCAGTGCTCACCAGGCCTCCGTCCAGACCGCTGAGCCCTGCACGTCCTGGCCAGGCCCCGCCCACCTGGCTGCTGGACTGCCTGCCCCCGGCCGTCTCCACGGTGACAAAGCCCCGGCCATAGGGCCCTGGCTCCCAATCTCTAGGACACCCTCCCCATGGAGGAGAAGCTGTGACTTCAGCCCGACGCAGGTCCAGGGCTCGAACTCTGCTCCCTGGACCAGCGGAGCCAGGAGGGCCGCCTGGGGACCTGCACTCACCAGCTGGGCCGACTGCTGCTTCTCCTGGTCCACACTGCCCTCCCCACACCGCAGGGTCACGCTCTGGGGCTCTGCAGATGGCTCTCTGTCGGTCGTGGCCACACGGACCAGCTCGTGCTGGAGCACAGCCTGCTCCCGGTCACACCTAGGCCAGAGGAGAGACGGAGACACAGATGCAGGCGCAGCTCACGCAGCTGTTGGGGCAGGAACGTGAGGGCCGACGGGACGCCACAGCCACCAGAAAGGGTCAGGCACCAGCGATGGTCCCCAGGGGTTGGGGGGACACTACCACATGTCCTCAGACAGCTGAGGAACCGGAGACCCAATGCCCAATGAGAGATCCGCAAGGCGGGGGTCCAACCCCACTATCCAAGGCCCCTTCAGAGACGGGCAAGGGACAGCCCACCTCCCCGCCCCGCCCCAGGACTGCAGGGTCAGGAGCAGTAGCCTTGGTTCTCAATGGTCAACTCTCCGTCCTGAATGCGTCCCTCCCCTTGGACTTGTTTCTAGTCTCCCTAGTAAAATCCTCCTAGAGAAAGAAACAAGCAGCTGAGAAGGTCTTAGAAGTGCTCTTTATCGGGGGGGTAAACAATTCAAAGGCGAAAAAGGCTGCGGCAGTTCAGCCCAGAGGGCACAGCGGGCATGAGGCCCTGAGTGCCACACTCTCTGCCACACCACAGCCCCAAGACCAAGGACCAGACATGGTGCCTTCAGCAGGAAAAATGCTCACAAGGCAGGTGTGACAAATGGAACATAATTAGAAGACTGGGTAAAAAGAGCAAGATAACAAAATTTTACACGACTTTGAAAAACATAAGGCTAAACTAGACGAAAAAAGACATTTGAAAAAAATAGTCCAAAATGTTAATATGGGATGACGAATCTATGGGTGAATTTTTCATTCCATATATATCCTAAGTCTTCCAATAGCACATATTACTTGAACGTTTTTTAAAATGCTTAAAAGTATTTTTTTAAAATAATATTCTGGTTAATTGCTTGGATGAGACCTCTGGGGATTGGGGACTGGACACTCTCAGAAGGTGGGCCCTTTTGAGATCACAGGACAGACGCGGCTGCGCTGACCTGCAGAGGGGGCCGCCCAGCAGGGCTGACCCAGGCCCGCTGCCCCCGCCCCCCCCCGGGGGTAGCTGTCTGCATCCGTTACAGAGGCACAACCTCGCGGCTGCAGACGAGCCCCTCAGTACCAGCCAGGGGCTTGCTGAGCCACACCGCGAGGACCCCACATCAGCCCCAGGGACCCTGAGGCCTAGAGACACGGTGCACCCGGGGCCTCCGCCGCTGCCTGCCAGCCCTGCCCAGCCAGGGCGCTCACCAGCCTGAGGCCTGCACTGGGGAGGCGCCCAAACCTGCAGCCAGGCCACGAGCGAGCTCCTCCAAACACGGCTGTGCACACCCGCAAGGCCACGGAGCCCCGCCCTCCCCTACCCGGAGTCTCCTGTGGTCACACGAGGACCAGCGCCACCGAAACCGCAGGCCTGGCGTCCCACCGACGTAAGACAACGTGAGGGACCAGAACCCCTGGCCTCTGGGTGAGGAGAAGGCACCTGGTGAGGAAGGCGTAGGCCCGGGGCGAGCGGCTCCTCAGCATACCTCTCAAGGGGATCCACCTGCACCCTCAGGGGTCCCTGGCCACTGCCACACTCCGGCCTGGGTGGTTTCGAGTCTACAGAGATGGATAAGAAAAGGTCAGCAGCAGCCCACGGATGGAGGGAGGCAGCATCACCCGGAGGGGGCCGAGGGGACGCCCCTGGGAGGACGCGGTCACGGTGGTCACCCAGGAGAAGGCCCGGGAGGACGCCCCCTGGGTGGACGTGCCCTGGGTCAACACAGAACACAGGCTTGCCCTGCTGTCAGGAGGGAGGCGCCCTGAAGGCCCCTGGTCTGTGTCCTGTACAGACAGGGTGGCAGGGTCACTGGGTCAGTGTGGACGCCTAAGTGCAGTGACCGACACCCCCCTTCTACCTCTCAGCTGCTGGAACCCAGGCACCCTCCCCAGGAGGCCAGCCGGCTGAGGGGAGCTCCTCGCCTCCACACTGAGAGGTCAGCGGGGGCGCGGCCTGTGTCTCTTGGGCCCCTTCCCTAGGGCTCTGACCTGAACGCAGCCTGCGCTCCCGGGAAGGAAGTCTGCACACCTTTCCACCTGCGTCACCTCGAGTGTGACAGCGCTTCAGGCTATCACGGGAGGCCCACCTTCCTGCAGCAAGAACCCGGGGATCTCCAAGCAAACCCGTTCACTCCCCTCCTCCACCACACAGTGACAGTGAGGGTCTGCTGCCCCCGTGGCCTCAGCTTCATGGTCCCCACACAGCGGAGACCTTGGCCAATGTCTCCGCCCGCTTGCAGGCGTCCACGCTCGGCCACGTGGGCCACAGGAAACCCAGCAGGAGAACCAGGCTTTGGGAGGAAGGTGGGGAGGTGGATGCTGCTCCCAACCGCAGAGGCTGGAGGCTCAGGCCCTCGGGAAGGCCCCCTGGGGCAGTCCCCCGGGCCTCATTGGGCACACAGCTCTCCAGAAGGCCGGGCAGGCGCGCTGGGGCCTCGCCAGGAGGATGCAGGAGGCACTGCTGGTGTGGGCCTGATGGAAGGCTCCCTGGACTTAGTGACTGACTGACAACACTCTCCTGAAGTAAGATTTATCACATTTTTGCTTTCTACATAGTTTTCCTTTCTCATGACTACAAAAGTAATGTGGGCGCCCACTGTACAGTCCGTGCCCAGACCCCTATAGCCACATTCCACGGCATCGGGCCAGTCCTGCGCTGGTGATGCCACGAGGGAGCAACCGTCCGAGGGGCTGGGCCCTCGTCACGGATGTGACTGTCTCTGCACGTTTCCCTGCAGCCCGTCAGAGGGCGTCACAGCCCTTGGCAGGTGAACTCTGCTCATTCTTTGCTAGTTTCTCACTCATTCTTCACTCATTTTTTCTAAACTGTCTCGAATTTTAGTCATATTTCCCACCCTTCTTCATTTAACGTTTCTTCATTATATTTCGATCTCTGACTTCAGACATGCACTTGGGGTATGGTGTGACTTAAGGGTTTAATTTTAACTTCTTTTTCTATTTAGAAAAATTAAAGTAAGAAAATTTATAAAGAAAATTATAAAGATATTTATAAATTATAAATTTATATAAATTAAAAAGAAAAATTAAAGAAGTTTAACTTCTTTTAACTTTCTTTGTTAGTAAAGTAAGAGCAAACACTGCTTTTGAACGTAAAAGCAGGGACTTCCCAGGCGGTGCACAGGTTAAGAACCTGTTCCTTGCAATGCAGGGAATGCAGGCTTGATTCCCAGCTGGGGAACTAAGATCCCAGACGCCATGACTACTGGGCCTGTGCACCACAAGCAGAGAGGCCGTGCACAGCAGGGAAGGACCCCGCACGGCCCAAAGGAGATCTCACAGGCTGAAGCTGAGACCCGGTGCAGTCAAATAAATATATACCTTACAACATATATTAAAAAAGATCCTAAAATCAGTCCACTTCAGGGAAGTCCATCCACACTGACGACTCTCCAGCTTTCAGAAAGTCAAAACTCACTCACTGTCAAACATCAAAATACTTCGTTATTTTGATGGTCATGTAGCATGGCTTGCCGAATCTTAATTCCTCAACTAGGGGCTGAACCCACGTCCCTGCAGTGGAAGCTCGGAGTCCCAACCACTGTACTGCCAGGGAGTCCCTAAAGCGTGTCGGGAGCCCCAAGGCAAACAGTGCAGGGGATGGGGTGTCACAAGGCCCAGCCAGCAGCCCAGGCCGCCGTCCCTGCGCCTCACACTCCAGACAGGAAACCACGCGCGGGTCCTGAAATCGGTGAGGCTGCGCCGCGCCTGAGCCCCCGCTACCCCATCTGCAGGGCCGCACCTCAAAGTCCAGCTCCCGCGCCAGCTCCCTGGAGCCCCCGAGTAACAAGCCCTCCCCTGTGCCGCCGGCCCCTGATGGGCGCCCATGTCTCACGGGCTGGCGACACCGTACTCTGCAGGGTCACACACTCAGCTCCCGACAGACTGGGCGGTATCCCAGCACAGGGCTCACAACCACAGGGCCCACAACCACAGGGCCAGCACGCAGCTCACGCCGAGCGGACAGGAGGCAGCAGCCCCCTGCGAGCTGGCACCCCAGCGGGGCAGATGAGCGGAGAAGGCAGCTCCACTGCGAGGCTGCGTCCCTCCAGCCCTTCGATGTAAAGCACGCATGCACACCGCAGCGGGGAACCCAGCTCCTCACTGACAAGCTCTGCATTTAACCAGCTGCCACGAGGACTTTTCCAGTCTGTAACGTCTTAATATTTTTGCACTATACTTTCTCCACTCTTAAATGCGTTGTTCCTCTGTGCTTGCTAAGGCTTCCCTGGTAGTTCAGATGGTAAGCGTCCACCTACAGTGTGGGAGACCCGGGTTCAATCCCTGGGTTGGGAAGATCCCCTGGAGAAGGAAATGGCAACCCACTCCAGTATTCATGACTGGAAAATCCCATGGACCGATGGGCCTGGTGGGCTATAGTCCATGGGGTCGCAAAGAGTCAGACACGACTGAGTGACTTCACTTTTGTGTGTGTTTGCTATTACTTCAAGAAAAGCACAGGCTTTTCCTCCCATGACAGACGTGCCAGTGGGGAATGAAGGCCCTTCCCGCCCAGCGCAGGCGGCTCCGGGTGGGCTGGGGGGACCTGGGGGCCGGGTGGCGACCCTCCCGGAGCCCAGCGCCACCATCCCAGGAGCAGGGCCAGGACCCCAGGGCGAAGGGCAGGTCAGAGCTCTGAGGACGACACCAAGGCCACCCCGTCACTGCCTCCTCCCGTGCGGAGAGGCTGGCACAGTGGGGGACTCTGCCCTTGACTCAGCAGCGGTCCTGGAGGCTCTGCAGACACTGTCCTTGGACGGGAGTGCGCCATGCGGGCCCCTCGCTCCTGGGAAGTGCTTCCTGCACGTACCACCCAGGGCTCAGGGCGCTGTCTCCAGGAGGACCTCTCCACCCAACCGCGCCCAGACCTTCCGCCCTGGCCTACCTTTCTCTCGGCCTCCGGAGGAGCCAAGGGCAGCAGCTGGAGGGTCCAACGGCCCGACTCCGGACGGCTGGCCGGGATCCTTCATGCGGTTGACCACGTTTTCAGACAGCTGTGGTAAGGATTGAGGGGAACAGTTACATTACAGAACCCTGGGGAAGTGACGTCCCTCACTCACACCCTGAATTTCTAAGCAGACCACCTCCTCAAGACCAACTCCCATAATGCACTGAATTCCACTCAGAACCACTCCTGTGGGCCCACCCTTCCCTGGGGGCGTCCAGGGTCCCACCACGGACAGCACCAAGTTAAGGACCTTCTCTCCCACTCCACTGATTTAGGTCATACCTGAATGGTCTAGTGGTTTTCCCCACTTTCTTCAATTTAAATCTGAATTTTGCAATAAGTTCATGACCAGAGCCACAGTCAGCTCCCAGTCTTGTTTTTGCTGACTGTACAGAGCTTCTCCATCTTTGGCTGCAAAGAATATAATTAGTCTGATTTCAGTATTGACCGTTTGGTTATGTCCACGTGTAGAGTCTTCTCTTGTGTTGTTGGAAGAGGGTGTTTGCTATGACCAGTGCATTCTCTTGGCAAAACTCTATTAGCCTCTGCCCTGCTTCATTTTGTACTCCAAGACCACACTTGCCCGTTAACTCCAGGTACTTCTTGACTTCCTACTTTTGCATTCCAGTCCCCTATAACGAAAAGGACATCTTTTTTGGGTGTTAGTTCTAGAAGGTCTTATAGGTCATCATAGTACGGTTCAACCTCAGCATTATTGGGTGGGGCATAGACTTGGATTACTGTGATATTGAGAGTTGGAAACAACAGAGATCATTCTGTCATTTTTGAGATTGCATCCAAGTACTCCATTTCGGACTCTTTTGCTATGAGAGCTACTCCATTTCTTCTAAGGGATTCTTGGCCACAATAGTAGATATAATGGTCATCTGAATTAAATTAGCCCATTCCAGTCCATTTTAGTCACTGATTCCTAACATGTCGAAATTCACTCTTGCCATCTCTTATTTAACCACTTCCAATTTACCTTGATTCACGAGCCTAACATTCCAGGTTCCTATGCAATATTGCTCTTTACAGCATCGGACTTTACTTCCATCAGCAGTCACATCCACAACTGGGTGTTGTTTTCACTTTGGCTCCATCCTTCATTCTTTCTGGAGTTATTTCTCCACTGATCTCCAGTAGCATATTGGGCACCTACCGACCTGGGGAGTTCATCTTTCAGTGTCCTATCTTTTTGCCTTTTCATACTGTTCATGGGGTTTTCAACGCAAGAATGCTAAAGTGGCTTGCCATTCTCTTCTTCAGAGGCCCACATTCTGTCAGAACTCTCCACCATGACCCGTCCGTCTTGGGCGGCCCCACACGGCTTGGCTCATAGCTTCACTGAGTCAGACAAGGCTGTGGTCCCTGTGGCCAGTCTGGTTCGTTTTCTGTGACTGTGGTCTCCATTCTGACTGCCCTCTGATGGCGAAGAGGCTTGTAGAAGCTTCCCATTGGAGAGACAGACTGTGGGGAATCTGATCTGGCTCCGGTTCTGATGGGCGGGGCCATGCTCAGTAAACCTTTAATCCAGTTCTCCACTGACGGGCGGGGGCTGTGTTCCCTCCCTGTCGTTTGGCCTCAGGCAGGGGCAATGGCAGCAATGGCGACCTCCTTCACAAGGACTCTGTGCCCTGACCCCGCAGCAGGCCACTGTCGACCCACGCCTCTGCAGGAGACTCCTGGACCCTCACGGGCAAATCTGGCTCAGTCTCTTGTGGGGACACTGCTCCTTTCTCCTGGTTCCTGGTGTGCATAAGGTTCTGTTTGGGCCCGCCAAGAGTCTGTTTCTCTGTTTCCCCAGTCCTGTGGAAGTTCTGTAATCAAATCCCACTGGCCTCCAAAGTCTAATTCCCTGGGGGTCTCAGTCCCTTTGCCGGCTCCATTACTTGCTGCAAGGGGTACACTCTGGGGAAGTGCCTCACATCCTACCGGCCTCATCTAAAGGTCTGCAAATACGCCAGGAGCAGGGGCCACTTCTCCATCCCTTCCAATTCCCCCAGGGCCACACTCACAGCAGAAAATCTAGCACAGCCTGATTCATTCACCCTGGTTCCCCCACGACAACTGGATAATCAAGGCTTTCCTTCATGGAGGAAGTGAGATGGGCCAGAGTGAAACAGCGAGGGAAGAGGCCAGAGTAACAGCCCCTGAGAGCGTTAGTCACTTTGCTGAACGCCTAGTACAGGCACAGCATCGCAGAGCACAGGGAGGGACGTGTTAAAAAGAGGACCTAAGGATGGAGCGCATGGCAGCAGCTCCACTTCAGGGGTCCGGGAGAGGAAAGTGCTCCCTGAGTGCACAGAGGCGCTGGCCTCGCACAAGAAGAAGAAATGACACGTATGTGCAGGACAGGCAGTGGCTAGAGAAACCACGGCGTGCCTCCTGTGAGACACTGCACAACCATCAAGAAAGGCAGGCAAGACACGTCCCTGTCAAGAGTCAGAGGACATCTCGTGCATCTCGAATTTGTAAAAAAGATTCACAATTAAAGAGGCAGACACGCAGCCTTGACACACACACATTCTCCAGTGTGTGCATCCGCTCAAGTGTACCTCACATGCTCCTGAGGCATATCCTACACCTGGGCAGGAGCAAACAGGCCAAGACTGTCACTTCTGGCACTTCTGTGCTGCAGTTTTTTACCAAGAACATTTTTTAGCAGCTAAAATTAAAATAATAAAATTGAGCCCCTCTGGTATTTAATAAAATAGCTAGTTGATGATCACGGGACAAGAGAAGACCTAGTAAGCACAGCAGTGGAAGAGAACTGAGAATACAGAAACAAACCTATGTATCTGTGCTTCACTGATTGACAAGGTGCCAAGACCACTTAATGGGTAAAGAAGAGTCTCGTCAACAGACGGTGCTGGGACAGCTGGCCGCCCAGGTGCAGCAGGATGAAGTTAGACCCCCATCTCACACCATATACCAAACCTAACTCCAAAGGGATCAGAGATCAAAATGCAGCAGTTAAAACAATGTAATTCTCAGAAGAAACTAGAGGGGTAAATCTTTATGACCTTGGCTTTGGCAGTGAGTTTGTAGGTATGACACTGACAGCAGGAGCAACCAAAGAGGAAACAAATGTATTGAACCTCAGCAAATTAAAGTGTTTTGTTTTTCAAAGGACACAATGAAGCAAGCTCAGGGATCACACACAGAATTTGCAAATCATTTATCTGACAAGGATATGTACCTAGAATATAAAAAGAACTACAACTCAACAATACAAAGAAAAATAATCGAATTTAAAAATAGGCAAGGAATCTGAAAGATCATGTCTTTAAAGAACATACACAAATGGCTAAAACCAAATGAAAGGATGCCCAGTATCCTTAGTCAAGAGAGATAAGCAAGTTCAAACCACAAGGAGATATCACTTCACACCCACTACAATATCCATAATCAAAAATTTCAGGTAGTAGCAAGTGTCGGCCAGGACATGCACAAGTCAGAACCCTAATACCCTGCTGGTAGCAAATAAATGGTGCTGTCACCATGGAAACCAGTCTGCAAGTTCCTCGAAAGTTTAACACAGCGTCACTGTTAGACCTGGCAGTTCCACTCCTGGTACCCGCTCAAGAGAAATGCAAATTCATGTTCACACTCATCTGCACCTGTGAGTTTACATCAGCATCATCCGTAACAGGTAAAGGTGGAAAAAAACTCACACGTCCATCAACTGGCATGGGGGATGAGTAAAAATAATGGAGTATCAGCCACAAAAAGGGATGAAGAATTCACACAGGCCACAGCATGATGACCTGAGAGCATCACACTTAGTGAAGGAGTCCACACACTGCACACCCTACTTGTGTGACGTATGCAGAACAGGCAACTCTCCAGAGATGAAAGGAGGCTAGCTGCCTTGGGGTTGGGTGAAGGCGGAAACAGGGACTGACAGACAGAAAACGCTAAGAGGTGGGTTTTTCCACATAGTATTTGATATCTCTATTTCAAAACTAACATGTCATTAAAATCCAAGAAGCATGAGAGTGGTGAGTGCTGAGAAAGAATAAAATACAGTCCTGCAGGGCCGAGCACACATGGGGATGGTGGGAAGACCCCTCAGAGGAGACGGCACTAATGGGGACCCCTGCCCTGACATGAGGAGGCCTGCCAGGCTCACATCTTAAGAATCAGGGGAAAAAGATCTAATTCCGAGCAGAGGGAAGGGTGAGTGCAGGCCTCTCAGAGGAGCCAAGTCCGGCCTGTCTGAGAGCCTGACGGAGGCCATGTGTTAGGCTGTGGTGGGCGGGGAAGCTCTGCACAGCTGGGGGGGGCTCTGGCATCCTCGTCCCAGGCCCCCAGGGGGATCCACCAAGCTGCACCACCTGGGGAGCGAGGGGTTAAGGAGAACACTGGCAAGCTTCTCAGGGGCAGGAGGAGATTTGTAATATTTTTTAATGTTGCTGCAAAATAAAGCAAGGAATATTTTTAATCAACAAATACACACAGACACACACACAGTAGTCATGCGAGAATAAACACCATCTGGGCAGCGCTCCCTGTACCAACACAACCAGAACGGAGGCCCCAGAGCAGACGGGTCCAGGGACTCGGGGCCTGAGGCCCACCGGTCACTGTGCTATCAGAGCTGGGCACGGGGAGCTGGGCACGGTCAGGGGGCGGAGGGCCAAACCCCAAGCAGCGCTGGGAAGGAGGAGCCCACCCACACCCAGCTGTGGGGCCCTGACCCACTCCTCCCTTCTGGAAGCTTCCTGTTCCACACCCGGAAACGGGACCCAGCACGCTGAAGCGGCTGGTGCAGAGCGAGGACAGGGGCTGTGAGGCCAGATGGGCCTGGGTCAGAAGCCAACCAAGCGACTGCTGGCTGCCTGACCCCGGGCAGGGACCCCCATCTGCTCCACGTGCCCCTCGGTGGCATGGCAGTAGCTCACGGTGCGGGCGGTCACATGGCTGAGCCACACAGGGCCGCTTCGAGGCCCACGGTGAAGAGACCGCACACCTGGATGGACACAGGCGTGGAGCGGGGTGACCCACAGCACGGCGCACACAGCGGGGCCTCGTTCCTACAGAGACAGGGAGGCGGCACGCCATGGAGGCTTGGGAGCGCCTGGAAGGGTTTAGGAAGGTGGCAGCTGCTGGCCTGTGAACACAGATGCATCCCACAGCCTTCGAGGAATGGGTGAGGGGCAGGTGACCCCCCCTTGCTGGAGAGGGCGCGTCCTCACTGAGCCCAAAACACACTATGTGTGCACGTCCTGAGTCCAACCCAGCAGCTTCAGTCCACGGGAAAATGACACGCTGCACAGCGGGTGGCGAACCTGGGACCAGAAATCAGGGTCGTTGCAGCCTCAGAGCACAGGGCAGACTGGAGACAGGATGAGAGGTCCCCACAGTCTGGAAGGGGCGGCAGCTCCCAGCTGTGGGAGGAACTCGACCCGCCAGATGCCAGGGGCTCCCCTGAAAGACAGGGATATGATCAGCCTGGCCCAGGCATGTGGGCACCTCCACCTGCCAGGCTCCTGGCCGGGCCCACCCCACTAAAGACGAAGGCGTGCGTGCCTGACGGCGACACAGCTGCCCCAGAGCAGCACAGACGGGCCTCAGCACAGAGGCCACGGGCAGATCTAGATCCCTGAGGGATGCTTGGTGAGGGCAGCCACAGGGAGCCGGGCTGCGGCGAGGGGACAAGTCGGTTCTCACAGCAGGGCGGGTCCCAGGAGGAGAAGGTCAGCAAGCTGCCTCTCCTGCCATGGACGGTGCTTTACTGAGCCCAGGGCAGGCAGTGGAAGGAGGAGCACGCCTGTGCTCACCAAAGGCCTACCTAATTAGCAAAACATCAACATGAAAATTAACAGCTTTTAGTCTGAGAAAGCGACCCCTATAGACACGTGTGAGAGGCGGCTGCAAGGAGGCTGCTTTCCAAGCACCATTCTTCGCATCAAGCAAGGCTCTGGGTGCCCCAGGTGACGTCCTCACAGCCTCACACAGGATGCGGGCTGGGGGCCCTCACGCCGCGGCTGTTCACGCGCCATCTTCCAAGGACCCTCTGGGTGCCTGCCGCACCCTCCTTCCCTGGCCCACGGCTCCTGCGAGCAGGCCAAGCACCACACAGGCTCCAGACAAGACTCGGACATCCAGCCCCAGGTGGCTCTGCCCTCCTGTGACTCTAAGAAGATGCCTCTGCTTTGCTGCAGCGGTTGCCGTGGAGATTCTGTGGCTAGTCCTTCAGTTGTCTGTGAGCTGAAATTAGATCCACAGATCAAATCCAAGTATCTGGACAAGAAGAGTCCTGGAGGCCAGTGACTGCCAGTGCCCCAGGGGCCCGGCAGGTGACACAAACGGAGGAGGCGGCCTAGCAGTACAGGGGGCCAGGGGCGCGGTGAGAGAAGACCCCGGGGAGGGAGGCGACCTCACAGCTCTAGCCAAGGGCTGCCACACGCAAATGCAGACCAGTCTTTTGATGTTTACCTCAAAGAACTAAAAAGTGAGTTGATGCAAAGCCTCCAAGTTTCAAAATGCTGTGAATACCCTGAAGTTCCCAGGCTGATGGTTTCATTCAAGAAGTAAGGAGCCAGGGGCTTAAACCTCTGTCCAAGGGTCCTGCTTGTAAGCCTGGCTCTGGGTCCCATGCTGGAGCCAGAGACCAAGAGCAGAACTCCCTCCCCCCAGAGCAGAGGCTGCAGGACCCAGGATGGTGACCTCTGACAGTGCAGAGGGAACCTGTGAACAGGTCCTGAGCCTGAGGAAGAAGTTCCCCAAGGATGGGGGCAAATCCCCCAAGGATGTCTTTCAGGGGAGCCCCTGGCATCTGCTGGGTTGAGTTCCTCCCACAGCTGGGAGCTGCCGCCCCTTCCAGACTGTGGGGACCTCTCACCCTGTCTCTAGTCTGCCCAGTGCTCTGAGGCTACGATGACCCTAATTTCTGGTCCCAGGTTCACCACTCACTGTGCAGCGTGTCATTTTCCCGTGGACTGTCCTGCAGACAGAGGAGCACAGAAGCAGGAAACGGCAGGGCAGGAGCACACATCCTCCCCGAGGGACGGGCGATGACAGGAGAAGGTGATGCCAGCACACACACGGCCCGTGAGTCAGGCCCGGAAACCGCTGTAGGCAGTGGGAAGCACCTAAGAATGAGATGGAAGCAGGCTGCATCCTGAGCATCAACCCTGGGATGACACTGACCCAGCCGCTGGAGGGGCCGCCTCTGGGAGCAAGGCCACTGGACCCGCAAAGGAGGAACCTCCATTGCAACTGTATGGGTTCTATCACCACTGCCTGATACCAGCTCAAAAGTAAAGTTTACCTTTTCAGAACACATGACCCTGCTAGCACCAGCAAGGACAGATTTGTGGGAGGCAAGCCTGTTGGGAGAAAGAACAATTTATCAGAGACGCAGGGGAAGGATGGGTGGGCCTGACTGAGATCAAGCGTTCCTGAGGGGAAAGAAGGGTAAAATAGAAGCAGGGGAAGGGAAGACCCAAGAGTTGTCACTGGACATAGAGCAAAAGCGCACCCAGCCTCCTGGGTGAGGACCAGCTGGATGGACCTTCACACGTGAGGAACATGACGAATTCCCGACAGGCAGCAGGGGACACGTGAGCCCAGGGGACACAGTGAATTACGGGTGCCGGGGGAACCGCAGGGAGACCCGGCCAGCAGCGTCGGACAGCTCCGGGCTGGGTTCAGAATCCAGTCACCAACAGCTCACAAGTAAGGACGAAGGAGGTGGCCGGGGTGGGGTGCAGGAGGGAAGGAGGCTGAAAAGGAAACGCTGTGCAGGGACAGCAGTGGGGTCCTGGAAACCAGGGACCGCAGAAGACACACAGTGACCTCCCTCCAGGGTGGAACCCGCAGGGTCAAGAGAGCAAGTGGACTCAAGATGAGCCTATAGGAGCCAAAGTGGACAACCCCTTTATGTTTACATGAATTGACCCTTGACCCAGGAAGACATTCAGCGCTGCTCTGCACAGTCACAGATGGCAGCATGGAATTTCACCTTCCATGAGGGACACCCCCCAAAGTCACCTGGGCACTCACCCCATGTAAATTCATTACTGGCTATACCACGGTACTACCCAGAGGACATCACAGGACGGCCGGAGGTGCCCTGATCACCAGCTCCGCTGTCCCCACACACGGTGAGTCTGGGAGCCCAAGCCGAGGAACAAGGGCGCCATCCCACCTTTAGGACAACCCTTGCCCTCAGCAGCTTGGGCCCAGGGGGAGGGACCGAAAGTGCCCTGCTCCCCTGCAGAATCAGCTCCTTTGTGTCCAGAGACCTTGGCTCCGGGAGATGTGGTGTTCTGGGAGCATCAAGGAGAACCCATCTGGAAAGTGTCTGGCCTGGGACCAGCACCCAAGCCACACCGCCAGACTCCACACCCAGACGCACACATGTGCTCACAGCAAAGCTGGGGAGAACTGGGTTATCCGACTCCCGGCTGTTTCCCGTTGTGAGCCATCCACAGCACTCACCAATGGTCAGCGGTGAGCAGGGTGAGAGTGGGGAGGACTCATGACCAAGCCAGTGAGGCACCTGTGCTGAGTACAGCCCTGCCCCACACGTAAAGAGGAAGACGTGGCCCCCTGGGAGTCAGGGCTCCAGGCCAAGTGCCCTGGCCTCTCCTGTTCTCCACACTGATCCTAACAGGTGCTAAACCAAAGGATGTGATGCAACGTGACACAATCAGCAGTGTTGATGGTCACATTGAGACATTCGAGATGCATGTCACTGGGTAACGGCAAGGTGGAAAAGGAAGTCCACTGCACACATGCAGAAAGAGTGAAGCCTTGAAAGAGTGAAAAGCAGAAGAGTAAGGCTCTCAGGTCACAGGTCACCAGCTTGGGTGAAAATGATCCTCAAGTTGCCAATCCAATGACACAATTCCACACACACATAGTAATGATCCAGAAGCTAGTGAGTAAGGCAGTCTGCACTCCCCAAGCTTACAGAAGAAAAACAGGCTATAAGGATGCAGAGGAAGGGGTGATGAGAATATTAAAAGATAAAATCACCAATCTGATAAAGAGTAACTATGAAAAACGTACAGCTAACATACTCAGTGGTGTAAGACAATGTTTTCTCCCTGAATTCAGCACCAAGACATGCGTTCTCATCAATTCTACTCAATACTGTAGTGGACATTCTAGCCAACACAACAAGGCATGAAAAAGAAAGTAAGGGCATCCAGACAGGAAAGAAAGAAGTAAAACTCTCTTCATTTTGGAGGCACCATGATCATACCTACATAAACCTTAAGGAATACACACACAACAGAAAACCCTACTAGAGCTAATGAATGAGTTCAGCAAAGGTGCTGGACACAAGATCAATATACAAAAATGAACTGCATTTCCACATGCTAGCAGTGGAGGATTCACAAATGAAATTAAGGACACAATTCCATTCACAGTAGCCTCATAAAGAATAAAATGCTTGGGAATACTTTTTAAAGAAATGTGAGCCTTATACACTGAAAGTATAAAATACCACTGAGAAAAACTTTAAAAGATCTAAATAAAGAAAAAGAGATTTCATATTCATAGCCTAGAAGACTCCATATTGTTAAAGTGACAATTCTCCCAACATAACCTTATAGATTCAACACAAACCCCATCAAAATCCCAATAGGCTTTTTACAGAAGCTGACAAATTGATCTTAAAATATGTGTGGACATGCAAAGGACTTAAAACAGCCGAACAATCATGGGAAAAAAAGGAACAAAATTGGAGTCTTATACTTCCCCATTTTGAAACTTCCCACAAAGCTTCAATAATCATGAGTTTTGTACTAGCAAAAAGATAGACATATAGCATACAAATCAGTGGAATTTAAACAGAATTAAGAGTCAAGATATAAATTCTGAACCATTATGTTTATGGTCAACTGATGTTCACCAAGGTCCCAAGGTAATTCAGAAGGGGAAACGGTAGTCTTTTCAAGAAGGGAGCTGGAAAAATTATTTCATACAAAAAAATAATAAAAGACTGACAGAGTTCAACATGCTCAGGTGCTTGAACCAAATCCAACTCAAAACCTGATTTTATAAATTTTGTAAATATTTTATAAATAAAGTTTTACTGGATCACAGCCACACCCACTCATTTTACATACTACCTATAGCTGCTTTCACCATAAAATGGCAGAGTTTAGTGATAAAGACTTTCTGCTCAGCAAAAGAGAAAGTATTTACTTTCTGGTCATTTACAGAAAAACTGCCAACACCTGACTTAGAGCCTTACTTCACAACATCCACAAAATTTAACTAAAAATGGATAAATGTAAAAGCCAAAACTATAAACCTCTTAGAAGAAAACACCAACAAAAATTTCCACAACCTTGGGTTAGGCAAAGATTTCTAGGATATGACACCAAAGTCCAACCACTGAAAGAAAAACATTAATAAACTAAACCACATCAAAACTACGAATATTTGCACTTCAAATACACCATTAAGAAAATCAAAAGACAAACCACAGATTGGGAGAAAATATCTGCAAATCATAACATCATAAAGGGCTTGTAATCAAGAAATAAAGAACTCTTACAACTCAATAATAAAGATAAATAATCCCATTAAAAGCTATTAAAAGTGGGTAAAAGATTTGAATACACATTTCACCCCAAAAATATGTGGGTGGAAAATAAGCACAAGAAAAAACATCCAACATGATTAGTTATTAGGAAAATGCAAATTCAAACAAGATACCATTTCACACTCAACTAGAATTGCTGTAAACAAAAAGAAAGTAACAAGGGTTGGTGAGGATATGGAGAAACTAAAATCCTCATACACTGCTGGGGGAAATGTAAAATAGTAGAGTCACTTTAGAAAATAGTTTGACAGTTTCTTAAAACGTTAAACCTAATAATTCACCAAATGTAAAAAGAGTGACCTAGCAATTCAACTCTTAGGTTATTTATCCAAGAGAAATGAAAACATTATGTTCACAAAAAAACATATACACAAATGTTCACAGCAATATTATTCATAACAGTCAAGAACTAGAAACAACTCAAATGTCCATCATTGTTTAACTGAATAAATAAACCCAGAAAGTCCATATGAGATGCCATTCGGCAACAAAAAGGAATTACTAAGACACACCACAATGCCGAGGAACCAACACCAAGACCATTGTTCTCAGTGAAGGGAACTAGACATGAAATATTGGTGATGTATTTATATGAAATATCCTGAAAAGGCAAAAAAAAAAAACCAGAGGCAGAAGGCTTAGTGGTTAGGGTTAGGGTAGTAGGAATGGGGAGTGACTGCAAATAGGTACTAGGGACCTTTTTAGGTTTTGTAATGTTCTAAAATTCCATTGTGACAGTTGGTCAACTCTGTAAATTTGCTTTAAAAAAAAACAACACTGAAATGGTGAGTTTGATATGTAAAATAAATTGCAGCAAAGCCATTTAAAAAAAAAATCATCAGATAAAATCTTTCCAAAGCTCCACCTGTTTAGAGAACCACCATGTTGCATCCAGGGTAAAATGTAAACAGCCCTGCATCACCTGCCTAGCCTCATCACCTGGCCACCTCTCCACCATCCCAACAGTGTGGCTGCCAGCACACAGGCTACAGAGCTGGAAAGTCTGAGCTTCCAGCTCTACCACAACTTTGCTGTAACCAGGGGTTCCTTCCCCTCCTTGAACCTGTTCCTAAACCTCTGAAACAGGGATGAGATCTCACAAGGTCAGCCTGGGGACCAGATTACAAAGCACCCTGAAACCACTCAACTCAGAGTTTGAGTTGACAGTTTGAGTCAACAGACAGTCCTCTCCCCACTGGCCCAAGCCCATTACAGTCACCACCTCTGAGAAGCGCTGTCTGACCAGCCCACCAGGAAGCCCCATTGCTCTTATCCTTTTTGTTTCCTTCATGGCCCTTGCAGGGGGTTTTTCTTCTTCTTTTTTTTTTTCTTAGTCAGTTCCTCATCCTGGGCTGAGGTCTCCATGGGGACAGACCTTGTACTTTGCCCCCTGTTGTCTCTCCCAGGCCAGGCCCAGCTCACAGTGAGCACTTGCTGAGGTGGTGGGGTAAGTGTGGTACCCAAGCCTGCGTAGAGGGCACATGGCCTCCGGTGTGAGCACATGGGAGCTGGCCCTCATGTCCCACTACCTCCTCCAGTCTTCCCCTCAGCAGTGCCCCAGACCCGCCTCCTGGAGCAATGAATGATGGTGAAGAGGGTGTAGCTCTGAGGGTGAAAGGAGCCTGGAGACACTGCTAGAGCAGCAGCCTTGGGGAGTGACTTGGGCAGGGGATCGGGGGTCAACTGGTTCAAAGAGTCTACATGCTGACAAGAAAACACAGAAGAACTATACAAAAAAGATCTTCATGGCCCAGATAACCACAGTTGTGTGATCACTCACCTAGAGCCAGACCTCCTGGAGCGAAGCCCAGGTGAAGATATCCAGACATCCTGGGTGAAGTCAAGTGGGCCTTAGAAAGCATCACTACAAACAAAGCTAGTGGAGGTGATGGAAATCCAGCCTGAGCTATCTCAAATCCTAAAAGATGATGTTATGAAAGTGCTGCACTCAATATGCCAGCAAATTTGGAAAACTCAGCAGTGGCCACAGGACTGGAAAAGGTCAGTTTTTATTCCAATCCCACAGAAAGGCAATGCCAAAGAATGCTCAAACTACCACATAACTGTACTCATCTCATACACTACGAAAGTAATGCTCAAAATTCACCAAGCCAGACTTCAAAAGTACGTGAACCGAGAACTTCCATATATTCAAGCTGGATTTAGAAAAGGCAGAGGAATCAAATTGCCAACATCTGCTGGATCATCGAAAAAGCAAGAGAGTTCCAGAACAACATCTACTTTTGCTTTATTAACTACGCCAAAGCCTTTGACTGTGTGGATCACACCAAACTGTGAAACATTCTTAAAGAGATGAGAATACCAGACCACCTTACCTGCCGCCTGAGAAATATGCAGGTCAAGAAGCAACAGTTAGAACCAGACATGGAACAGACTGGTTCCAAACTGGGAAATGTGTACGTCAAGGCTGTATATTGTCACCCTGCTTATTTAACTTCTATGCAGAGTACATCATGCAAAATGCCAGGTGGGAAGAAGCACAAGCTGGAATCAAGATTGAAATATCAATAATCTCAGATATGCAGATGAGACCACCCTTATGGCAGAAAGCAAAGAGGAACTAAAAAGCCTCTTGATGAAAGTGAAAGAAGAGAGTGAAAAATCTGGTTTAAAACTCAACATTCAAAAAACTAAGATCATGGTATCTGGTCCTATCACTTCACGGCAAATAGATGGGGCAACAACGGAAACAGTGACAGACTATTTTGGGGGCTCCAAAATCACTGCAGATGGTGACTGCAGCCATGAAATTAAGCTGCTTGTTCCTTGAAGTAAAGCTATGATCAACCTAGACAGCATATTAAAAAGCAAAGACATTACTTTGCTGACAAAGGTCCGTCTAGTCAAAGCTATGATTTTTCCAGGAGTTATGTATGAATATGAGAGTTGGGCCATAAAGAAAGTTGAGTGTGGAAGAGCTGATGCTTTTGAACTGTGGTATTCGGAAAAGATTCTTGAGAGTCCCTTGGACTGCGAGGAGATCCAACCAGTCCATCCTAAAGGAAATCAGTTCTGAATATTCATTGGAAGGACTGATGCTGAAGCTGAAACACCAATACTTTGGCCACCTGATGTGAAGAACTGACTCATTTGAAAAGACCCTGTTGCTGGAAAAGATTGAGGGCAGAAGAAGAGGACGACAGAGGATGAAATGGGTGGTTGGCATCACCAACTCGACGTACATGAGTTTGAGCAAGTTCCGGGAGTTGGTGATGGACAGGGAAGCCTGAGGTGCTGCAGTCCATGGGGTCGCAAAGAGCCGGACATGACTGAGGGACTGAACCAGACTGAACTGAACATGCTGACAGGCAACCACCTTTAACTGAGTCACCTAAGATGGCTATGTGAGGGGCACCGGGAACAGTCACATACAGGACATTCTGGCCATGTGCATACCTCCTCTTACTGGAGGATGCCATTAAACATACTAACTGAAATGACATCTTTATCTATTTCACACATGCTTGCTCAGAAAAAAAATGGAGAATATAATTGCAGCATTTTGCATTAATTTTTTTTTACCGTCCTTGGAATTAGGGCTTGAACTCAATATGTAAATGTATGCCAGTAAGTGTGCAGTCCATGGGGTCGCAAAGAATTGGACATGACTGACCAACTAAAGTGTGCAAACTAGCAAGGCCTTGGCACATGATTTTAAGGGAACTAGAGGGCTTTCCAGGACCAGGCCTGGGGGATTAAGTACAAGAGGTCTTTAGGAATGTTTAACTTTCTCTGAAGGAGCAGGCAGGTGTTCTTTCGCATTCACTTTCTAGTACATTAATTTCTCATTTGATTTATCCAATAACCTATTCCAGTGATTTTTACTCACCTGCTTAGAGACAAGGTGGACTCCTCAATCTCAAGTCACTTTGCTGGCATGAGAACCTTATGCCAACCACTGCACTGCCATCACCTTTCTCTGGTCTCCCTCTCTCAAACTAGGCTCTCAAGTGGATAGAAGGATGGATGGATGGACATATGGAAGGAACAGAGGAAAGAACGGAGAGAGGAAGAGAAGAAAGAAGAAAGGGCTCTCACAGCTTGGGGCTATCACCCACCTGTACGCCTTTGCACAAGTCATTCTCTGATGAGTGTGCCCAAAGCTCCCTCTAGTTTTAACAGTTTCTGGTAGAAATAAGCAGGGCACCAGCACCATGCCTAGACAGTGAGAGACTGTCACAGTTTTCACAGTGCCTTCCATATCACTGGGGATGTACGTGCGTTGGAGCTTGGAGTTGTGAGAAAAGGCTATTGCTTGTCCTGGAAAGATCTGGGTTAAAGTCCCAGAAGTAACACCTTGAACAAGTTCCCTAACCTCTCTAAGCCTGATTCTCCAGTTGTAAGGAGAATTTCTACTTTGCAGACCTGCTAAAAGAACTAGAATTAAAATGTACCCATCTGTCATAAAACCCAAAAGAGATGATGCTCCTCTATCAACTTAAAGGAGTTCCCTCAGATGCCTCTGACTGACCAAACTTTCCAACACTCCCCAAACCAGGTAACAACAGTGGGCAAGTGCCCAGACAGAGCCTGGAGAATCTTTCTAAATTCTGACTCAGGTACTGCTTCTAACCTTCAAACAGGAGCTGAGCCATCTTCTCCCCATTTTTTCTTTGCCTCAAGTCAGTTCAAGACTGGACAACACCTAGTAAGCACCAAATATGCTAAGTAGGTTAGGCAGAGAATAGAGGACCCCACAAAACACTGTACTTTTTCTAAACACATGCACACGTCATCTTATCCTAGGCAGCATCTAGGATTATCACAGCGTTTCCATTTTTTCTTTTTAAGATGTAGTGACTGAGACTCAAAAGATAAAGCTGTTCACTTCAGGTCACACAGGTAATGAGCATCGCTGGAGAATTCAGAGCCCCTGACTTTCTTTTCTGACCCACCTCCCTAATTAGTGAATTCACCAAGGCCCGGCTGGGTGCCTTCCACGGACACTTGGTGCCTGCCTCACTGGGTTCTCCATTTAATCACTCAGCACCGGTTTAAAAAGCACCCACGACATGCGAGGCACAGGTGCGGGAGGAAGGGGGCTCCTGGAGTCAGCCTCGCTCAGTGCCAACTTGCTAGCTTGACGTGAGAGGTACTTCAAGCCTCAGTGCCTCAGCTGTCCTCCATCCACAAAATGGGCCAACAGAAGCCGACTTCTCAGAGGGCTGTGGAGAATTAACTGACAGGATACCCGCAAAGGGTGTACCACAGCCCACGCCCGGGCTGGGGACTCAAACGTGAGCCTGGGGAGGCTGTAGTCAGACAATAGCTTTGGCCTCAAGGCGGAGACACTGCGGCAGGAAGCACAATTAAGAACTAAAGCCTGCACATAAGTTTTCAATAGTGGTGAGCGACAGCCACGACAAAAACCCGTGTGTGGCCGCGGGAGTGGGCAGGCGCTTCAGACCTTGCCACAGAAGGATGCTGAGGTGAGACCTCAACCACAAGAACTAAGGAGCAGATTTGAGGGAAACTGGAGGCGCGAACACAGCCCCGTGCGGGGGTCGCGAGCGGAGCAGGTCGCACCTCCACGGACGAGGCCTTGAGGCCAGCGAACGGGTGGCAGGGGTTGGGAGGGACTGGCACGGGGGAGGGGGTGGGGGCGTTGGGAGGGGCTGGCACGTGAGGTGGTCGGTCAGGTCATCAGCGCAGCTCCGGAACTCAAGGGGTGCAGCTCGTCGTCCTCTTACAGGAGTTGTCGTCCGAAGGCGGCGAGGACGCGGATCCGGGGCGAAGGTCCAGACAACGAAGCCCCGCCCCCCATCTCCGCCCATCCTGTCACCCGGAGGAGACTAGGCCTGAAGCGCCCTCCCCCTCGCGGTCCTCTCGCGGCCAAGCGGCGGCACGCCTCCAAACGCCCTCCCGCCGGCCGGCCGCTCACCCGGATGCCCTGCAGCACCCGGACCCGCTCCTCCTCGTCCATCCCGAAAGACGCCCTGCGGCCCTCGCGGCTCTCGGCGCTGCCCATGGCGGGTGGCGGCTCAGGAGCGCCGGCGCTTACGGGACCGGCGCCACCTGCCAACAAAACCGCGTCCTATTGGCGGCCGCTCGGAGTCCAGCCAATCCCGGCGCGGGCCGCCGGGCATTGTGGGGGCTGTAGTCTCGCAGCGCCTCCTGCCGGACCGGGAGCACGAGGCGCGGCGTCCGAGTTCAGACAGCGCGCGGCGGGATGGGTGAACGAGGGAGCCGGGCCAAAGGGGCCAGGACACCAAGGAGGCCGCACAGGGCGGGCGGAGCCACCGCAGGTTCGCGGTGAAAAGGCAGAGAACGGGCCTGTGACTGAGCGTCCTCGGCGCTGAGGAAGACGACGACGTCGCGATGCGGGAGAGAAGCTGGACCTGGCGGACGCTCTTCTCAGGGGAGGAAGCGGTGGAGGAGGAAATTCGTGCGAGGCCCCTGAAGCGGGAGAAGGAGGCCGAGGGCCCAGCTCGGAGAGCATGAGGGAGCAGAGCAGACCTGAGGAGGGCGGCCAGAGCGGCCAGGGCCTTGCCGGCAGGAGGACGAAAAACGGTCCTCAGCATTCAGGAGACACGCGACGTGCCGGAGCGTCGTGTTCACGCCTGCCTAACTGGGTCACACGTGTAATGGACGGGGTGACCAGCGAAGTGCTGACATTGATTTGCCAAAGTGCGCCCCAAGCGGAGTTTGGAATCTGGAACTGGGGCACCCCCTGCGGTGTCCCAAGGAGGAAGAAACAGGAAAAAAAAAAAAACAAACCAAGGAGGATCTTGGAACGCAGGGACGGAAAAAGAAATAGACCCTTTTTAGTCCTTCCCTCCCCTATGTTGTAGCCATTAAGGAATTTCATGTCCTCCTGGGCAGTATAACCTGTGTCCCCTTCTGCCCCGGTAAGGAGAAGGTATTTGCCCTACTCTTCTTTCACTCAGAAGACGTGCCAGACCCCTATCCCGCTCCTTGCACCCTGGGTATAAAAAGGGACCAAGGACCCCCTGTTCAACTGTTGGCTCGCCCTTGAGCCAACCCACTGTTTTAACAGTGTCTCCCACTCTAACAAACTTTATTTCTCTGTCACTCTGTCTTGTGTTTGGAAATTCTTTTCCAGCCCGCAATCGGACCACGACACTTCCCATCCTGACTGCTCTATGAAATAGTAAGGGTCATTCAGAGCCTCTTGGAACCTGGAAGGGCAGGGGTGAGGAGGAGAGGGTGGAAGAGAGAGTGAGCTGCTGAGTTGAGAGCAGCCGGTGGCCGGCAGCAGGGAGCCTAAGAGGATTTTTATTCTCCACAATGACAGGGACATCCGCCAGTTTCCTTCAGATTACTTTGATTAGCAAATCTCCCTGCATCCCTTCCATCCTCCATCTCTCTCCTATAAACAGAGCCTGAGTAGGGGATTCTGGTGCAAGTTGTTTATTGGGGGAATACCTCAGGAGAAAGCCAAAATGCCATCAAATTTGTGAAGCTCTCTGCAACCCCAAAATGGAAGACATCTTTGAAGTAGCCGTGGAGATGGTTGACAAGGCCCATCTCCGAAGCACAGCCTGGTCAACATGCAGAGCACCACCTGCCCTTCACCACCATATGAATGTGAGGGAGACAGTAGCGGCCTCCCCACTGCCCTGCCCTGGCAGACACTGGTGGTTGGGGGAACCTCCTCTCTCCAGCCTCCTCTTTCCACAGGGAGAAACAGGCATTAGCATGACACTCGGTAAAAGTTCAGGTGGGGACTCTCCCCTTTCCTCTCTGAGGTCGGCCTGCCTGCTCAGAGCACGTGCTTCCCACGGGGAGGACTCAGGGCTGATAGTCTGGGTCTGTGAAGGATGGAGGTGCTTCCCATCTGCCTGCCTGGGCAGGTCGGACGTCTCTCCTTGTGTGGGTGTGGAGGTGCCGGGCCTGGGCTAGTAGCATCACCCCCGCAGTGCCCACCTCCTTCAGCCCAGAGGGAGGGAGTGGCCACAGAAGGCCACTGCCCCTCTGAGTAACAGACGAGTCTCCCAGCAGCCAGTCTCTCCTGGAGTGGCACTGGTCACCAGAGCCAGGCCCCGACAGAGGGGCAGGGTGGCCTGGGTGGCTTTGACCAGCCAATCACTCCCGGGGTCTGAAGGAACCAGCCGCCAACATCAGGAGGCCTCTCCACCGCTGCAGGTGCCCTGCAGGCTCTCCCGCCATCCAAGAAGTGTTGCTGGGGAGCAAGCCTCCAGGCGGGACCTGCCTCCCCCACGCCAGGTTCCTTTTTGCTGCAGCTTCGGCCTCAGGAAAGGATGCTTGGGGGAAGAACCGGCCAGAGAGGCACCCGGGAGCCGAGAGAGAGCCTGTGCCCCAGCGCGGCCCCAGGACGGGCAGCCCCTGTCACGGTTCTCCCGCGGGCCGCGGGGACTAGGGGACCGCTAGCTCAGTGGGAAGAGAGGGGCTTGGTTCAGCGAAGGCGCGTGTGCCACGGGCTGCGGCGGGGTCGGCGGAGCGGAAGCGGTCTGCTGATGGCTGCCTCTTCGCGAAGCGGTCCCTCCTTAGATGCCCCCGCGCACCCGGCGCGCGCGCGGGTACACGCTGCAGGTACCAACGTGCACGCGCAGTTGCACATGTGCGCGTGCCCCAACCGCCCCAGCTGTAACCTGGGCTGGGCTTCCCATCTCTCCAACACAGACTCCGGCCCCGCTCCGTGTAGAGGCTCTACCTTGGGGCGGGCACAGCCAGGCCCAAGCTCGCGGAGCAGCCCGGGCACCTCCACAGCCTCGGGGACCCGCCCACCCGGACCTGCCTCGGTGGTTCCCCCGGAATGTCGCGCCCCCATCCCCCGCCTCTCACCTCACACTTCTGTGTTTTCTTCCCTCCTGATAAGATCACTTTCTGGATCGTTGTTGCCTGTTATTTGTTTATGGTTGATCTCCAGGCAATACCACCCACACAGCTCCCGAGAAAGACTCTTCAAAGCCTAGGGACTGTGTCGGCTTCATCCGCTTCATTCATTCCGGAGTTCCTAGCACCTGGCACAGGCCCTGGGACGGACCGCGTGCTCCGGCTGGCCTAGTCACTGACCGACTGACTGACTAGGCCCCCCTGCTGGTGAGCCAGCCGCTCCAGGTTCAGAGTCAAGAATCTGAGCAATTGAGAGGAGGGACTTTCACTTCAGTGCCAGCTGTGCTGCCCAAGTGGTGGCTTCAGCAAGTTCCTTCGCAGCCCTCTGCCTCAGTGTCCCCATCTGTAAAACGGGCATAAGCACAGTACCTACCTGTAGCGGTGATGTGGGATTGGCTGAGTTGATACAGGACAGCACAGGGGCCCAGAACAACACCTGACAAAGAGGAAACATTCAATTATCACTAGTTATTGTTACACTATTCAGCATCCAAAGAAACCTCCCGAGGTGGGGCTCGGATAGGGGCTCTGAGATCGCAGAGACGGGATTTGAACCCTGGTCCAAACATCTCAGACGATGAAGCCCTTTCTAAGGCTCCACCGGCTTCAGCGCCTTCCTGGGTGTGTGGTCTGCCTGGCCCTTGGTGTGAGGCTTGGGAGCTGGGATGAAGGCCCGGCAAAGGGTGAGGGAGAGGGGAGGAGGGGTTGCGGCCCCAACTCCCAGACCTGATGGGAGACCATCCTGGCACTGACTCCCCCACTTCCACCTCCTTCAGCCGCACCCCCTCGCCATCGCAGGCCTCCTAACGGGTTCTATGAATTCATTAAAATGTATGCACAAACTAAGGAAACAACATCGCACCATAATAAGAGCTACAAACTGACACGATTCCCCCTAGAGCTAGTGGTCATTCTGGCTGCCTGCTTGGCACAATGGTTTTCCAGCCTTTTGCACCTATTAGAGGAAGTAGGGGCCCATTGGGAGTGCCGGCTGGGGTCTGAGTAGCCAAAGGGGCCTCCGTCAGAGCTGCCTGTGCCTTCTCTGCATTCAAGGTCCCACACAGAGCTGGGGCCACGCCAGAAAGTGACTGGGGACCGTTCCCTTTCCTCCCATCATCTCTAGCACCCCTCTCAGCCAAATTAAACAAAAATACCTTCCAAGTGGAAGCCTTGTGTTTGCTGCAAGATAGGCTTCCTAGGTTTTCACCAGTGTGAGAGAGAAGAAAATTTTCTATTAATTTAATTGCAATTCCCTGACTATTACTATATCTAAAGTTAAGCATCTTTTTATTTACATTGATGTTCTTTTGGGCTTTCCAGGTGGTGATAGTAGTAAAGAACTTGCCTGCCAAGGCAAGAGACCTAAGAGACACAGGTTTGATCCCTGGGTTGGGAACATCCCCTGGGGGAGGGCACTGCAACCCACTCCAGTATTCTTGGCTGGAATCCCATGAACAGAAGAGCCTGGCGGGCTATAGTCCATGGGGTTGCAAAGAGTCAGACACGACTGAAGTGACGTAGCACACATTATGCCGGATAGACTGTTTTCATATATATCGCCACCAATTATATAGATTTTTATATAGTTCTTATCCTTTATTGAAGATTTCATTGTTTTGCCACTGAATTTAAAAAGCCAGCCTCATGCTAAACTATTTTCCACATGTACAGAGTACATTCTAGATTTGTTTCTCTATTCTTTAGCTATTTTTAGAGAACTCACCACTGATTTAACTGCTATAACTTCATCAAGTATTTTGAATGTCTCACAAGGAAACTCCCCTGGTTGTTCTGCCTTTTAAATTTTCTTGACCATCTCTGGAGATTTCCCTTCTGAGAGAAAGAAACCATCATGTTATATATCATTACCAGTCTTCCTGAGATTTCAGCTGGGGTTCTTTTGGATTTATAGATTAATTTATGGGAGACCTGATATAGCTAACTCTTCTTGAAGGCCATTCAGTAAACTTTGGTAGCTTTCTTTATTTAGTATTTAGACATTTTTATGAGGTTTCTCTCTAGATATCTTATAGAATTTGTTTCTCTTATGAGTTCATTTTTCATTTCATTTTCTAATTGGTTTTTGCTAGTATGTAATTAAGCTATTGATTTTTCTATGCTGATCTTATACTGGCTGCACTGCTAAACTCTTATTGGTTTGCCAATTGATTCTCTTGAGATTTTTCTAGGTAGATGATCATATGGTCTGCAGATAATCTCATTTTGTTCTTTTTTTCCAGTATTAATGACATTTTTCCCTCGTACTGGCTAGAATCTCCAATAAAAAGGTTGACTAGTGCGATGATAGTAACAGTGACTCTATCTCGTCACCAAGTGGGGACAGTTACTGTAGAGTTTCAATGCCTCTTACCATATTAAGAAAGAACCTAATTTGCTATAAATTTTGTTTTTTTATCATAAAAGTACATATGTTGAACATTTTCAAAAGTGTTTTTGTTCTCTATGAAAATAATTGCGTGGTTTCTCTTGTACTCTAGAAAAGCAGTGATTTAAACTGGTAGATTTTTTTCTAAAGTTGACACCTATTTGCATTCCTGAGATGGCTCTTAATATACTGTTGAAGTGAATTTGCTAAACTGTTTTTTTTGGCCATGCCTCAAGGCATGTGGGATCTTAGTTCCCATATCAGAGATCAAGCCCACACCCCCAGCATCAGAATCATAGAGTCTTAACCACTGGACCACCAGGGAAGTCCCGAATTTGCTAATTAAAAAAAAATAAAAACCCAATTGAATTTAAACTATGCCACTATAAGAAATGTTCTGTTCTGTTCACCATAATTTAAATTAAGAACATGTGACACATTCTGTTAGTAAAAAACATAATATTTACATATTTTGATATTTTTAATGAAGAGAGAGAAAAAGGGAAAAAAAGTTAAAAACAAAAGTGGAAAACACGCTTTCCCAGAAACATCTAGACACAAAGAAAGAAACAAAAAATGTGAAACTACAGAAAAGACAAATTAGAGAACAAGGGCAAGAGACTCACAAAACAAATACATTCAGAAGAGATACAGTCGGAAAAGGCAAAAAATAAACAGATGTATACACAACTATAGTGGCAAGGAATCCACCTGCCAGTGCAGGAGATGTAAGAGACTTGGGTTCAATCCCTGGATAGGGAAGATCCCCTGGAGGAGGACAGGACAACCCACTCCAGTATTCTTGCCTGGAGAATCCCATGGACAGAGGAGCCTGGCAGACTACAGTCCGTGGGGTTGCAAAGAGTCAGACACGACTGAGGTAACTTGGCACGCACACACACGCAATTACCAGAGAGAGGAGCGGGAGAAGCAGGCAGGGCCGGGAGATCACACCGAGACCCAGGAGAGACAGAGTGACGGTTAGGCCGAGAGTGACTGAACGGACAGAACCCCGTCGTCTGTACAACCCTCGGATCTCTGTCCTATGTGGCGCATTATTTAGGTGTTCTGCGTTTGTGTTTATGATGGAGATTGACACACAGCTTTATTTTCCTGAGCTGTTCTCTTTTGTCTCTTCATCTATCAAAACAACTATTTCATGGATCAGATGCATTGCTCTTGTTTGTATCTCAGTCATTTCTACTTTAGTTTTAATTACATCATTCTTTTTTGGATTTTTTTAATGGTTTTTAAGTAGTTTCTTGATTTGAAAGTTCATTTCCTTTCTTTTCAATCTTTTCTAATAAATGCATATAAGGCCCACCTATTCCTTTGAGTACTGCTGTTGCAGAAAAAGATTCTGTGATATGGTACGTCTGTGATCATTTAGACATAAATAGTTCACACATTATATATTTTAATTTTTGCTTTAATCAAGAGCTATTAAGATGTTTTGTTAATTTCTAATTCTATTGCATTTCAATCAGCCTAAATAATAGCAGCTTTTTGCAGCTGAATAAGATTTCCCTTATGTCACTGCACAGGTGAGTTTTTCAGAATAGTCCATTTGTGGTTAAAAGAATATTTAACCTCTGTCAGTTGAGTGGAAGGGTGGTTAGATTAAGCTCATTACTTATTTTATTCAAATCCTCTTCTTACTTACTTTTTTCTATGAGAGTTTCGTCAAAATTCGCACTAAGACATTGAGAATCTGTTTTTTTTCTATTTGTAGTTCTGCCATGTTCTGGCTGTGTATATTTACAAGTGGTGCTCTAAATGCAGTAAAGTGATCGTTGGTTTACCCTATCTTCAACATGACATACCCCTTTCTTTTTATATTAAACACTTTGACCTTGAATCATATTTCATCTGAATTTAAAACTACCTTCTTTCTTCTTTTATTAGCATTTCTTTCCTTCACGTTCATTTTTGCTGGATTATTTCTTTTAGATATTTATTTCACATAGTTTGTACTTTTATCCAAGCAGAGTTTTTTCTTTTAATTAAGGTAACCCATTCACACCTAATGTGATGACTGATATTATTAGAATTGTTTGTTCCTTTTTTTTGGTTTGGTTTTGTGCGTATTATACTTTTCGTTTTTTCTCCCCTCTCTTACATTTTGTTATACCAACTGAATTTTCTTAATCCTCTCACCCTTTAAAAGTGCTTACTTAAGGTTACATTTAGAAACCACTATCTGTAGTTAAATCACCCCAACAAGTCAGACAACACAGCTGTCCGCTCCGTGTCTGGAATTTGTGTTCCGCGATTATGCTATTTTTTCATTAAAGTGTAACACACATACTTTACAGGCCCACATCTTAGGTGCACAAGTTGGTGGCTTTCTCAGGGTGAACACAGCCCTGCCGACAGGACGCAGAGCGGCACAGAACACCACCGGGTCTCATCAAGCCTCTGTGACGCCGCCATCACCCCGACCCGAGGTGAACCGCAGGGCGCTGCCGTCCTGACCGGTGTCTGAAGTCTCAGCCTGCGCGTCTGAGAGCGCGTCTGTTCCCGCGCGTCCGGCTCCTTCCGCTCAGCGGCAGCCCGGCAACGCCTCCGCACAGAAGCTCGGGGCCTGCTGCTGTCCCAGCCCAGCAGACGCTGCTTCCGCAGCTGCGTCACGGACGTCTGCGTTGTCCCTGCGGGTGGGTGTTGCAGGCGGCAGGCACAGCCCAGCACCATCGTGGGGAGGCGGCATCCATGCACCGCTTTGGGGTGCTCCCCCGGCACAGGGCGTGACTGCTGGGAGTCTGAGGCCGCTGTCCGTGCTCCAGGTGGGGTATCACATTGTCATTTAAAATGCTGCTGCTGCTGCTGCTAAGTCGCTTCAGTCGTGTCCGACTCTGTGCGACCCCAGAGACGGCAACCCACCAGGCTCCCCCGTCCCTGGGATTCTCCAGGCAAGAGCACTGGAGGGCGTTGCCATTTCCTTCTCCAGTGCATGAAAGTGAAAAATCATTCAGTCGTGTCCAACTCTTGGAGACCCCCATGGACAGCAGCCTACCAGGCTCCTCCGTCCATGGGATTTTCCAGGCAAGAGTACTATAGTGGGTTGCCATTGCCTTCTCCGGTCATTTAAAATACCTTACTTTAAACAAGCAACACTCATTGACTCTAGTTTTTAAGTATTTATTTTACGTATTTCTTTGGCTGCACCAGGTCTTGGGTCTCCCTGCAGCATGTGGGGTCTAGTTCCTGATCGGGGATCGAAACCAGGCCCCCTGCATTAGGAGCATGGAGTCTTAGCCATTGGACCACCAGCGAAGTCCCAACACTCATTTATGTGTTTTTTTTAAAAAAAAAAAAAAGCTTTAACTGTTTTACCCAATCACTATTTCTCTTCCATAGAGCTCATTGCCCAGCAATTGTGTGTTTTTAGAGAATGTCTGTGGGCCTTAAATATTTGGCTTCTTGCATGCCTGGAAATGTCTTTATTTTGCCATCACAACAAATGATAACGTCATAATAGTTAGACTTCATATAAAGTTATAGATTTCAACTGATTTCACTCGGAACTTTGAAGATACTGTTTATTGCCGCTTTGCTCTCCTGAGGGGCCCTCAGATTCAGCATTCTTGCATTTCTTCAGTTTGGGGGGAAAGTCCTCCATCATTTCTTAGAACATCTCTCTTTCCTCTCTTTCCAGACCTCCTGTGTGATGGCTTTTACAATATTTTTTATGTATCCTTCGTGTCCCTTGACTTTTATTTTATGCTTTCTATTTCTTTGTCCTTTGATGATAATTCCTTGCTTAGTTTTCCTAGAATGTGAATGTTCCGTTTTTGACCTTTGGTGTTCCCTAACTTAGCAATCAAGTTTTTGACCTTCTTTGGTTTTGTTTCTTTTTGTTGTTGTTGTTTTAACAAAGGCTATACACTTGTGCATCTGTCTGAAGCCATTAATTACATTCAGAATCCCTGTCCTGCTTTCTCTATAAAATTTCTTCCCTCCCTCTTTTGTTTTGTTACCCTTTAAAGAAAATGCTGGAAAGGCTTTCTTGTCACTCCCATTCAAGAGTCTTGGATCATCTCGCAGGCGTGCGAGTAGGTCTGAGCCGTTAGCGGCGCCAGTGCTGGAAGGGACAGTGAGAGCTCAGACAGTCAGCTCTCTGGTGGGAATGGGGTCCGCCCTCAAGCTGCAGACCCTTGCCTTCCACCCCTCTTTCTCCCCCCTCCCCCCTCCCGGGCACCCCTTCCCACTGCCCCCTGGTTTACAGGCTGGCTAGGTAGCTCCACAAAGGAATTGCTTGGTGGGTCCTTGGGAATCAAAGCTAGGTGGAGGTGTCCTTGTCTTCCCTAGGGGGAGAAAGAGGAGAAGGAGAAGGCCAAGACGTGTGGAAAGTCTTCTAAAGCCCAAGGGTTGAGCCAAGAAAATGAGACCAGATGGCAGAAGTGGCCACAAAAGAGAAACCCAGCATGGCACAGGTGAGCGCGGCAGGCACGTAAGGGCATGACCCAGGAGGCTCCCGTGGGTGCCGCTGTGTGTTCACGGCTGATTTTTCTCAGCCATCCAGGGACTTGAAGGTGGATGGGTAGGGTTAGCCCAGAGCTTCTTGGTGGGATGAACAGAAACTTATAGCCCCAGCCCCACCCCCACAGGACGAGCCCCGAAATGCCACTCTTTGGACTCCTGAGTCCTCCCCTTTCTGGATTTCATAAGATTCAGGATCCATGTCTTTTGTTTCTCTGAGGCTCAGTCATGTCCAGCTCTTTGCAAGCCTTTGGACTGCAGCCCACCAGGCTCCTCTCTCCATGGGATTTTTCAGGCAAGAATGTGTGAGTGGGCTGCCATTTCCTCCTCCAAGGGATCTTCCAAACCCAGAGATCAAACCCATGTGTCCTGTATCTCCTGCATTGCAGGTGGATTCTTCACCTGCTGAGCCACTGGGGGAGCCCTTTGCTTCTCTGAGACTGGGATAGATCCAGTATAGTGCCAGATTCATGGGCTTTGTAAATGGAGAAAAACCCAGCTCTTCCTCCAAGCCCAGTCTTGATGTCTCTGCCACTTAGAATTGCACTCTCATGTGTGTTATAAACATCTTGTTTGCCAGACCTAAGAAATTCACGCACACTCTCTGGCTGGTTAGTTCCTGCCCTGAATCTGTAGGTATCCTTCATCACAACTTGACAAAAGAATGGTGCTCTGAGGCCTGTTTTATAGGTTTTCTATTCTACAGGTTTGCCGCCCATTACTACCATCTGTCAGAATCACAGGCAGTAGTATGTAGGTTGGTTGATTTTATTTAGGCACTAATTCTTGTCCCTACCTACCCATTTGTCACATCTGGGGGCTTCCCCGATGGCTCATCAGTCAAGAACCTGCATTGGCCACAGGAGATGCAGGTTCCATTCACTCTTGTCCCCTGGACACCCACCAAGCAGCCCTCCAGCTCCCTTGAGCTAAAAAGGACACACATGTGTCCAAGGAGGGAGCCATGGCCTGAGACAGGCACAGGCGAGACAAGATGAAACCTGCAGCCCCAGGGCCCCACCCTGTACCTTCGCCACCGCGAACCTTCTATTCCCTGGTTCCACTCCTACCTTCCATGAGAGTCAGCCACAGGGCCAGCACCCACTCAGTGCTGACCCCAAGGCCTGCTCCCCGAGTTCCCAGGACTTCTGGCCTGGGGAATGGGTGTGCCGACATTAATCGGAAAATCACACAAATGTAGCATTACAAACTATAGTCTGTGCAAGGGCCCTGAGAACCTGTCAGAGTTTGGGCTGATGGCAGACCGTGGTCCGAAGCTGTTTGCAAGGGGTTCGAGTCCTGGGCCCAGCTCCCAGAGGGCGTGGCGCCTCCCTGCCCAGGCCTCTGGGGAGAGGGGCCATGTCATGCGGGTGTCCTGCAGTCGTGGGCTGCGGAGAGCCCCACGCTGCCCCGGCAGGCATCCTTCTCTGGCCTTTTTGCCCCTCAGCTCACTGTCTCTCCTTCTCCTCAGCCCCTGCTGTTGCTGCTGCTGCTGCTAAGTCGCTTCAGTTGTGTCCGAGTCTGTGCGACCCCACAGATGGCAGCCCACCAGGCCCTGCCATCCCTGGGATTCTCCAGGCAAGAACACTGGAGTGGGCTGCCATTTCCTTCTCCAATGCATGAAAGTGAAAAGTGAAAGTGAAGCCGCTCACTCGTGTCCAACTCCTAGCAACCCCATGGATTGCAGCCTACCAGGTTCCTCCGTCCATGGGATTCTCCAGGCAAGAGAACTGGAGTGGGTTGCCATTGCCTTCTCTTCCTCAGCCCCACCCCCTGCCAACTTCATGTTGCATCTCCCTTCAGTTCAATTCAGTCGCTCAGGCATGTCCGACTCTTTGTGACCCCATGGACTGCAGCACACCAGGCTTCCCTGTCCATCACCAACTCCCGGAATTTAGTCACTCATGTCCATTGAGTCAGTGATGCCATCCAACCATCTCGTCCTCTGTCGTCCCCTTCTCTTCCTGCCTTTAATCTTTCCCAATATCAGGGTCTTTTCCAATGAGTCAACTCTTCGCATGAGGTGGCCAAAGTACTGGAGTTTCAGCTTCAGCATCAGTCCTTCCAATGAATATTCAGGACTAATTTCCTTCAGGATGGATGGGCTGGATCTCCTTGCAGTCCAAGGGACTCTCAAGAGCCTTCTCCAACACCACAGTTCAAAAGCATCAATTCTTCAGTGCTCGGCTTTCTTTATGGTCCAACTCCCACATCCATACATGACTACTGGAAGAACCATAGCTTTGACTAGACGGACCTTTGTTGGCAAAGTAATGTCTCTGCTTTTTAATATACTGCCTAGGTTAGTCATAGCTTTTCTTCCAAGGAGCAAGCGTTTTTTAATTTCAAGGCTGCAGTCACCATCTGCAGTGATTTTGGAGCCCCAAAAATAAAGTCTCCCTTGGCCACCTACTAAAATGTGGGGTTCCAGCTAGTCACGACTTGTCTGGGCCTCAGTTTCCTTGTCTGTGAAAGGGGGGTAACCCAGGTAGCTCAGACAATCGGAAGCAGTTGTGGGGTTTCAACGGGTCAGTATAGGCCAAGCCCAGCACACTTTTTATCCGCCCTTCCTGACGACGATGCCTGTGCCTGAGCCTTCTGGCGCAGGACCAGGTAATTTGGGATCATCGGGGCGCCTCCACCCGGTCCTGCTGCTCCGCGGAACCCTGGAGGGTTCACACATTGTGCTCTTAACCTGTTTTCTCGGTGAAGTCGAGACAGGTTCGACCTGTTTAAGAGCAGAAGCGGGCGTCGCTGGACGGTGAGACGTCCTGCGGAGGCCGGGCCCGGGGCGCCCAGGTGCGCCGGCGCAGGCGGCGGGGGCGCACCTGCGCCCAGGTGGCTGGAGAGGACGCACCGCCCACTGCTCCCTTCCTGAGCGGCCACTGCCGCCTGGTGGCCGGTCGGCTCCAGTGCCTGCTCGCTCCAGCGTCAGAGCCTAACCCTTCCCGGCCCGGTTGTCCGAGAACCCCCGGGGCTGCGCATTTCTCCGCGGGGGGCCGGGGTTGGCGGCTGTACCGGCTGCCCCGCGGCGGACTTCGCTCTCCTCGAGGAGTCACCCCGGGGCCGGGGCCGGAGGCCACGTGCTCTCGGCGGGAGGCTTTTCTGCCGATGAAAGGGGACCGCGGACCCCCTCCCTGCCCCTTTCCTGGCGGGCTGGTGGCCCCCTTGCCCTCCCTGGCTCTGTTTATTAAGGCCTCTGTGCAGGGCTTCCCGGCCACGCTAGTGGTAAAGAACCCACCCGCCAAGGCAGGAGACATCGATCGCTGGGTCAGCGATCCCCTGGAGGAGGGAATGGCAACCCACTCCAGTATTCCTGCCTGGAGAATCCCATGGACAGAGGAGCCTGGTGGGCTACAGTCCATGGGGTCGCAAAGAGTCAGACATGACTGAAGCGACTCAGCACACAGCACATCATCAGTTCAGTTCAGTCACGTCCGACTCTTCGCGACCCCATCAATCGCAGCACACCAGGCCTCCCTGTCCATCACCAACTCCCAGAGTTTACTCAAACTCATGTCCATCCAGTCGGTGATGCCATCCAGCCATCTCATCCTCTGTCGTCCCCTTCTCCTCCTGCCCCCAATCCCTCCCAGGATCAGGGTCTTTTCCAATGAGTCAACTCTTCACACGAGGTGGCCAAAGTATTGGAGTTTCAGCTTCAGCATCAGTTCTTCCAATGAACACCCAGGACTGATCTCCTTTAGGATGGACTGGTTGGATCCCCTTGCAGTCCAAGGGACTCTCAAGAGTCTTCTCCAACACCACAGTTCAAAAGCATCAATTTTTCGGTGCTCAGCTTTCTTCACAGTCCAACTCTCACATCCGTACATGACCACTGGAAAAACCATAGCCTTGACTAGACAGACCTTTGTTGGCAAAGTAATGTCTCTGCTTTTTAATATGCTATCTAGGTTGGTCATAACTTTCCTTCCAAGGAGTAAGTGTCTTTTAATTTCATGGCTGCAATCACCATCTGCATGATATTTGTATATATGCAATACTTTTATTATTTATATATATGCAATAATTTTATATATAAATGAGTCTTGACAACAGTATATGTCAAACTTCTAAGCATTCTTTCTAGTTTTCTAATTGTTTTTTTGTTTTATTTATTCGTGTCTTCCTTAACAACTCAAGATATAATGCATATGCCATGCGATGTATCCATTTAAAGTATAAGCTCACAGGCTTTTAGTATATTTACGGAGTTATGCATCCATCCACGATTTTTTTCTTTTTTCTTTTTGCTGTACTGGGTCATCCTTGCTGCGCTCAGCTTCTCTAGTTGTGTGCATAGGCCTCCCTTGTGGTAGCTTCTCCTGTTGTGGACCAGGGGCTCTGTTGCTCTGTGGCCTGTGGGATCTTCCCAGATCAGGGATCAAACCCATGTCCTCTGCATTGGCAGGCAGATTCTTAACCATTGCACCACCAGGGAAGTCCCACCATCACCACAATTTTAGAACATTTTTATTCTCAAAAAAGATCCTATAACCCTTAGCTTTCACTCCCCAAGCCTCCCTTTCTTCTCCCTACTGCCCAGCCCGAGGCAACCACTAATCTACTTTCTGTATCAATATCTTCTTGTCTCTATCATCTGATTCCTTGACTCTAACTTCAATTAATTAAGAACTCACAAGGGATAAGAGATAATTAATCAGGCTATTTCTGGCCCAAGGAGACAAATATGGAAGGAAAAGACAGATATATGTTGAAAATAAAGGATAGAAAACGGTATGTATACAGATACTGACAAAAGAAAGTAGATTTGGCCACAGTAATCTTTGGATGAATAGAATTTAAGGACTGAGGAGTTAACAAGGACAAAGAAGTGTATTTTATGATAAAAAAAAAATATATATATACATACTCCATTAAGAAATTGTGAGGCATGAATTTTTCTGCACCTAACATCATATTCCTGAAATAGTTTTAGTTGTTAACATGCTTTTTATTGCAAGTAACAGAAACCACAACTTCAGCTGGCTTACATAATAAAAGGAACTGAAGGGAACTGCAGTGCTGATTCTAGCAGGAGATGACCGGGACCGGAGTCTGTCCCGCCAGCCCCCCCACATCCATGTGACTCTGGGAGGATCCTGCTGCTATCTCCGTCCTTAGTTGTCTCACCTGCTGGAGACGCTGCCCTCCCCTTCGTGGGGCTGTTGGGAGGAGTGAATAATGAGATATTCACACACCGCACCAGCTGTGTGCTGACCGTGTACCAGGTGCTGTTCTAAGCACTTTACGTGTGTTTCTTGTTGTTTGGTTGCTAAGTTGTGTCCGACTCTTTGGCGACCCCATGGACTGTAGCCCACCAGGCTCCTCTGTCCATGGGGTTTTCCAGGCAACAATACTGGACTGTTTCTTCTCCAGGGGCTCTTCCTGACCCAGGGGTTGAACCCACATCTCCTGCATTGGGAAAGGAAATGGCAACCCACTCCAGTATTCTTGCCTGGAAAATCCCATGGACAGAGGAGCCTGGCAGGCTACGGTCCATGGAGTCACAGAGTCAGACACCACTGAGCGACTTCACTTCACTTCACTTCTCCTGCACTGGTGGGCATTGGCAGGTGGTGAATCCCCTGAGCCACCAGGGAATTGACTCATTTAAATTCACAATGACCCTTTGAGGTAGGAGCTGACATTAGTCTCCTCATATGACTGTCGCCTCAGACCACCACCTAGGAAGCAATGGGGCTGAGATTCAGACCTAAGCTGTCTGTGCTTTTCCAACCTTAACTGAAATACAGTTTCCTAAAAACAGTGTCACAGTTCTGAAAGGCCCACCAGTGAAGCTCTGATGGGTTAACTAGATGTCAGGCCAGAAGCAGAGGAAAACACAAGCTACCCTATCCTTTCTGTCGGTGACTCACCTTCTGGCCGAGGAGAAGCTAGAGGTGAGGACAGGAAGGGACACGGGAGTAAGCACATCCCAGCCACGAGGTTTATTGTAAAAAATCCTGACCGTGGAAGTCTTAAATTTTGAAAACTAAGGTTAGAGGGAAGTCTGGCGTGCTAAGTCCATGGGGTTGCAAAGAGTCGGACACGACTGAGCAACTGAACTGAAAGTTAGAGGCGACCTCGGGGCCAAGGAGATAACTTGGCACAAGGGTACTGAGAACAATAAACATAAGCTGAAGCTGTGGGTGGCCCTTTCTCCTTCTTACCATCACATTTGTCAACATAAAGCCAATTCCGCAGTAAGGTGGGAGACACTTAGAAGGAATCTGCAAGGGGCTGTGAGTGAAGGGTCAGCAGGAGACCTGCACTGACCTTGGCCTGCCTGAGAGATGACCTCAGGTGCCTCCCTCTCATACCATCCCCTAGAAAAAGTTAGATTTGCTGGGTGAGGAGGAACATCTAGGCTGAGTAAACAAAATGCACAGACCTAAGGCAAGCAGCTTTGATGCAGCTGAGACACGAGGAGAAGGCAATGGCTGAAGCATGGTGAACCAGGTGTCAGGAGATGACCCCTGAGGGGCCAGGCATGCCTGCTGGTCTTGTGGCTGAATGTCTCTATTGGGGTTTAATACATTTACCCTATAGCTGCAGGGGGCTATAAGTCACGGAGAGCACCCATCCACCCCAATGATGCATACAGGATTCCCATTCTGGCACAGATGACTTCAGTTCAGTTCAGTCTCTCAGTTGTGTCTGACTCTTTGTGACCCCATGGACTGCAGCACTCTAGGCTTCCCTGTCCTTCGCCAACTCTGAGAGTTTACTCAAACTCATGCCCATCAAGTGGGTGATGCCATCCAACTATTTCATCCTCTGTCGCCCCCTTTTCCTCCCGCCTTCAATCTTTCCCAGCATCAGGGTCTTTTCAAATGAGTCAGTTCTTCACATCAGGTGGGCAAAGTATTGGTGTTTCAGCTTCAACATCAGTCCTTCCAATGAATATTCGGGACTGATTTCCTTTAGGATGGACTGGTTGGATCTTCTTGCAGTCCAAGAGACTCTCAAGAGTCTTCTCCAACACCACAGTTCAAAAGCATCAATTCTTCAGCACTCAGCTTTCTTTATAGTCCAACTCTCACATCCATACACGACTACTGGAAAAACCATAACTTTGACTAGACAGACCTTTGTTGGCAAAGTTATGTCTCTGCCCTTTAGTAGGCTGTCTTGATTTGTCATAGCTTTTCTTCCAAGGAGCAAGTGTCTTTTAATTTCATGGCTGCAGTCACCATCTGCAGTGATTTTGGAGCCCAAGAAACTCAGGGTCCCTTTCTTTGAAATGCCTCCAGAATTCCATGCAGTAGGGACTGAGAGGTAGCAACCTAGGAAATTCATTTTAAAATGTTGTAGCTATACGAGGTAGCCAACAGAAACCCAGTTGTTGCTGTTTAGTTGCATCCGACTCTTTGTGACCCCATTGACTGTGGCACGCCAGGCTTCCCTGTCCTTCACTATCCCCCAGAGTTTGCTCAAACTCATGTCCGTAGAGTCAGTGATATCATCCAACCATCTCATCCTCTGTCATCCCCTTCTCCTCCCACTTTCAATCTTTCCCAGCATCAGGGTCTTTTCCAATGAGTCAGTTCTTCGCATCAGGTGGCCAAAGTATTGGAGTTTCAGCTTCAGCATCAGTCCTTCCAATGAATATTCAGAGTTGATATCCTTTAGGACTGACTGGTTTGATCGATCTCCGGGAAGTCCAAGGGACTCTCAAGATTCTACTCCAGCGCCTCAATTGGAAAACATCAGTTCTTTAGTGCTCGACCTTCTTTATGGTCCAACTCTCACATACTTACATGACTACTGAAAAAACCATAGCTTTGACTATGGGCCTTTGTTGGCAAGGTGATGTCTCTGCTTTTTAATACACTGTCTAGGTTTCGCTAGTAGTATTTTTATTTACTTCGTGGAATATAAGCTTTAAAAAATAGCCATCTTTTGTAAAGATGGTTTTTATTTATTCACTCCTTCCAAAAGGTTGAGACATCCAACCTCACTGAAGACCATGTATCTAAAGGAGCCCTGAGGGGGCTGGTGGAATGGAAGTAAGAGTGGAAGTAAGATCTTCACGGGGAGCACCCTTGGGGACCACACGGAAACCCGGCGATCCCGCGGTGCGCGCACCATATCGACCTAACAAGACGTTGAAGCCTGACTCCCGCCACTTAATGAAGGCCGGCCAAGTCCAGCACAGTGGTATCAATGGTTTACTTCGCATGCGCCGACGGTGGGGCGGAGCCGGGGACGGGGCGGAGCCGGGGACGGGGCGGAGCCGGGGACGGGGCGGAGCCGGGGACGGGGCGGAGCCGGGGACGGGGCGGAGC
>JADEYB020000014.1:165333-255449 GCA_015832495.2 Alces alces | reverse complement strand
GGGGCGGAGCCGGGGACGGGGCGGAGCCGGGGACGGGGCGGAGCCGGGGACGGGGCGGAGCCGGGGACGGGGCGGAGCCGGGGACGGGGCGGAGCGGTCCGGCCTTCACTCCCACTCGGCGCCCGGACTCTCTGGTTTCTGAGCAGGTCCTGCTGCTGCGGGAGCGACACCGCGGTCCTGGCGCAGCCGCCGCCGCCGCCACCGCCCCCCTCGCGGGCACAGACGTTTTCCACGCCAGGGAGGGCCTCGTCCCCCAGCCGCCGACTGGGCAATGTCCGCGGCGCGGCCGGGCCGTCGTCGCCGCCCGGGCGCCGGGCCCGTCCGCCGGCTCCCGGGGCCGGCCGCTTGTCCCACGCGGCCCGCGAGGAGCTGCGACGCCGCCTGCTGGGCCTCATTGAGGGCCACCGCGTGGTCATCTTCAGCAAGACCTACTGTCCGCACAGCACGCGGGTAGGCGGCCGGGGCCCCGGGCCTCCGCGGCGCCCCACCCCGACTTCGGTCCAGGCCCGTCCGATCCGCCCTCAGCTGGGCCGCGGTCCCGCCTGAGGCCTCGGACGGGCCGGCGGGTGAGCCGCAGTCCTGCCCTGGCCGAGAGCCAGCTGGACGTGGGCAGGGACATCTGAGGGGACAGGTCCCCCGGGTCCCGTCCTGGGGAACGACGGCGGCGGGCGGCGGGGCTGCTGCGGACCCCACCGCGTGCCCCGGGCGGGCCGGGCGGCGGTTTAGGCCAGACTTCACGCGGGGCACGCGCGGGAGCTGAGAGTCGGAGCCGTGATGCTCTGGAGGACGAACCCGTCTGTAGGATGGGGCTTGGCGTCTTTGAAGGCTGCTTCCACGTTTGAGAGTTGAAACAACACATGAACGAGGCACAAGCCTAAGTTGTTGGGTTAGAGATGTGAAATTAGGATTTTCAGTCTGTCAGGTGTACATTGATTTGCACGTTTTTAGGTGTGTGTCACACGTGCACCTTGCAGTTCTCTAGGAGACCACACTCCAGCAGGAGCCTCCTGGTTCATCTTCACTCCTCTCAGGGCAACCACTGGCCAGAATCACTTGCTTTTCCTTAACAATTTTGCTGCCAAACGTGTGTATCCCTAAACAATACTTTGCTCCTTTTGGCTTGTATTGGTACTTTGTGTAAGTAGAGTCATGGACTTTTTATATTCTGCATGTTTTTCCCAACAGTTATATTTTAGAGATTGCTGCATGTTAGTATCTGTAAGTGTGGTTTGTTAATTTTCATTACTGTATTGTTCCTGAGGGTGACTCATAAGCACAGTGTTATCAGGTCTGATGTTTCCAGTATTTTGCTCTCAAATACTATATGGCCATGCCTATTCTTGCCACATCTCCCAGCGCACACAATGAAGACCTGCTTGAGAGTAGATATCTTGAAGCTGAATTGCTAAGCCACAGAGGAGGCACAATTTTTTCCTGTTAGGTGATACCGAAATGTTTTTCCACACGGTCATACCACTTGCCCTCTCACTGGTATATTACCAGTTCCCACTGCCCTACATCCTTGCCAACAGTTAATACATTTAATTATTGCCATTCTGGTGTTTATGAGATGGTATTTCATTGTAGCCTTAGTTTTGCATTTTCTTGATGAACTTAACATTTTTACCTGTGTTTATGGGTCGTTTGAGTTTCCTCTTCTGGGAAACATTCAGGCATTTTGCTTATTTCTCTATTAGGTTTTTTTTAAAATACTAATTTTATAGGCGTTCCTTATATATTGTGGATTCTATTCCTTTGGTTCTATGTATTGGAAAGTCTCCCAGATTGGGTTTTTCTTTTTACTCTCTTTATGTGATGTTTTGATTAACTGAATTTTGGAAGTTTAACATAGTGAATCTATCACTTTTCTCTTCTGGTTTGTGCTTTTTGTGCCTTATTTAAGAAGTCTTTCTGCTCTGAGGTCACAAAGATGTTCTCCTGGATGGGCTGCTGGACGTTTTTGGGGGTGCTTTTCAGACCCCTCTTCTCTGTTCCACCTGAACCTGAAGCCGAGGATGTGTGGGGATCCAGTTCCTTTTTTCCTTTATAACTTACCTGTTGTCCCTTTTCCTTTTTCGGAGAGTCCATTCTTTCCACTGTGGTTTGAATGCTCACCAATCACCTGTCAGATTCTCACATACATGTTGGTTTATTTCCAACCTCTTGTCTTCTTTCTCCGCTTATTTAAGTTGTCCTTTGAAGTTTATAAAAGAGCCAAGCCATCAGAACGGTGCCTGGCCACTGCTGTGTTGCTGAGGCCTAGAACAGTGTGAGACAGGTAAATGGGTTGAATGAATAAATGGCTTTACATCATTCTGGTCAAACCTTTGCTAACACAGAACGTCTTAGGATAGATGATTTTCTGTTCTATGTGCGTCACTGCTTCTAACAACATGGCCACTACTTTGAGTCCTGTTACATAATTGGACAGCTTTGATTACTAGAACTTTTTTCAGTTCAGTTCAGTCTCTCGGTCGTGTCCGACTCTTCGCGACCCCATGGACTGCAGCACGCCAGGCCTCCCTGTCCATCACCAACTCCCATGAGTTGCTCAAACTCATGTCCATTGAGTTGGTGATGCCATCCAACCATCTCATCCTCTGTCGTCTCCTCCTCCTCCTGCCTTCAATCAAAACTTTTAAAATAGAGCTCAAATCTGTCCGTCTGAAACATTTTGGCAGTGCCTGTCACTCCAGTGCACAGAACTAGGAATCTGGCTTCTAGCTGGATGGCAGATCTTCCAGTATTTTCCCTGAGTGCTTTTCTTTCCTGACCAAGCTTTTCATGTGTTCGTATCATCTGTCTTGTGCAGTAATTTGACCATTAATCACCCAAACTGGACACCGTATTCCACATCCCTACCTGTGGCCTTGCCTTTCAAGAACTCGTGGCCTAAAGGAGCTGTAATCAGCCTGTTCTCAGGTACTGAAAGACACGTGCATGTGAGGCAGGTGCTGTGGGAATGAGGGGTAAAACAGCTGCTTCCATGGGGATCAGAGGAACTGAGGATGTGATGCTTAAGCTGGTCCTGGAGAGATAAGTTGGATGTAGGCAAGGTAGAACATCAATAGTTGAGAAATTCGTGTGAGCAAAGGCAGGAGATGATAACATGAAAATACTGGGCCGAATGCAGGGTGTAGGAAGGGAATCAGGAGAGGGATGTGGAAACGGGCTGGCCTTCAGCTTTTCAGAGGTACTGAGGTCTAAACGTGTGCCGCTGAGTGTGGACCTGATGACGTCAGGCTGGAGGGGAGGAGTGACAGGGTCTGCCCTGGGACTGGAGTCCCACCTGGAGGAGCGCGCTGAACGCGGGGGCAGCTGCCCAGGCTGGAAGCGCCTGTGAGTCAGGCGACCTCATGGCGCACACTAAGGAGTGAAAAACGTGCCCTGGTTTTTTTTAATCCCTTCCCCAAATTAAGTTTCAAGCCATGTTTTCCCCAATCTTCAATTCACACTTTTGTGGATTAAAAGCATATACTTGAATTGGTTAGCTTTTTTTTTCCCTGTAATAAAATATGTATAATATCATTTACTGTTTTAACCATTTTAGGTTTCATGGCATTAAGACCGTTGCTGTTTTGTGCCGCCATCACCACCATCCACCCACAGAGCTTTTTTCATCTTCCCCAACTGACACTCTGACCTCATTAAACAGTAACTCTCCATTCTCACCCCCAGCCGCCGGCAACCACCATCTGCTTTCTGCCCTATGAATCCAAAAGTATTTGTCATTTTCTGACTGGCTTATTTCAGTCTGATGTCCTCAGAGTTCATCTATGCTGTAGCATGGGTCAGGATTCCTTTCCTTTTTTTAAATTTGTTTATATTTTTATTGAAGGATAATTGCTTTACAAAATTTTGCTGTTTTCTGTCAAACCTTAACCTGAATCAGCCATAGGTCTACATACGTCCCCTCCCTTTTGAACCTCCCTCCCATCCCACCCCTCTAGGTTGATACAGACCCCTGTTTGAGTTCCCTCAGCCACACAGCAAATTCCCGTTGGCTCTCTTATTTTACACATGGTAATGTAAGTTTCCATGTTACTCTTTCCATACATCTCACCCTCTCCTCCCCTCTCCGCGTGTCCATAAGTCTATTCTCTATGTCTGTTTCTCCACTGATGCCCTGTAAATAAATTCTTCAGTACCATTTTTCTGGATTTCGTATATATGCATTAGAATACGATATTTATCTTTCTCTTTCTGACTCACTTCACTCTGTATAATAGGTTCTAAGTTCATCCATCTCATTAGAACTGACTCAAATGCATTCCTTTTTGTGACTGAGTAATATTCCATCATATATATATATATATATATATATATATACCACAACTTCTTTATCCATTCATCTGTCGATGGACATCTAGGTTGCTTCCATGTTCTAGCTGTTGTAAATAGTGCTGCAGTGAACAATGAGATACACGTGTCTTTTTCAATTTTGGTTTCCTCAGGATATATGCCTAGGAGTGGGATTGCTGGGTCATATGGTGGTTTTATTCCATCTTTTAAGGAATCTCCATACCATCTTCCACAGTGGTTTGCACTCCCACCAACAGTGCAAGAGCGTTCCCTTTTCTCCACGCCCTCTCCAGCATTTATTGTTTGTAGACTTTTTGATGATGGCCATTTTGACTGGTGTGAGGTGATATTTCATTGTGGTTTTGATTTGCATTTCTCTAATAATGAGCGATGTTAAGCATCTTTTCGTGTGTTCATCTGTATTTCTTCTTTGGAGAAATGTCTGCTTAGGTATTTTTCCCACTTTTTTTTTTTTTTTTTGATTGGGTTGTTTGTTTTTCTGGTATTGAGTTGTATGAGCTGCTTGTATATTTTGGAAATTAATCCTATGTCAGTTGTTTAATTTGCTATTATTTCCTCCCATTTCTGAGGGTTCTCTTTTCACCTTGCTTATAGTTTCCTTTGCTGTGCTAAAGATTTTAAATTTAATCAGGTCCCACTTGTTTACTTTTGTTTTTATTTCCGTTACTCTAGGAGGTGAGTCATAGAGGATCTTGCTTTGATTTATGTCATCAAGTGTTCTGCCTATGTTTTCCTCTAAGAGTTTTATACTTTCTGGTTTTACATTTGGATCTTTAATCCATTTTGAGTTTATCTTTGTGTATGGTGTTAGTAAGTGTTCTAATTTCATTCTTTTACATGTAGTTGTCCAGTTTTCCCAGCACCATTTATTGAAGAGGCTGTCTTTGTCCCATTGTATATTCTTGCCTCCTTTGTCAAAATTAAGGTACCCATAGATGCATGGGTTTACTTCTGGGCTTTCTATCTTGTTCCATTGGTCTGTATTTCTGTATTTGTGCCAGCACCATACTCTCCTGATGACTGTAGCTTTGTAGTATCATCTGACGTCAGGAAGGTGGATTCCTCTAGCTCCATTCTTCCTTCTCAAGACTGCTCTGGCTATTCGGGGTCTTTTGTGTTTCCATATGAATTTTTTTGTTCTAGTTCTGCGAAAAATGTCATTGGTGATTTTATAGGGATCACATTGAATCTGTAGATTGCATTTGGTAGTATAGTCATTTTCACAATATTGATTCTTCCTACACAGGAACATGGAATATCTCTCCATCTGTTTACATCATCTTTAATTTCTTTCATTAGTGTCTTATAATTTTCTGTGTACAGTTCTTATGTCTCCTTAGGTAAGTTTATTCCTACATATTTAATTCTTTTGGTTGCAGTGGTGAATGGGAGTGATGCCTTATTTTTCTCTTTCTGATTTTTCATTGTTAGTATATAGAAATGCAACTGATTTCTGTGTATTGATTTTGTATCCTGCAACTTTGCAAAATTCACTGGTTCAGTTCAGTTCAGTTGTTCAGTCGTGTCCAACTCTTTGTGACCCCATGGAATGTAGCACTCCAGGCCTCCCTGTCTCTCACTATCTCCCGGAGCTTGCTCAAACTCATGTCCATTGAATCAGTGATGCCATCTAACCATCTCATCCTCTATCGTCCCCTTCTCCTCCTGCCTTCAGTCTTTCCCAGCATCAGGGTCTTTTCCAATGAGTCAGCTCTTTGCATCAGGTGGCCAAAGTATTGGAGTTTCAGCTTCAACATCAGTCCTTCAAAGAATATTCAGGACTGATCTCCTTTAGGATGGACTGGTTGGATCTCCTTGCAGTCCAAGGGACTCTCAAGAGTTTTCTCCATTATTTTGCTTATTGGATATTTGGATTACTGTGTTTCATCAACTCTGGGATATTTGGGGGCATCTCTTCAAATATTATTCTTGTACTTTATTTCCTCTGTGTCTTACTGGTATTCATGCCATCCGTATGTTGTGCTTCATGCCGGCGCATTTCCCCTAGGCTTCTGTCCTTTACCTTTCCCCTCTGTGGCATGAGGCTGCACACTCTCCACTGATGTCCTCTGTTCTGCAAGTCCTGCCAGCTCGAGCCTACTGTTGAGACACCATAGTGGAATTTTGACTGTAGGTATTGCACTTTCCCATGATTGCTTCATACCCAGCTGGTTCCTGTCTGTAATTCCTGTCCTTTCATTGGTGTTTCCGCCGGGTGAGACGTTGCCGTCGTGCTTCTCCATGTGTCCCCTGCAGCGTGGTGTGCTCAAGCTCCCGGAACGTACCTGCACGGTGACCTTGCCTGCTCCCCGCACTGTCTGGGACCCTCAGCGGCAGCTTCTCCGCTTTCTTCTTGTGTGTGGGCCCACGGTCCTGTTTCTTTGTGTGTCTGGTCATTTTTTGTTGAAACCACGGCATTTCTGGTCATGCATTACAGCCACTCTAGACCCCACAGCCATCCTTCTCTGTGGCCAGTTTTTTCTTGTGTATCTCTTATGGATTATTTTCAAGAAGTCTGTTTCCACTCCTCGGAGGTGTGGCCTTGGGTCTGTGCAGCCACTCTGGGGTGACAGGGGTTCGCTGACCTTCTGTGTTACACTGTCTGACTCTCTCAGCGTCATGCCTGGGTGTTACACTCCTCTGATTACGGCTCATGCTCTGCTTTCCTGACAGCGCCCTGGGATGTAAATTGTTCTGTGTTGTTGTTGTTCAGTCGCTCCGACTCTGTGACCCCATGGACGGCAGCACACCAGGCTTCCCTGTCCTTCACCATCTCCCAGAGCTTGCTCAAACTCGTCTGTTGAGTCAGTGATGCTGTCCAACCATCTCGTCCTCTGTCGTCTCCTTCTCCTCCTGCCCTCATCTTTCTAGTGAGTCGGCTCTTCATGCCAGGTGGCCGCCAGCCAGGGCCCCTCTGCAGCGGTCGTTACTGAGCAGATTTGCAGTTTGTTCTTACCCTGGCAGGGCCGTTCTCCGATGTCTCCTTCTGGCTTTCTGCTGACTGGCGGCCCACAGTTTAGCCTGCTGTCAGGAGGGAGCCACCAGCATCCTCTGACTCGGTCACACCATCTCCGCTGTCTCAGCTGTACCTCTAGGCGTGAGCTGCCCCACAGTCCATGTCAGAGGATCGGTTTCTTAGGGTGGAGCTCGGCGCTCTCTAATCTTGTGGTTTCCCCCTTGCCCCGAGTGGCCTCTGAGACCTCGCTCCAGAGGTGGGGTGTGGACCCACTTCCCTTGGGACAGCCTGCCTTATGAGCGGCTCTGGTAGGGCAGTAGCCTCTGGTCTCCTTGGCTTGCCTCTCCCAGCCAGGAGCCCTGCCCTGCCAGTGGGCTGGGCAGCGTGATCAGGGCCCTGCCGTTTTCGCCTGGGCCAGAAACTCTGAGCTATGAATGAGGTGGTGCAGGAGGGGAGCTTTCCCTTGCTGCCACACTCACCAGTAATACAGCCTCTGCCACTCGGACCTGAGCGACAGAAATGGCAACGGCCCAGCCTTGGGGCCACTGGGATCCCGGAGAACCAGGCACCTCGACTCCTCAGCCGCGGCCACCTGCAGTGGTGCCTCCGTCTCGCTCAGGGGCGGAAGACGGGTCCCTCAGGCTCCCCACTCTTACTGACATGTAGTGGATTCTCTTGAATACGCATTGTCTCATTTGCTGTGTGCCCTCAACTTTGAGAGACTTCAGTGGCCCTTTTTAATCAGCTCTCGCCAGCCGTGGACATCTGCCAGGGGCAGACCGGCCAAGACCCTCGCGCCTCTGTCCTGGAGCCGGAGCCCCTCGGCTTCCCCTCGAGGGCTCAGGTCCCCGAAGGGCGGGAGTCCTGCTGACGGTGGGCTCCGACCTCGGCGGCGGCAACTGGAGAGCTCCCAGGAGGTGACCGAGAATTTCCTATGGAAGGTCTTGCCGGCTCAGGAGGTCAACTGTGGGGGACTGGAAAAAGGAGCCCGCTCCATGCAGAGCACTGTGGAGACCTAGTAGTTAACCGGGTGGGTGGGGAGTAGGTGTGGGACAGGAGAGGCTGCAGGAGGGGTCTGAACTCTCCGTAGTCAGGACAGGCTCCGGTGGCGCCCCCCGTCCCAGTGGTAGGGCCCCGGGCTTTGTGTTCAGGCAGCTGGTCAGTGGTGACAGGGTGGGTATCCGCCTCCCCTCCTCTCAGGCAGGGAGGGTGTCCTGTATGCTGAGTATGTGGAGCAATGGATGAGCCATCCTGGGTGTGTGGCGGTTGACTGGTTTAATGACTGTTGAAAGAAGACAGGAAAAGGCATGTGGACACAGGTGGATTTGATGTGGGGCAGGCTCCACGTGAGGTGTCCAGGGTCACCCAGCTGGAGACATGCTGCTTGTCTTGAGTTCCAGAAAAGAGGTTTTAGTGAAAGGTACAGATCTGGAAGTGAGACAGCAGATTGTAAAAGAAGGGAAGGGGCGGACTGAGGTCATTCTGGCAAGGTGCTCCGAGAACAGGAGAAAACGTGGTCCAAGGCTCGCATTCCTGAAGGGCATGTTTGAGCGTCCCTGCTACTTTGCCCACACTTCATAGCTGTGTCTGGTCTCTGCAAGAGGAGAACGCAGGTGCATTTTCCTTGCAGGTTAAAGAGCTCTTTTCTTCTCTGGGAGTTGACTGTAACATCTTGGAACTTGATCAAGTTGGTAAGTAGTAGAATGGTTTGTACCTGTTGTTTGTAATCAGCGTCCACAAGATTGACTTGTTTCCTTGTATTGCCTCATTCAGTTCAGTTTGCTCCCGTCTCTTTGGGTTCAGTGAGCTGATTTCACCTACCTTGAACCCCGCAGAAGATGAACCTGTATGTGGAAGTACTTTGCGTGGATTTTTTGCGTACATTGTCTGCATTTGAGGGGGGAGTGGAAGGCAGCCATATAAGGTAGTGCTGGCGGTCCTCAGGCGTGTCTGCCCACTGTCCAGCAGCCTAGAGGACATTGTAACAGAACAAGGCGAATCTGCCCATCTCCTGAGCGCAGCCCCAGGAGGGCAGGCGCACCAATGTTCCCGCTTTCCTGCTTCTGATCCCATGCACTTTCCACGGGTGTGCGTGGAGAACAAAAAGCCCAATCTCTGCCTTCACGAAACTTCACCCCCCTCTTTAGCCAGGTCGCTTTAACAAGTGAAATGCCCTTGAATCTTTGAGACTTTGCTGAAGAGTTTACCACATGGGGAGCCTGAAGGACTGAGGGCCCAGTTCAGTTTTTAGGAGTGGAGGGTATGTTTTGGACTATGAGCATAAAGATTTTTTCAAATGTAATTGTTGGATATATTTTCTGTGTTACCACCGTTAGAGCATATATCATGTTTGTTCTTTAAAGACGATTCTTATCTGTCTCTGCCTGGCCAGTGGATTATATATCAGATCCTAATTTGAAAGTGTTCATTTTAAAGGGAGTCAAGAGTCTGCTCTTTATTCTGTCCGGCTCCCTTTGAACCCCTGAGTCATCGCTTCGTGACGTGGACGACGCGCACGTGGGCATCTGAGTGTCACAGCACTTCAGCTCGGCTTGCAGCGCCTCGGAACCTTGGCAGAGTCTTAACGCCTTTGATCTTTTATTCCTTAGATGAGGGGGCCAGTGTCCAGGAGGTTCTCTCAGAGATCACCAACCAGAGGACTGTGCCCAGTATCTTTGTGAATAAAGTGCACGTGGGTGGTTGTGACCACACTTTCCAGGTAAATAGTACCGTGTGTTTCTGAAGGCTGTCTGTCCAAATTTTGTTTTAAGAAAATATTTCAGAGAGGTGGAAATGGTTTTCACAAATCTGTTCATTTGTGTCTTTTGGAGCTTGTAAAATTGAAAGCTTCCCTGGTGGCTCACATGGTAAAGAATGGTAAAGAATCTGCCTGCAATGTGGAAGACCCGAGTTCGATCCCTGGGTTGGGAAGATCCCCTGGAGGAGGAAATGGCAGCCCACTCTAGTATTCTGTCCTGGGAAATCCCATGGACAGAGGAGCCTGGTAGGCTACAGTCCATGGGGTCCCAAAGAGTCAGACACGACTGAGCAACTAAGCACTGTAGGATGATTATCAGATAATCGTGATTACTCTAAGAGAAATTAGCTTTTCTACCAATTAAAACTTTGAATGCTGAGAAGGAGAGGGTTTTGAGTGAGGTTGGAGGACAGAAGGATGGGCTGCCCTGCTCTCTCCCTCCAAATGGGGACAAACGAGGCCTCCTCCCGCCTTGAGGTTTAGGGAAATGAGGTCAGCACTGGCAGTCCAGCCCAGGGAGCACGGCTCTCCCACCATGGCTGCTGGCCCCGCGAGCTTTGTGAAACTCTTGTTTGGTTCCTGGAATGCAGAAATGAACAGGAATCATTCAGTTACATAGAGATAGATAAAAATTGATATGTAATAAGGACCTTATTTTAACTAGCTGTTTGCTTTTATTAAACTCTGCTCTTAGATCCTTTATATATGTATACAAGTGGTAATCATCAGTGGTGATGGATTCAATACTTAGGTTTAGATTCAATTAAGAATTATATTTTTGGGACTTCACCAGTGGTACCTTTGATAAGAACCTGCCTGCCGATGCAGGGGACACAGGTTCGATCCCTGGTCCGGGAAGAGCCCACACGTCGCAGAGCAACTAAGCCCGTGAGTCGCAACTACTCCTAGGGCTCTAGGGCCCCAGCACCTAGAGCCCATGTTCCCTGACAAGGGAGAGAGAAGTGAGAAGTGAGAAGCCCGCGCCCCGCAGCTGGAGAGCAGCCCCTGATGTCTGCGCCTGGAGGAAGCCTGCGCAGCAGCAGACCCGGCCAAGGTCTCCTTGGCCCTGGGCGGCAGCCCTGTGCGAGTGGACCCCCCGAGAGCACCCGAGGGTAGGGGCTGCCGGCCGGGGCCACGCGGCCTCCCGGGTCTGTGGTCCTGCAGCGCTCGCACGGCACTCGCGGGACGAGCCAGCTTGGAGCCAGCGTGCCGGCCTCGCACAGACAGCTGCTCAGTCTCACGCGGAGCCTCCGGCCTTGTCCGCGCTGCTTCTGGCCACAGGGAGGGCCATGGGAACAGCAGCTTGTGCCTCCGGGTCAGCCCTGACCGTTCCCAGTGGACGGAGCCGAAGGCTCGTGCTGCACAGGAACTTGCAAGATTTCGGTCAACTTACGAAAAATCAGGGAAAAGCCCCCCGTGCACGTCCCGCTGGTGACGCCTGAGCACTGTTTGCAGAGAAGGCCAGTGCGGACGCAGGCAGAGGATGCCGCTCCTGGGCTTCAGTCAGGCTCATGTGCTCGCCCCTCACCAGCCGTCCTCAGAGCCCAGTGCTGGTCGAGAAGAAAGTCGCTTCAGTCAGAAAAGCCAGCATCTGGGGAGCAGGGGGCCCACGTCCCGGAAGCAGCTTGCAGGATTCCGCTGGGCCACGGACGCTTTTAAAGGGGAAAGCGGGGTAACCTCAGTTAACCGCTGAGGCGGGGGGCCAGCTTCTCTGCTGTCTTGTATCGTGTGCAGGCCCGCTGACACCTCCGGTCCTGCTTGGTGCGCGGCCGGGCCCTCTCTGCCCGCCTGCGCTTGCTGGGGGGAGGGTGCGCGAGTCACCACTCTTCAGCTAGTCAGTTCTTCATGCTGTTTCACACCTTTTAACCCCGGAAGGGGGTCCACCGCTCAGCAAGGCGTGTGTGCCTCTAGTAGGGCGGAGTCAGGGGCCAGGCTAAGTGTCACCTATTGAGCTCACCTTTGTGACGAAGGTCTGAGGAAAACAGAGGCGAGCCAGCAGAAGGGGCCAAGAGAGCTGCCCTCAGAGCGAGCTTGTCTGACGTGGGACAAGGCCCGACCTCCCCGCCGTCGGACATGTGCCTCACTGTTGGGTGATAACCAGTGCCTATGTCTGCTCTGGCGTCGGTCTGACTAGTTGGGCCCAGCTGAACACCCTCCAGATAAATGCACAGCCTGCCTGACCTGCACTGCAGGTCAGCTGTCCCTGAGGTTTGTACAGAAGCCGTGTGTGCTGAGTCAGCATGGTCGTGCCGTGTTCTGTCCTCTGATTCCCCCCAGGCACATCAGAGTGGTTTATTACAGCAGCTCCTCCAGCAGGATCCAGTGTATGACTACGACCTCATCGTCATCGGTGGGGGCTCTGGGGGCCTCTCGTGCGCTCAGGTGAGAAGAAGCAACCCCGTGGGTGGTCTTCCCGGCGATCGCCTTAAGCCTCCCTTCTGCCGTCGACACTTAGACCGTTCCAGTCTGCGCTGCTGTTGTTCCATGGCTGGGTTAACCAAGAGGAGAGACTGTGTCTCGTCACAGACACGGTCTCATCCTTCAGGGGAAGGTCAGGAAAATGACGAGGTCTCCGTGTGTCTCTGTTTGCAGGAAGCCGCCGTCCTGGGGAGGAAGGTCATGCTGCTGGACTTTGTGGTCCCGTCCCCCCGCGGCACGTCCTGGGGTGAGCGGCCCTCCTGCTGTTGTCGGGGGGCTTTGGTTCTCGTCAGTTTCCCTCGGTCCTCACCACAGCCCCAGAGGGTAACCCACCTGCCTCGGGCTGAGGACACCATCCCCGGTCATGTGTTAACAAGAGGAGATGGCAAAAAGATAACACAAAGAAGATTAAGGAGGATCTTGCAAAGGGAAATTCCACGCCCCGAGTGTTCCACCACGTCTGCCAGGATAACTTTGCACCCACACGGGGGTGTTTCATACAGTTGTGGCCTCGGAGCGGGGTGTACCCCATCATGCTTGTCTAGGGTGGCCGTGACGCTTTTCTGTGTTTCTGCATCGATTTTATAACTGACACCCTGGCTGCAGGAAGGTCAGCTGAGTTAATGTGTGCTCACCCTAAGTCTGTTTGGTACACACTTGTCCTCCTCCTCCTGCCCCCTCCCCATCCCGGGCACAGCCCTCCCTCCTGGGTTCCAGGGGCACGCGCTCTCAGAGGGCGCTGATGTGAGTGTCTGTCTCACCCCGTGTTGGTGAGAGTCCAGGCGGCTTGTGGCGGGTGGTACCAGCCCAGAGCAGTGAGGGTTCCCCAGGGAAGGGCTGCAGGCTGGCCCCGCCTGGCCTCAGCGCAGCGTGTGCCCGGTTAGCCTGACCCAGTTCTGACTACCTCGTGCTTGGGACTCAGGTGGAAGTCTTGGATTCTGTCCCCAGGAAACTGTTCAAATGCACGTCGGAATTTGCTCATTCCCGGGCCTCCTACAGGGACCCTGTCGGTCAGCAAGTTTGACCCTCGGTCACCATAACACAAATCATTTTGTGTCGTGGTGTGTGATGGTGACCCCACAGTCGTCAAGTGTGTTGTTTCCACGTTTTAATAGCACCCACTCTGCATGTGTGTAAGCCACATGAACACACACACATGCACATACAGCATCACAGCTCTGGCTGTCTCACTCAGGTCTTGGTGGCACATGTGTGAATGTTGGCTGTATCCCGAAGAAGCTGATGCACCAGGCCGCGCTGCTAGGGCAGGCGCTGACTGACTCCAGGAAGTTCGGCTGGGAATACAGTCAGCAAGGTGGGTGATGTGTGAAACAGTTCATACTTGGGGGAAAGAGGGAAGAATAGGTTTCTTAGAAATGCTTGCTCTTCCTGTTTCTGTAGTTGACTTTTACGTTAGTTTAATAAACATTTGCTAGGCACTCACATGTGCCAGCTGGACCCAGGATTCCAAGACGGTCAGTGCAGACCTCCTGTCGGGGCCTTAGGGCTGGGGAAGGGATGTTGCAGCCCCGGCCATCCCAGACGCATAGCAGAGGGTGCGGGAGCTTTCAGGGCAGGAGTTAGAACTCGAGTCTAAGGAGAGCGCTGACTTGGGTGGAACACCGCAGGCAGGCTGGATGGAGCAGGGTGGAGTGATGTTCACGTTGGCCTGGAAGTGGTCCAGGGGCCTCTGAGCACGTGTGAGAGGGCAGAGGAGTGTGGCAGACCTGGAAGACACGGAACAGTGAATGGGGACGTGAGTGGATGAGGTTGGACAGCTGTTGAGAAGAGTGTGCAGAACTTGTGTACCAGCAGTAATAAATGACAGCAAATGGAGTGATGGAAATCACAGCAAAATGATACAAGGACTTGGAAGACGCCCCACTAGGGGCACAAAGCGTACAGAGAAGCATGAAAGCGTAAGAAAACCGTGCTCTGGTTCTGGAGGGAACGTTTGCATGTTGTGAAGACATTATCTCAGAGTTATTTCGTAATGTTTATTTAAAGTCCAAGGAAAAATGTCAGAATTTTTTTTTCTTTTTGGAACTGGACAGGTTATTCTCAGTTCGTATCGAAAAGTAAATGTGTGAGGGTAGCTGTGCCACCTTTGAGGAAAGGGAGCAACTTTTCCATCTGAATTTAAGATGCCATTGCTGCTTGTGACATGGCCGAGCAGATGGGTGACACAGTAGAGTGGGTCTTCTGTGGACCTGCCCCGTCAGGGCCCCGGGGACCTTCTAAGGCGCCCAGCCTCCGTGGCCCTGCTTCTGACCCTGCAGGTCTGGGCGGGGCGTCCCCAGGAGCCGCGTGTCTCAGCCGCTTCGAGGGGTGCCAACATGCAGGCATGTTGTGGAACTTCTGAGAACGTCTTTTACGCAAACCAGAAGCAGAGGTCCCCGGGGCCGTGAGACGCATGGTTCTCTGAGGCCCAGGAGCCTGGCCTGTCTGGAGAGAGGGGCTGGCAGAGGACGTGAGCCCGGCGGAGAGCTAGTCAGTGGTGGTCGTCACCCCGGGATCACAGGCGTGGGGTCAGGGAACACAGTCACCAGACTGACCGTCTGGACCACATGGTCGTAGACCTGTTGTCCTGTTGCTGAGATTGTGGGAAGGGTGATGTGATGTCTGGGCCATAATTGCTGACGTCGCCCAAGTTCCCACGCACAGTGACCTCTGTCCTCCCCTGTGTTCTGGGGTCCCTCAGCCTGGTGGGTGGGTCTCTGAGAGCACTGGAGGGTCAGGGTCCAAATGGGACCAAGGGTGAACCCCAGTCAGCCGGGTTTGTGGTTGGGGGTCTCACCCAGCTTGACGGGACCCTGGACCAGTGTTTCCCTGGGGCGCATCAGCAGATGGGGTGAGTCCAGGAAATGAGCCCCCCTGGCCGACACAGGAGTAAGGAGGAGCCTTGACTCCACCAGCCTCTCCCTGGCTTCAGCAGGAAGTGGGTGAGCTCTCATCTCTGCTCCGGTGTTCACTGTCACAGCCCTGCCCGCAGGGGACCCATGTCCCACCTGTAGATAGATTCTGGGGCTGGCTGTGGGAGGGCTGTGGGAGGGCTGTTTCCCACCCCACTCCATGGATTTTCATCATGTTCAGAAGTATGCTTTCTACAGGTTTGTAATATGAAAGAAGCTGTGTGTGTTAGCTGCTCAGTTGTGTCCGACTCTTTGCAACCCCATGGACTGTAGCCTGCCAGGCTCCTCTGTCTATGGGATTCTGCAGGCAAGAATACTGGATTGGGTTGCCATTTCCATCTCCAAGGGATCTTCCCGACCCAGGGATCGAACCTGGGTCTCCTGCATTGCAGACAGACACTTTACCGTCTGAGCCACCAGGGAAGCCATGGCGGCTGTAACTGGCATAAAAAGACTTCTCGCTGATTGTCTTCTGTTCACTTCTGGATCCTTAAAGCAGTGGATGCGTGTGTGCGGTGTGTGACTTCACGGTGGCCGTGCCCCCCTCACGCCCACCCGCCCCGGTCTCTCCCCAGTGAAGCACAGCTGGGCCACCATGACTGAGGCCATCCAGAGCCACGTCGGCTCGCTGGGCTGGGGCCACCGGCTGGCTCTGCGGGAGAAGGCAGTGACCTACGTCAACTCCTACGGGGAGTTTGTCGAGCACCACAGAGTCAAGGTCAGTCGGGCCTTGGCCCCGTTGGTCGCCCCCCTTACTTCCGCCTGCCCCGCGGGAACCCGGGCTCCGTGGTCCGTGTGGAGGGCTGCCGCCCGTGTGTGAGCATCCTGCAGCCCGGTGTGAGTGTCCTGGGGTCCGACCACTCTGGTACCAGATGAAAAGTGATGTTTGCTTTGCTTTTTTCAAGGCAACCAATGAAAAAGGACAGGAGGCGTTTTATACCGCTGCAAAGTTTGTCATCGCGACAGGAGAGAGGCCGCGCTACTTGGGAATCCAGGGAGACAAAGAGTACTGTATCACCAGGTGGGGTTAACTAGGCCGTCTGCCTGTAAGTTGGGTTACATTTGTGTCTCCAGAGTGTTCGCGCCCTGTCTCCTTCCACAGGGGATTCGCGCTGACAGTGGAAGGGCACACAGGCAGCGCTAAGAGGACAGATGCACACGGGTGTCTCCAGGCCTCCAGGCAGGAGACTGAGTCTGGGCTTTGGTTCACACTTGCTGGAGCCCAGAGCGAAGCAGCAAATGCCGTTAGCTTCAGGGTTTCATGTCTGTGCGATAGTGATGGACCAGGTGACTAGGAGAATGCTGGGATTCAACAGGAATTCCCAGTGGACAGTTGTCAAGAGGACCTGTGACCTCGATGTATAAAGTAGGACGATTGCACACTTCTCGACCAGATGCACTTTAAGAAATACATTTTTCGCTGTGTGGCTGTTGAGGTGAACACCCAACACAGGCTTTGCACGTGGTCCTGTTTGATTTCCAGTCACCTGGCTGGACGTCCTCCTCCAAGGGGGGCACACCTGCACTCCCCGCGGGCCGCTCCCCGGGCGCCGTCCCACGTGGAGACCCTTCTCTCTGCAGCGACGACCTGTTCTCGCTGCCCTACTGCCCGGGCGCGACCCTGGTGGTGGGCGCGTCCTACGTGGCGCTGGAGTGCGCGGGCTTCCTGGCCGGCCTGGGCCTGGAGGTCACGGTGATGGTGCGCTCGGTGCTCCTGCGGGGCTTCGACCAGGAGATGGCCGAGAAGGTGGGCGCCGCCATGCAGCAGCTCGGCGTGCGCTTCCTGCGCAAGTTCGTGCCCGTGGAGGTGAGTCCTGGCTCCGGACCACCTTGGCTGCCGCCCGGCCCGGCCAGCTCCACGAGCTTCCCTTCTGTTTGCTTTTTTAAAAAATCCTGAGGCATGCAGGATGTCGAACCTGTGCCCCCTGCAGTGGGGGTGTCGAGTCCTTACCTCGACCACCATCTCCAGGAGGGAGAGGTCCCTCCTGGGGCTTCTCATGTTACCCTTGTTCATGCTGCTCCCCAGGGACCCTGAGGATGGGGCGCCCACCCCGAGCCTCCGTGCCAGCTGTGCCCCTCCCCTCCCTGCCCACAAGTCACGTCTCGGTGCTGACGGCCCTACTAGCAGCCGTCTCGGTACACACCCGTCTATAGAGCCGCCTGCTGGGCCTCTCCATCTGAATTCCTCTCCTTGTTCTAAATGCAACAAGACAAAATAAAGCTCCTGACGTCCCGCCCCATGTCCTCCCGCTTCCGTCCTGGCTTGTCTCCGTCCTCGGGAGGTGGTCCCCTGGTGCACTCGGTCGGTGCCGTCCGCTCTTCCCGCTCACCCAGGGGCTTGTCTCTCCCTCAGCCACCCTCGGGCCGGTCCTCCTTCCTCCGTCTGCTCCGTGCAGATGGAACACACCCGCCTGCACACACACACGCCCTGCGCCCCCGTTCTGTGGCCCCTGTGGAGAGAATCCACACACTGTCTATCCGCGCCAGGTCCAGCAGCTGGAGAAGGGCCTGCCCGGGAGGCTGAAGGTAGTGGCTAAATCCACGGGAGGGACAGAGACGATGGAGGGCGTTTACAACACGGTGAGTGTCTGCCGGGCAAGCAGGGGGTGGATGGACACGCTCGTGAGTTGGCGCAGATGAAACACGAGGGGAGATGATACCAGGGTTGACTTTTTGACTCTCCGTGGGACTCTAGTACATGTGGAATGTGTTGAGTTGTTGATATTTGATGGTTTTTGGTGGCACACGAAGAATACGATGCTGAAAAGTGCGGGTGTGTGTAACTGTGCAGGGAACAAAATCTGGAAGCAGGCGTGAGTGGAAGTCGCCAGTCGTGTCCGACTCTTTACGACCCTGTGGGTGATACAGTCCATGGAGTTCTCCAGGCCGGAACACTGGAGTGGGGAGCCGTTCCCTTCTCCAGGGGATCTCCCCAACCCAGGGATCAAACCCAGGTCTGCCGCACTGCAGGCCGGTTCTTCACCAGCTGAGCCGCCAGGGACGCCTGGAAGGAGCTCTGCCCGCCTGCTTCTGCTGCTCCCTCTGGGGAGGTAGATGTCTTACACATTTCTGCATTTGACTGTTTTTGCAATAAGCATCGATTATATTTTATAATCAGAAGCCACAAAAACAAGCTATGCCAGGCCTCCAAAGAGTGTGAGTAGTCCACGGACCCTGGGTGGCAGTCATAACCCAAACCCACGCAAAGCAGACACCGGCATGCCTTGTGTAAACTGTAGTTTACCGCCAACCTGGATCAAACTGTTCATTATGTTCCATGTACTCTAACAGCGTGATTGTTTTCAACAAAAGTGAATGGTGTTGTGAGGATGACCAAAGCCAAAGATAGGTGTCAGGAAAACAAACATACGAACCAGCTCCTGTTGAGATTTTGATCAGGGTTGTGATGGATGTGCAATCAGGTAGAAGCACTTGATTCTGCAGTATCCAGGCTTACCGTTCATGGTACGTCTGCCCTTTGACCTATGCCGTCTGTAATAGCCCCCAGCAAAGTTAGTACATTTCTCTATAGACCTCAAGAACATCTTCTGTTAGATTTATTCCTAGGTATGCACATGTTTCTGTATAGTTACAAATGGTGTTTTTGAAAAAGTGTCATTGTCTTTCACAGTCTGTTGCTGATATATAGAAAGGCTGCTCTGGGATTCGATTCAGCACTCAGTCATCTTGCTGAGCCCCTATTTGATCGCGTGTCCTGAGATGGTTCGGCGGCGTCTTTGCTGCTCATTCATGGCAAGGACTCGCTCCCTTCTGTTGACTGCTTCCGTTTCTTCCTTTTTCCCGCACGAGCGCACCGGCCGCGGCCCCCCAGGCAGTGTTGACAAGAAATGCAGACCTAGACACTCCAGCCTTGTTCTCGGGGTCGGGAGGGAGGTTTTCAGTGTTTCATGGTTAAAGAGTAAGGTTTTCCATAGGGTTTCGGTAGATATTCTTAACCATGGTAAAGAAATCATTTTCTATTTTTGTTTGCTAAGTTGTTTTTTTTTTTGTTGTTATTTTGGTTTTTTGTTTGTTAAAAGTCAGAAGTGGGTGTTCAGCTGTAAGAATGTTCCTTTTGTGGCTGTTAATGATTAATTTTTTTTCTTTAATCCGTTAGTGTGTTGCATTACATTGATTTACAGTCAACTTTATATTACTGGTGTAAATCCAACTGGATAATGAGTGGTTTCTTGGTCCTTTAATGGACCGGAACCTGGTGGTCCGGAGTCGACGATAAGAAAGCAAGAGAGAGAAAGAGGCTGATATCCCCTGGTTTCGCGAAAAGCCAATAGAGCCCTGTTCTTAGGGCTCGCGCTGCTGCACGTAGGCACCAGGCGCCCTCTCGAGTGGGTGAAGGCACAGCGCGCCTTCTCGAGAGGGTCTTAGAAGCCCGGGCAAGAAAGTGAGCTCAGCGGGCCTCCGCGCTCCAAGGAATTAGCCAGAAATAGAGAGAGAGAGAGAGAGAGAATAGAAAGACAGACACGGGGACCCAAGCTCTGATGGAGCAAAGGTGTTTTAATCAACGTGGTGTGTGCATATATACTCTCTGACAAGGTGGTTATTCTCACAAAAGATAAAGATTAAAATTCCAGACTTACAAAACATAAGACATCCCTATCAAAGGGAGAGTTGCAAACAATCACCTTTTACTGTTTGGCTCATAAAAAGGAAGAGGGTACTTATCACCGTAATGAGAAATGCCTGGATTCCTCAGCCCCGGGAAAGGCGTGCCTCTCCTCTTAATTCCTGAATATTCAGGAATTAATAAGGGCCAGAGGGTTCCTGACAGATCCAAAACAGCACACAGGAAGCCTCTTGTTAAATGCTTCCTGACAGTGGTTCTTTTTTTATGTTGTTAGGTTTGGCTACTTTAAATTTTTGTATCTATATTCATGAATTATATTGGCATAATTTTCCTTTCACATATTGAACTTCCCAGATTTTGATACCAAAGTTATTCTAGCTCATGAAAGAAGTCTGGAATATGTTCCCTCTTTTTCTATTCTCTAGAAGCATTTATGTACTACCAGAATTGTTGTTTTTGTTCAGTTGCTAAATTGTGTCTGACTCTTTGGGACCCCAGGAACTGCACCTTGCCAGGCTTCCCTGTCTATCACCAACTCCTGGAGCTTGCTCAAACTCACGTCCATTGAATCAGTGATGCCATCCAACCATCTCATCCTCTGTCATCCCCGTCTCCTCCTGCCTTCAATCTTTATGAGCATCAGGGTCTTTTCCAATGAGTCGGTTCTTTGCTTCAGGTGGCCAAAGTATTGGAGTTTCAGCTTCAACATCAGTCCTTCCAATGAATATTCAGGGTTGATTTCCTTTAGGATGGACTAGTTGGGTCTCCTAGCAGTCCAAGGGACTCTCAAGAGTCTTCTCCAACACCACAGTTCAAAAACATCAGTTCTCCAGTTCTCACCCTTCTTGATGGCCCAGCTTTCACGTGTGTACATGACTACTGTAGCTTTGACTATACAGACCTTTGTTGGCAACGTGATGTCTCTGCTTTTTAACGTGCTGTCTAGATTTGTCATAGGTTTTCTTCCAAGGAGCAAGCACCTTTTAATTTCATGACCAGTCACCATCTGCAGTGATTTTGGAGCTCAAGAAAACAAAACCTACCATTGCTTCCACCTTTTCCCCCGTCTCTTTTCCATGAAGTGATGGGACCGATGCCATGATCTTAGTTTTTTGAATGTTGAGTTTTAAGCCAACTTTCTCACTCTCCCCTTTTACTTTCATCAAGAGACTCTAGTTCTTCTTCACTTTCTGCCATAAGGGTGGTGTCATCTACATATCTGAGGTTGTTGATATTTCTCCCGGCAACCTTGATTCCAGCTTGTGCTTCATGCAGCCCAGCGTTTCTCATGATGTACTCTGCATATAAGTTACATAAGCAGGGTGACAGCATACAGCCTTGCATGTTTGATAGAGTGGGCCTAGAATGTTCAGTGAAGATATGTTCAGTTTTCTTTAACAGTCAAAGGACTGTTTAAGGCTGCTCTTTTTCTGCCAGCTCTTCCTGTTGAGTCATGGCTGATCTGGAGCCGTGCCATCCGCACCCCTCAGGGTCCGTCTGTGTGGTGTGTGTTGGTGGCTAGTTCTTCTCCAGATTCTCTTTCAATTATAGGTTATTACAAGATATTGAATAGTTTCCTGTGCTATACAGTAGGTCCTTGTTAATTATCTACTTTATATACAGCCCTGTGTATCTGTTAGCCCCAAACCTCTAATTCACCCCCTCCTGCCCTTTCCCCTTTGGTGACCCTGAGTCTGTTTTCTGTGTCTGTGGGTCTGCGTCTCTGTGAAGAAGCTCATTTGTGTCATTTCTTTAGATTCTGCATATAAGTGACACCAGGTGACACTTGTCTTCGTCCAACTTCCTTCACTTAGCGTGATGACCTCTGTCCATCCATGTTGCTGCCATGGCATGATGTCTTTTTCCTGGCTGAGTAGTATTCTGCTGTCTATGTTCACCACATCTTCTTTATCCATCCATCTGTCCATGGACACTTAGGTTGCTTCCTCCACATAAATTTAAAACCAGCTTTCCAGTTTTGAAGAAGTGCTGGGATTTTGACTGAGATTGTATTGCTTATGAAGATGAATTTGATAAAACTGACAAATTAACAGCATTGATTTTTCCTGTACATGAACCTCTATATTTTTTCCATTTATTATGTTTACAAGTTCTTTAGTTTCTCTCAGCAACATTTTATCATTTTTCTCTGGAGGTCTTTCATGTTTCTGTTAAGTGTAGGTATTTCATATTTTTAACCTTCTGCAAATGATATTTTAAATTTTTAAATATCCAGTGGTTAGTTGGTAGTACACAGAAATACAAATGATTTTTCTGTATTGACCTTCTTAGGATTTGTTCTGCCTAAAACAGTAGTTTTGTTTCTTCTTTCCAGTCTGTGTGCATTTTATTTCCTTTTCTTGCCTCATTTCCCTGGCTAAGACGTCCACGTGGTGCTGAACAGAGACTGTGAGGGTCTCCCGTCTCGGGGTGAGTGAGGCGGCCTCTCTCCGCTGCGAGTGTGTGCGCCCTTGGGGTTCTGCAGATCCTTTTGTCAGGCTGGGGATGCGTGCTTCTAGTCCAAGAGCACCGAGGCTTTCATTGAAATCCTCAAGGGTGCTTAGTTTTGTCAAATGCTGTCCCAACTTCTATTGGGATGAGTAAGTTTTTTTCTTTTTTATTCTGTTCAAATGATGAATTCCATTGATTGGTTTTTGTATGTTAAACCAGATTTGTATTTTGGGACAAAGCCCACAATACTTGGTCACGATCAATTATCCTTTATTTATGTTGCTCTATTTTATCTGCTGGCATCCGTTAAATGTCTGGCGTCTGCGCTCATGGGGAGTGTTGGCTCCTGATTTTCTTTGGTTTTAAATTATCAGCGTTTCACCGCGCTGGGTCTCTATCGCAGTGTGCGGGCATTCTCTGGTGGCGGCACGTGGGGCTGCCCTTCCCGCCGTGTGCGGCCTTCTCACTACAGGGGCCTCTCTCGCTGTGGCACGCGGGCTCCGGAGCGTCCAGACTCAGCAGCTGTGGCCCAGGGTTTGGTTGTCCCTCGGCACGTGGGCTTTCCCAGACCAGGAAAACCCATGTGCCCGCATCAGCAGGTGGATTCCCAACCGCTGAGCCACCAGGACTGTCCTCTTCAATTTTCTTTTCTTTTTACTGCCCTTGTCTGGCCTTGTGTCAGACGTTTACACCTTACAAACAGGCCTTGGATGTTGTCCCTTGTCCTGGAGGCTTTGTGTACCATCGGTGTTTTTCTTAAGTGTCACATACACTTTACTAACAAGGTCACCTGGCTCTAGAGTTAACTCATGGAGAAGTTTATACACCATGGATTCAGTCTCTGTGAGTATGAAGCCCTTAATCTGCTTGAGCTGCCATAGCATCTAGTGGTTGACCACATGGGGTCACAGGGAGAAAGTGACCATCTGCACTCCAAGGAGAAAGGCCTCAGAGGAGACTGACCTGCGGACTCTTGGTCTCAGGAGTCTGACCTCCAGAACTGAGAGGAACCTCATCCGCGGTTCTCTGTTATGTTCTGAACTAGGACCACTCTTCCCTGGTAGCTCAGTGGTGAAAAGTCCGCCTGCCAGTGCAGGAGACAAGGGCTCAATCCCCTGGAGAAGGGCATGGCTACCCATTCCAGTATTCTTGCCTGGAGAATTCCATAGACAGAGGCTGTAAGGCTGGCGGGCTACAAGGTCAAGGGGTCACAAAGAGTCAGACAAGACTTACTGACTGAACAACAATAGCTTTGTTGTACCTTAATCAACACTGTAAAGGCCCATCTCCAAATACAGTCTCATTCCCAGGTCTTTGGGGTCGGTGCCCCGGCATGAATGAGGGGAGGGGGCACAGTGCGGCCTGTGCCGTAGGGCTGCTCAGGGTCATGTGGCTGTAAGTTTGGTAAAGTCTGTCTTTGCAGGCATCTATTTCATCTAAACTGTCAAATTGATTGGCATAGGCTGTTGATGACATTCTGTTGTTCTCCTGTCAGCGTCTGAAGGATTCATCGTGATGTTCTTGTTTTCATTCCTGGTGTTGACGATCTGTGTTTCTGCCGTCTCTCTAAACACAGGTTTTGTTAGCAGTTGGTCGTGACTCCTGTACGAAGAAGTTAGGGCTGGAGAAGATTGGTGTGAACATCAGTGAGAAGTACGTTCCCTGGTGTTAGCGCCCAGCCCTGCGCAAAGCTCAGTGTTCCCACAGATCGCCCCTGGGGAATTCTGACTTAATTACTGAGATGCTTTGAATTTATTTTGTAGTAAGTGATGTGTCAGCTCTGTAGTATCAGTTATTTCATTAATCAGTTGATAACTGTTAGTGTTTTCCTTAAATATTTCGGGTATTAAGCAGTTACTTATAAAAAGTAATTGTGGAACTGTACACATCCACTTTCTGTGGTTTAGAATGAATTTGTCTGTCCTTGATCAGGCAAGGGGGAAAATTCCACAGCAGTATGTTCGACTCTGGGGGAGGCCTGCTGCTGTCCTCAGCGCTCAGAAAGCAGGCAGCGGTTTGTCTGAGCCGTGGGGCCAGGGACGCTTGGTGACAGGCACACGAACGCCTGGCGGGGTCCTCCTCTCTGCCTCCGTCGTTTCCTGGGAGAGAGTCTGCTTCCAGCAGTGCAGAGTCAGTTGTAATATATTTATCTTCCCCGAACGCAATAGGACTGGCAAGATCCTGGTAAACGACGAGGAACAGACCAGCGTGCCCTACGTCTACGCTGTCGGGGACGTCCTGGAGGGCAAGCCGCAGCTCACCCCGGTCGCCGTGCAAGCAGGCAAGCTGCTGGCTCGAAGGCTTTTTGGGGGCCGATCAGAGAAGGTTAGTTTCTCACTGCTGTCTTTGGGACAATGTCTAAATCAAAACCATGACGAGGGGAAAGTCAGCGCGCGTGGCACCGTGAGCTCGTTCTGCTGGGAAGGCGCCCCCTGTGCCGTGTGCAGTTCCCCACTGTTTGCCGATGGTTTTGAGTAAATACTTTATGAGCATCTTACGTTCAGGGTGTTGTCCTGGGTGACGTGGGGGCACCCAGGTGGGGCCGTCTTGTCTTCTTACCGGAGGGGTTGGGGAGCGCTTCCCGGGGCAGGGGGGAGGGGTTGCTGCTCCAGAAGCGGGGGCAGAGCCAGGCGGCTTGGGGTGAGACAGGCTCAGCACGTGGCCTTCTCCCTCGGCAGGCCGGCCCGTCGCCCTGCCCGATGCGGCGGAAGGGTTTCCTGCTCGTCCTTGCAGGGGTGCGGCCCTGTGCCTGGCTGGGGGGTCCCGGTCCCACTGAAGCAGCCGGAGTCGGGGCTCCCCGTCTGCCCAGTGACTCAGTCGCTGAACCGTGGCGGTGCGGGTCACCTGCACGGGGCCGTGCTCATTTGTCCTCCGTTTGCAAGTGTACGTCGTGCAGATTTTCACTGTAAAAAGCAGGAGGAAACGAGACATGAGCTGTCTGTCTTGCAGTGTGACTACGTCAGCGTCCCCACCGTGGTGTTCACGCCCTTGGAGTACGGCTGCTGTGGGTACTCAGAGGAGAAGGCTAGCGAGGTGTACCCGGCGGAGAATCTGAATGTAAGATGTGGGGTTGGTGCATTCTCAGACCTCGCCTCCAATCCACAGTTTCTCCTGTTGGCCACTTATTCTGTAGTTTTGCAAGTTCCTATAAGGGCTGCATTGTCGGAAATTGTATTCCTGCTTTAGGAAAGTTGGGAATTAAATCATGTAAGCCCTGTTTCTAGCAGAGTGACCGTCACGCAGCTGGGAAGAAGGACGCAGACTGTGCACACAGGCTTTGAGTGCACGGGCAGCATCTGCGGGGGGCCTCGGGGGAGCACGCAGGGCCCCGGGAGCTGTGGGCAGGGGGAGGACCGGGCCTGGGGGGCCGCGGCCGCTCCCCCTTCTCCTGCTGGGGCTCACGTGTGCGTGTGTATGTGTGTGCATGTCTGTGTGTGCGCGCACATGTGTACGTGCATGTGTACACGTGTGTGTGCACACGCATGCACTCGCAGGTCATGCTTCTGTTCCTGCAGAAACAGACGCACGTGGCCTCTCCCCACGGCAAGTTCACTGCCAGCTCTGGTCTTTGGAGGAGCTGAGTGACCCAGGTCTGCTTCAGTCACACATCGTGGGGACGTTTGCTGGCCCGAGCTGGCTCTGTCCACCTTGCCTGCGTGGCGTAGCGGGGCCAGGCTCAGGCAGTGAGTGGCTCGGGGTGGGGGCCGGTTCCAGGGCTGTGGGCTGTCCGGACGCCCCCAGAGTGGCTCTCTGCTCCCCTCCGCCTCAGGGTCTGCTCACTGTGATGTGGCGGGTGGGCCCAGTGGCCTTCTCCTGCCTCCTCCCCACATGGGAGGGTTGGGGAGATGACGGGGGTCAGAGGGTTAGAACCACCGCGTGTTTTCAGGGGCTGTTGTTTAGGTGGCGTTTTCAGTGAGAAGTTTCCATTTCAGAGGACGTAACCTGATCAGAGTTTATAATTAACTCCTGGGAATAATGAACCACCTGTGTGAGTGGTGAACTGTTAGTCGGGTCTCTGATGAGTGACGGTAGCCGTCGTGGATGGCAGGCGCGTGAGAGGAAGGATGTAGGAGGCTGCACCCCAGGTGAACGGGCGCATCTATAGGAAGAACCCCCGTTTATGGGCTCACTCTCCATCTCCCCTAAGGCCCCCTGCACATCGGCGCACTGAGTCTAGACTTTGACTTTTGCATTTTGCAGGACTGAAAATTTGATCTATTAGTATTTTCGATATTTCTATTATAAAGAGACTTGAGGAAACCTTGCATAAATCCACATATTGTATCTTTTCAAGTGAGGAAATTAAGGTGAAAAGTGAGGGTAGACACAGTAAGACAGGATAAGAAGATGGAATTCGTTCACAAAATTCATGCCATAAAGTCCTCCGGACTTTGATCTCTGATAAGGAGCTTGTATGTAGAATATCACAACAATAAAAGCCAAATAACCTGGCTTTTAAAAGAGCAAAGGGTATTTCCCCAAAGAACGTGCACAAGTGGCCAGCAGACACGTGAGAAGATTCTCAGTGTTGCTGTCATCAGGGAAACGCCTCACAAGCTCAGTGAGAGGCCGTGAGGTGACTTATGAAAGTTTTCACCATTTCTGTGGGTTCTGTCTTCACTCTCCTGATGCTGTCCTTTGAAGCACAAAGATCTTTCTTTTTGGTGCAGTCTGGTGTGTCTTTTTTTTTTTTTTTCCGTTGTCACATGTACTTTTGATGTCACTTCTGACAAGTCAGTGTCTGACCCACAGTCGTGAAGGTTGATGCCCGTGTTTTTTTCCTGGAGTGTTACAGATTTCAGCTCTGACATGTGGGCCTCTGTTCCATTCTGAGAACTTTCTGTACACGTGTGAGGTCAGGGTCCAGCCTCATTCCCCCACACGTGGGGGCCCATTTCTCCTTGAAGAGCTTCCTCCTAGTGAGGAAATACGGGCACTGATCTAGCTTACAAATTTCAGTGTAATTGGGAGGGCGGGTGGGAGGGCAGGGGCCAGGGAAGAGAGAGTGAAGCCTCCTGAGAGGAGGGCAGGCCAGGAAGCAGAGCCCGCCCAGGAGCAGGCAACCGCAGCAGAAGTGTGCTGTTTAGAAGCGTGCAGGCTGGTGACAAGCAGGAGGGAAGGCATTTGTGTCTGGGTGGCAGAGGTAGCTGGACGCATACCAGAGCTTTTAAATGTGCACTTCTGTGCATATGTTGATTTAACAATTAAAACTCTTTTGAAAAGGCAGTAATAGGGAGATGATTTCAGGGGGCAGGCTGTGCCACTCAGCTTGTTAGATCTCAGTTCCCCAACTGAACTCGCACCCCCACGCAAAGAAAGCACTGAGTGATAAGGACTGGACCCCTAGGGAACTCCGAAGGGAAGGTCTGGACAATGAGAGCACTGGGCGGTCGGATAGTCCAGTTTATCCTGAGGGTACAGGCCCTAAAACTGTGCTGAGGGGCACACAGGTGACAGAAAGAGCAGCAGAACAGAATCTGAAGCCCAGATTGATTCAGGTGCTTAGGAGAATTAACATGTGATAAAGGCGGTCTTTTAAATCTATGGCAAAAGACATTCATTGAGGATGTTGGAGTAAGTGGACAGCATTCAGGAAAAACGTTAAGTTGGGCCCATACTTCACGCACACTTTAAACCAGGAGGATCAAATACTTAAATGAAACAAAATCTTCCAAATACTGGAAGGAAAATCATAGCTAACACATTGATGTGAAGAGCCAACTCATTGGAAAAGACCCTGATGCTGGGAAAGATTGAGGGCACGAGAAGGGGACGACAGAGGATGAGATAGTTGGATGGCATCACCGACTCAATGGACATGAGTTTGAGCAAGCTCCGGGAGATGGTGAAAGACAGGGGAGCCTGGCGTGCTGCAGTCCGTGGGGTCGCAGAGTCAGACACGACTGAGCCACTGAACGACAATGCGCGTGAGGAGAGGAGTGGAGGGGATACAGGGGGATGGTCCCGCGCAGGACTCGGCGTGTCGAAGCCGGGAGCTTCCTGTTTCAGAAATGCTGTTTATAATCTCAGGAGTTGGCACCATCTCTTTTCTTAACATTTGGAGTGTATTTTAGGAATAATACCTTGGGGTGAAGAAGCATTTATCTCCTGTTCCTAGTAGCCACAGAGATTAAAAAGTTTGTATTCAAAGTTTCGGAGAGCTGGTGGACACACTGCCGTCTCTGTGTGACCACGGAGCCCTGCAGGCGTGTCTCCGGGGACACTGACCTCTGCCTCTCTCGTGCAGGTCTACCACACTCTGTTCTGGCCTCTCGAGTGGACAGTGGCCTGCAGAGACAGCAACACGTGTTACGCGAAGATAATCTGCAATAAACTGGAGAACGTACGTCATGTGGTTGGAAGCAGGCATGCCTTGATTTTAAAATGTCGCTTTTAGTCTCGTATCTGGGTTTTTATAATCTCCTTAAAGATAGCTCTCAGGGCTAGGCAGGGATCCTTGAGACTGCCACCCAGGTGCTGTGCTTGCGGGGATGGACCCGCGCCTCCCTTTCTCCATGGGATCATGTCTCTCTGGGGCGCTCTGACTGGCGGTGTGGTGCCTTAGGCTCTGCTGTGATCTGGGCCATCGATGACACAGCGTAGGCACATCCGTCTGCATCTGGAGACACAGGCGTGCCTTGAAGACATTGCAGGTTTGGTTCCAGACCTGGCAATAAATCGAATGTCATGGTCGTGTGAGCCCCGGAACTGTTTGGTTTCCCTGTGCATGTGAGGTCACATTTACACCAGACTACAGTCTTTATCAGTCGCATTCTGTCTAAAAAATTCAACGTACAACCTTAATTTAAAAATACTTTAAACAGTCTAACCATCAGCTGCGCCCTCAGCAGATTGCAACCCTCTTGCTTGTGGAGGGTCTGGCCCCGGCGCTGGGGCTGCTGACTGATCAGGACGGAGGTGAGTGAAGGCTGGGGTGGCTGCAGCTATTTCTCAAAACAAGATGACTGGGATGCTGGCCGCTTGGAAGGACTCTTCTTTCATGAGTGGTTTCCCTGAAGCAGGCAGTGCTGTTTGGTAGCGTTTCACCCACAGCGGCACTGCCTTCAGAGCTAGAGTCCGTCCTCCCAGACCTGCCGCTCTTGATGCACCAAGCGTGAGTCGCGCTGGTCGTCAGCATGGCTGTGGTCACAGCCTCTTGCAGGAGTGGCTCTATCTCAGGAACCTCTGCTTGTACTTGTCCGTTGAGAGCAGCTCCTCCTGCGTTCGGTTCATCCTCAGGTGGTGGTAACTCAGCCCCTTCAGGACCCACTTCTGACCCCAGTTCTCCTGCTGCTTCCAGCACGTCTCCCTTCCTTCCTCCAGGAAGTCCTGGGCCCCTCGCTGTCATCCACGGGGGCTAGAGTTAGGTTCTTCCAAACACCTCTCGGGTTTCTGTTCTGACCTCGTCCCATGAGCCGCGATGCTCTTACAACATCTGGGACGGGACTTCTCTCCAGAAGACCTTTGGTCCACTCTGCCCGGATCTGCCAGAGGACTCACTGTCAGTGGCAGCTACAGCCTAGCAGAATGGATTTGTCCAATAATAAGACTTGGAAGTCAAGATCGCTTCTTGACTGCTGGACAGCAGAGGGCTGTTGTGTGTTAGCTGATGTGAAAGCAACATCCATCACGGTGAACATCTCCATCAGAGTTCTGGGGTGGTCAGGGGCATGTCATTTGGAAAGGGCATTCCTATTTGGAAAGGAATCTTTTCTTCTGAGCAGTTGGTCTCAACAGTAGGCTTAAAGTATTCCCTAAACCATGTTGTAAGCAGATGTCATCCAGGCTTTGCTGAGCACAAAGCAGAGTCGCTTCGGGCCCTGGGGTTTGGGGGTGGCAGGTCAGCGCTGGGCCCACCGTGTCAGCGCCCAACGCGGGAGCAGCCCGTCCTCTGACTTCTCGTCTCTCACCGTGAAAGGGCTGCGTGCGCGCTCAGCTGTGTCAGGCGAGTCCGACTCTGTGACCCCGTAGACTGCAGCCCGCCAGGCTGCTCCGTCCATGGCACTCTCCGGGCAAGAATACCGGAGGGGTTGCCATGCCCTCTCCAGGGGATCTTGCCCACCCAGAGATGGAACCCAGGTCTCTCACGTCGCCTGCTTTGGCAGGCAGGTTCTTTACTGCTAGCGCCATGAACGCCCCAGATGCATCTTTCCATCCACGTTGGAAACCACTGTGTCGGAGCTTCTGGGGAGGTTAGGTCTTCCGGGTAGAGGGCCGCAGCCTGTGCGTCGGCGCTTGCTGCCTCCCCGGCCCCGCGGTGCGGTCCCTGAGACGGTTCCTCCCTGAGTCCCTGCGAGCCCGCTCCGCCAGGTCCCGCTGCCCTGCAGCGTCCTCCCCCTCTACCTTCACGGAACCGGAGGGGACCACGGCCTTGCTCTGGAGGCTTTGATCAGGGGACGCGGGGGCTGGTCTGGTCTTCTGCCCGGATGCCGGGGCTGTCCCCACCCACGTCAGCAGGCAGGCTGCTCCTCTCCCCGGCTCCTGCGCTTGCCGGAGCAGTGCTCCCAGTGCCTCGGAGAGCTGTCCTGTCGCGTTCTCAGCCTGGCTGACTGTCCGGCTCAGGAGGCCCAGCTCTCGGCCTGTCCTGGCTCTCCACCCGCCCTCCCCATTTCCAGCTTCTGATGTCAAGGAGAGGCGTGCGATTCTTGCTTCCATTTGAACGTTCAGAGGCCGTCGTTGGGAGATTATTGGCCTAATTTGAGTGTGTTCCTGTCCCAGGGAAGAGGGAGGCCGAGGAGGCGGAGATGGGCTGGGGGCGGGAGCCAGTCGGTGGAGCCGTGGGCGAAGGTCCCTGTGTCACGTGGACCTCATTTGCGGGACACAGAACAGTTACAGGAGCACCATCACAGTCCCTGAGCACGGGTACAATCACAAGGAAGAAGTTTGAAGCAGTGTGAGAGTTTCCAGAGTGTGGCACAGAAGCACCAAGTGAGCGATTGCTGCCAGAAAGGCGTTGCCAGGAGACGTGCCCCGCACGGTGTTGGCACGGACCTGCGGTCTGCCAGGAGCAGAGCTGTGTGCAACACAGCGTGTCTGCCTGTAGCCAGGACATGCCACGGGCGGTTAGGAGATGCCTCCGCGCAGTGAGAGCCTGCTTAGAAGTGCTCAAGTCTGATGGCGGCACTCACAGCAGCAGGTGCAGGCTCCCTGTGGAGCACGAGGGAAGCCTGAGAGCCCCTCGCCCCTCTGGGGACAGCAGGGCCCCTCGAGGCCAGTGAAGAGTGTGCGAGGCTGCGCCAGGATGGGGCGCCTCCCTCCTCAGAGTCTGAGATTCTTTCTGGGGAGGTCGGACATGAAGTTGCCAATGATGTGACCTCATGCACCCCTCCAAGGGTCCCTCCCGTGGGGCCTGGAAACTCCGGGCATCGCTCACGGCCCCCAGGGAGTGCCAGTCACTGTGGGGTGTTCTTCGCAGGCCCGCTGTGGGGGCATAAGCCTTCCCCTGGTGGCCCTGAAGCTCTGGATGGGGGAGAGATGAGAGCTGTGGATGAGGAGACCCAGGGGAGCCTGGGATGAATCGACTGCCCCTGCTGTGCTGTGTGGGGGTGAGGGGAGAGGGCCCCCCACTCCTTGGTGTCCGTGCCCCGGGCCAGGAGTGGGGCCCCTGCTCGGAGGGCACACACCCTGGTGTGACTGTTAGCCCTGACTTTTCAGACTGTCATTCAGCACTCTCTCGGAGTAACTGGAAGCGTCCACCAAGCTGGGAACCCCTCTGGGCAGAGGTGCACACTCATCCTGGTGGGTTGGAGCTCACGGTATCTCGGGGCATGCGCCCAGGGCTCTCCCCGCAGAGTCTCAAAGGCGCAGGCTCCTGGTGGTGCTCTGGGCTCAAGGCAGCGTTAGAGGCGCTTTTCTGGGGGAGATGCTGTAAGTGAACTTGGGATGACGAGGCTCCTAGTCAGGGCATTAACCTACTGGCTTCCTTTTGGAAGGATCGGGTGGTAGGATTTCACGTCCTCGGACCGAACGCCGGGGAGATCACCCAGGGGTTTGCCGCCGCCATGAAGTGCGGACTCACAAAGCAGCTGCTGGATGACACCATCGGGATCCACCCCACGTGCGGAGAGGTGCGCCCCCCGGGGCTCCGGGGGCGGGGGGGGGGGCCTGCTGTCTGCAGCTGCGTGCTCCCAGGGGCGCCGTCAGCGCCGCGCTCTGGACGCGTCCTCCTGAAGCTGGCGTCTGCACAGCTGCCTGTGAATTGCTGTCTTTCCTCCCCTGGGCAGGTGTTCACCACCTTGGAGATCACCAAGGCATCGGGACTGGACATCACGCAGAAGGGCTGCTGAGGCTAGGCCCTGCCGCCCCGTCCTGTCCCGCCCCGCGTCGGTGAGACGGCACGTGTGGCTCGGGAAGCCCGCGGGCTGCCCGGGGACAGGAGGCGGGACGGTGTGGGGGGCCCGCTGCCCGGCTGGGCTGACGGGAGGGCAGACTCGCTGCCTCCTTGACGTCTTTGCTCAGAGCCGCCAGGTGAGCCAAGACCGACCTCTGCCCGCCAGCTCCTCCACAAGGCCTTTCTCGACTGACTTATCCAAGTCAGCGCTCCTGCTTGCTGCGGTTTGACCTCCTCCTTGTTGCTTCCACGGAACCAGTCTCTGTTATGAGACTGACTCCAGTGGGCGTGTTCAGCGTGTTGAGCTTCAGAGTAATATGAAAACATTCTCAGTACTGTGTTATGGGAAATCTAATTTAAAGTTATTTAAAACGGTTCTGTTCACAGTCTGTTTACTCACAGCCTGGCTCAGCAAATGACCAGGTGATGTCAGGGGCTTCCCTTGGGGTGTGCACGCCTGTCGGCGTCTAAAAGGGCTGGAGGTGGGCAGCCTTCCCTGGGGAGGAGCCTGTTTCCTCCCGAGCAGACCTCCCAGCCCCAAGTCCAGGGTTCCAGACCACGGTGTGGTCCTGGGCTGCCTGCCACCCACTGGCCCACTGGTCCTGTGGTCAGAACTTCTTTTTAAAAGAAACTTGAGGCCAGTAAGCAGGTCGGGGTCACCATCTGTGCACGGGGTGTTTGCCGCCCTCCCCGGAGGCGGCAGAGGGGGCTGCAGAGGGGCGGGGCGCTCGGCTTTCCGGTCTCGGGGTCCAGTTACCGAGGAGACAGGAGCAGGCAAGGGGGGAGCGGTTGCCGTGGCGGCAGCACAGTGGCCCCCGGGAGACGCTGCTGGTTCCTGCGTGTGGGCTGGTGGCAGTCGAGCAGGGTGTAACGCAGGCGGGGTGCTTTGTCTTGCTTGTTGGAGCCCTTTGGTAACAGCTGTTTTAGCATCTGGGCCAGGCGATACAGCTGTCTGTCTTGTCTCGGCATTGGCATCTAGTCACCACCTCTTCTCCTTCAAGTAGGTTTTCTCCTAGGAGTGCACACTGTAAGCAGCTGAGACTTGTGTCTGGGATGCAAGGATGGTTCAACGTTCAGGGTCCAACCAGCGTAGAATGCCTCGTCACAGAATGAAGGCAAAAGAATCACATGGTATCAGTTGATGCTGAAAGAGCATGCGACTAAATTCAACACATTGTCCTGATTAAAAGTACTCAACGAACTAGGAATAGAGGAAAACTACCTCTATGTAACAAAAGCCGTATATAAAAACCCCAGAGTGATCGTCTAACAAGACAAGGCTGTCCCCTTCTGCCACTTATGTTCACCAGAGTCCTTATTTAAAGTTCTATGCAGAGCAGTTAGGCAAGAAAAAGAAGTTGAATCATCTCTATTCACAGATGATGGGGTTGTAGATGTAGAAGATACTGAAGATGCCTCACGCCCAGACACAGAAGCTGTTGGGCCTGGTGAATGAGCTCAGCAGGTCGCAGGATGCGAAATGAACTCCAGGAAGTCCGGTGAAAGTCTGTACACCAACCGTGATCCGCCTCGAAATGAAGAAAATGATTCCACTCACAGTAGCCCCCAGAAGAGAATCCATAGGAACTGAATTAACCAAGGAGGTGGAGCAGGTGTACAGTGAAAACCACAAACTGTCGAGGAAAAGAAGACAAATAAGTGGAAAGACAGCCTGTGTTTATGGATTAGGAAACTTAATACTGTTAAAATGTCAGTTGTGCCTGAAGCAATCTACACATTCAGGTTCTGTCAAAAACCCAGCAATGACTTTTGCAAAAATGAAAGAACCCATCCTGAAATTCCCATGGAACCTGAAGGGGATTCTGAACGTTCAGAACAGCCTTGAAACAGCACAGAGTTAGAGATCACACACTTCCTGTTTCAGGGTTTGTTGCAGACCCTCAGCTGTGGGAACAGCGTGGTCCCAGCACAGAGAATAGGGAAGTCAGGCCTCACGCGTCAGGTCGGGCGGATGGTGGAAACAGCACTAAGACCCTTTCATGGGAAAGAGTCCTCTTTCTCCCGCTGGCTCTGGGAAACCACACCAAAGGGTAATGTCAGATTTCTGCTAACATCGTATACAAACATCAGCCGAAAGTGGGTCAGAGACCCAAGTGTGAATGCAAAAGCCACAGAACTTAAAGGAAAACCCAGGGCAAGCGCTACATGACACTGGATTTGGCAATGACTCTTGTGTGCGACAAAAGGCACAGGAAGCAAGGAAGAATGGACAGACTGGGCCTCGGGGGGTTAAAAGTCTGTGCGGGCAAGGATGCCAGGACACTGTGTACAGAGCAAGAAGACAAACCCCAGAGTGAGAGGAGAGATTTTCAGGCCACAAATCTGATAAGAGGTATATTCCAGAATGTAACATCTGGAATGTACTGAGAAACTTCCAAAGCCCAGTAACATAGAAACACACACCCAGGTTGAAAATGGGCAAAGGACTTTATCAGACATTTATCCACAGGAGATGCACAAATGGCCAGTACATCGCCAGAGGAACGGAGGTCAAAGTTCAATGAGCTACCACCCCATGACAGTCAAGAGTTGTTGTTCAGTTGCTAAGTCAGGTCTGACTCTGTGACCCCAGGGCTGCAGCACACCAGGCCTCCCTGGCCTTCACTGTCTCCCAGAGTTTCCTCACATTCATGTCCATCGAGCCGGTGATGCCGTCCAACCATCTCATCCTCTGTCGTCCCCTTCTCCTGCCTCCAATCTTTCCCAGCATCAGGGTCTTTTCCAATGAGTTGGCTCTTCGCATCAGGTGGTCGAAGTATTGGAGCTTCAGCTTCAGCATTAGTCCTTCCAGTGAATATTCAGGATTTATTTCCTTTAGGACTGACTGGTTTAGCACTGAACCATACACTTTAAAATGGTCAAGATGGTTACTGTTTTCTGTATTTTATCACAATTTTTAAACTGCATTTAATTGTGTATCAGTTATGCCTTAATAAAGTTGATCTAAAGAAACAAACCAACAGCTTTAAAAAAAAAGCCCAAGACCAGATTGTGTAATTCTGTGAAACATTAAAGCAGTATTAACAGCAATTTCTCTCAAAATCTTCCAAAATGCTGGAGAGACCACTTCCCAAGTCATTCTATTCATCACTATCTCCTGCTACCAAAGCCGGATGGAGACACAACCAGCAAACCTAGACCAGTACCCTGATGATTACAGGTGCAAAGGTCCTCGACAGGATAGTAGTACCCAACTAAATCCAGCAAATCTCTAAAGGACTATATGTGAAGTGAGTTTTATTCCCAGGGTGCAAGGGTGTTTCACAATAAGGAACTCTATCGATGAGACACACCATATTAATAGAACGATGGTTGGAAACTATGCGACCGTCTCAGTTGGTACAGGAAAAGCATCTGGCAAAATCCAACACAATAAAGCCCCAGGTGAAAAACCCACAGATCACACCGTCCTCAGTACTGAGAGGTGAGATGGAAAGGTTTTTTTCTCTAAGGTCAGGAACAAGATAAAGATGCCTGCTTTGCCTACTGTTCATTCAACTCACCCTGGAGTTCCAGAGAGAGTAATCAGGCAAGAAAAAGAAGCAAAAGGCGTCTGCATTGGAAAAGAAGAGGCAGGCTTGGGTCTGGTCACCGGCGACGCGAGGCCGGGCTTGGTGACCCCCTCGCTGCGTCTTCTCTGTGGGCCTGGTCGTGAACCGTCAGAGCCCCCTAACCCAAGGCCCGCGGCCCTCTGCTGTGTGCATTCTGCTCCGGACGTGTGTCTTCAGTTGCTGTTGATGTCCCAGCGGCGCCCACACCCGTCTAAGGCCAGGCGTCATGCACCTGGACCTCAGACCCAGATGTTTACCTGCCCACGTCGGGGTGGGGGCCCACAGAAGGGCAGAGAGGCTGACCGAGACTGGACTCGTGGTCTCCCTGCAGGGCCGCGTCCACCTGCCGCGGTGGCCTCGGTGCGCACAGCGTGTGGCTTTCGCCTGAATGTCCCTCGGGCCCGCCCTGTTATCCGGCGCTTCCCTCCGGGGGCCACGTCTCTCCTTGAGTGAGCTCTGCTGGACGCCGGCTCCACCCCGGGGCTCCCGGCCCGCTCGCCTCCTCCGCACGGGTGCCAGGTGTCTCCACGCACACCTGGTCACTGCTGGCCTCACTGAGCGCCCGGCCCGCCCTGGCCTCACCCGGCCCGCGCTCTCCTGGTGGAGGCCTCCTCTCAGCGCTGGTGTTAGACCGTCAGGCTGCCGCGGAGGGGACGGGGCAGAAGCAACCAGGAGCACGGAGCCCCACCTGCCCGCAGGCCTGCCGTTGCCTGGGCCGGAGCCCTGGGCCCCCAGGCACTGTGACCTCACCAGTGTGACAGGGCCCCTGGGAGTCCCAGCCGCCAACCACGGGGCGTACACGGGGCTCTCCAGGAGGGTCACGAGCGCCGGGCCCCAGCAGGGTTGGGGGGTGCTCACCCGGCGCCCCTCACAGCCGCGACCCCGGGCAGGCGGCCCTCGGCCCAGCCCAGGTGGACACTGTCCTGCCGGCGCTCCTCAGGAGGGGCCCAGTCCACCGGGACCGCCGGCCCTTCAGCGCCCTGCACAGCTGCAGGCCCCCGGGGCTCCTGGGGCTCCACCGTCTGCAGGCCTCCTTCCCCATCTTGCTCGCTCTGCCCCTGTTCATTTCCATCTTCGGGGACAACGGGCTTGGCCTTGCGCGCACCTCTGGACCCCAGCAGGCTGCTGCCCCCAGCCCACTGCTGCGGGGCTGACTTCACTGCTGACCCAGGGATGCCCCTCAGCCCCACCCGGAGGGGGTGCCCCACCTCAGGGCAGGAAGTGCTGACGGGAGGGGGACTGGGAAGAGGGGTCCCTACCGGGCTCCCCTCGGGCCTCATCCTGCATCATGCCCCCAGCAAGCCCCTGGACCTGAGCCCCACGTCAGGGCTGCTCCGAGACCCTCCGGTCAAGACCCAGGACGTGAGGGCGGACGCCGGCCCTGCCGCCTGCACCGTCCGCTCCCCTCCAGCCCCCGGTCCTCGCGCTGAGCTGGGGTCGCGCCCTGGCAGGCTCCCCGCTGCGCGTCCATTGGCGGCCCGGTCGATTCCCAGCCCGGTGGGGTCTCCGTGGGGCAGCAGACCCCGGAGCTGCACCCTAACGCCCGCCCTCCCCTGAGTCACCTCAGCCTGGCCACTCCTGGGCTGCAGCCTGGGCTCAGGTCAGGGTCAGCCAGGGAAGGAGCTTCTCTTTACTGTTTGTCCGCATTGCTCGGCACCTGGCCTCTCAGTTCCCAACTAGAGATGGAGCCTGTGCCCCCTGCATTGGGAGGGTGGAGCCTTATCCACCGGACCACCAGGCAAGTCCCGAAGAAGGAACTTTTTTCTGCCCAGGTGGGTTGTTCGCTGCTTGCAGGCCTCGTGTGTGCCCTGCTCCCACGCATGTGGCTGCGGGAGCTCCCATGCAGGGTCCTCGGAGATGGGGTGCCCACCAGCCCAGCCCCACACCGCCCCTCCCATTGCCCCTCCCTGGCCAGGAGTCGCTGATTGTGACCTCGCGGGCTCTGACGCTGGGTGAGGCTGCGGGCCTGGCCCCGTGTCCTCGGCCCAGAGCCTGGTGCATGGCAGCCAGGACCATGGCCAGCGTTCGCCTCCCCCAGGTTCATCACACAGGGTGGCCAGTGAGTACCTGGGCCTGGGGGTCTGCCCACGCACACCCTTCTGGCTGCAGGGGGGCTGGCCCCCACATCAGCACCCTCCTGGGTGGGGTCACTGCTGGCTGCTCCGATCCACACCTGACAGCGTCTCCGCTGGGATGGGGGCGGCAGCCTGGACCCGCGGGGCCCCCGCAGCACACGGGCCCGGGCCCACGACCAAGGGGGCCCGCAGGCGACCCGGGGGGTGTGGGGGCCCTTGCCTGTCTCCTCCAGGCCGTGGGGTCCCGCAGCAGGGCCGTGTCACCTGTGGTCACTGCTGGGGTGCCCTCTGTCGCCCAGCTGCTCCAGGACTGTGGGAGCCGTGTAGCCTGGACGCCGCCGCTTCCCCCACGTGCTGCGGGGCAGGGGTGGAGATGCAGGCAGGGCCGCAGGGAGCAGCACCGACACCCCGCCGGCCGCCCTGTCCTGGACCCCGCCCCCTGCCCGCTCCCCGCATCCCGGCCTGGCTCCCAGCGGGGCTGAAGGCCTTGCCCTCATACCAGCCCGGGTCCCTCGCCCGAGGTCTGCCCTGGTGCAGAGGGCTGCCCCGTCCCTAGGGGACCAAGGCTTCTGGGGACCCAGCCCCTGCCCGGGAAAGAAGCGCTTGTTTCTCTGAGGCTTCTCTCCGGATTTCAGGAGATCTGACAGCAAAGTGTGGTCACAGGAACACAGCTGCTGAGACTCAGGCTCAAAGAAGCAGGGGGCAGCGTCCCCCCCGAGGGTGGACGGGTGGAGATGCAGGCCAGAGGGCCCCCGGGAGCTGTGTGCCCGCGTGTGCGGGCGCGTGTGTGCTCAGACCGGTGCTTGCGGCCTTCGCCCTTGGGGCCTGTGGCTCAGCGGCTTCCACGGTGGGGGTCGGGGGCCAGGCCCCACTGCTGCGAGAGAGACGCCATATTTGGGGGGTGCTCCCTTGGCTCTGTGGGGCTGGGGGTGAGCAGGCGGGAAAGAGGCCTCCGGGCTTGTCTCCCAACCCCCCAGGCCCTCCAGGGGTGGTGCGGTGGGGAGCAGGCCTCGCAGCTGCCCCGGCCGCCCCATCCTTGAGTCGCCAGTGGGGGCCGCTTCAGGGGCGCCAGCTCCCGGGTAACCTGTCGCCTGGTGCGGTCAGTCCCGCCAGTGTCTGCACGGCCCCCCGCCTGGAACCAGGGCCCCCTCATGCCAGGAGGGGGCTGGCGGGGGTGGCTTCAGCCCGTGAGAGTCACGTGGACGGTGACGTGGCCGCATGAGCACAGTCACTGGGGTGAGGGGCTCAGGAGCCCCCGCGCTCAGGCCTGACGGCCAGGCCTCCTCAGCCCCAACTTGGGTCGTCCTTACTCTTGTCTTATCCTTTGAAAGAGAACTGCTCGTGACTGTGGGGCAGGGAAAATGGCCCAGCCGCTCGAGAGCTGTGGGGCAGATCTCTTTAAAACTAAAACAACGGGCTTCCGTCAGCCCGGCGACTGCACTCTCAGCGCGTGCAACAGAGAAATGGACACGGCTTTGTGCAGAAACCTGTGCCTGAACGTCCACGGCAGCTTTATTCATAACGACCCCGCCTGGGGGCTCCCGGGGCCCAGGGGCAGACAGCCAGTCCAGCCCAGCCCCGGGCAGGAGCCCCGCAGACCCGGCCTGGAGACAGCACCGGGCAGCCCGTCTCCTGAGGGTGCCTCGGCCAAGGCCCCACATGGCCCAGAGAGACCCGAGGCGACCCTGGCTGGGCCGCAGTGGAGGTGCATGCCGCTGCGGGGGGTGTGCACACCTGGGACCTGCAGGCCAGTCAGCCGAGGGCCCCTTTGACTGTGGGGGTGACTCAGAGCCACGCTTGGCGTACAGCTGCACACACACGTGTACACGCACACACGTGTACACGCACACACACACACTGACCCCAGAGCAGGCCTTGTGGAGCAGCTTGCTGAGCACTGGGGGGCTCCCAACCCTCCCGGGCACCCTGTCTCCATGCGCTGTCGGGGAAGCCTTGCTGTTCGGGTCCTGACTGGCTCCTCCGGCCTCTCTTCCAGCTCCGGCTGAAGGGCGCGCCCCAGTGTAGCCCCCTTCTGTGATGGACCCGAAGGCCCCCAAGAAGTCCCATCAGGGAAAGAAGAGTAAGGCCAGGATGCAAGAGAAGTTTGCCAGGAAGTTTCCATACAGGTACCGGACCCCGAGCCCGAGCCAGGTGGGGCCCCCCTTCCACAGGCCCCCACTGCAGGAGCACCCTCTGGGGAGCACGGCAGGAGCGGGTGGGGGTCTCTGTCCACAGGGAACCGTGAGCTGCTCGGTGCTCCCCGGCGGGCTCCACACCACCCCTTCGGCCCTGAGCTGGACCCCCCAGAGCCTCGGTGGGCTGCTTCCTGTTGCCTGGTCAGCACACTTGCTCCTGCGGGGGTGTGATGGGGTCCAGGTGTGGGGGCGGGGCAGGAGCCCGCAGAGCCCACAGTCTGGGTGGCGTGGGTCCTCTGCCAGGCAGCCTGTTTCTCTGGGTTGAGGGGCCTGGGAGGGCTGAGGGCGGCCCCAAGCCCAACCTTGGGGGCTGCAGCCTCCTCACGGCTGCCCGCGGCAGGGGCACCTGCCCTCAGCTCACAGCCCCGGTCCATCCCCGGGGCCCAGTGTGGCACTCACATGACTGCGTGGCCCTTCGTGAAGCAAGAGGGCACTGGGGTGGGGCCTGGCCCACAGGGCTGCAAGTCAGCCACCCTCCCAGACCTCAGCTCCGCTGCTTCCGAGCTGTGTGGTCTCCGGGCAAGTCACTTGCCCTTGGTCTGCCCGTCCGTAAAGTATCCCAGCAACACCTGGCTCCTAGCATGGTTCCCGAGTGTCGAGAGCCCCTGCGCATGGCTGGGCCACAGCCCCCAAGGCCCCACTGCCCACAGGTTCTCCTGGCTGATGGAGACCAGCTCAGAGCTCCTGCAGCCCTGGGAGCTAACGAAGATGAGCAGCTTGCTGCGGGAGCAGCTGCCCCTGCAGAAGACACTGCTGCCCACAAGGTCCATCCCCGTCCGAGGGTGAGTCTCAGGCCCAGGGCCGCCACGCTGCCCGGGGACCAGGCCCGGCCCCCACCCGTCACCACACAGACACAGCACATCCGGGCCGAGGACATCTAGCCCCAGGGAGACTCACACTCACTCCCACACACCCTGCACACGCAGCGACACACCCAGAGCCCACACACAAATGCAGAGACGCACGGACACTTGCCTTGCCCCCAACTGTCACTGTATGGTTAGACAGGAAGGGCCCCACCAGGCCCACCACCCGCACTGACGGGAGTGGGCACGGGTCCTCGGGGCTGAGGCTGTGTCTTCTCCACTGTGCTGCTGGCCTCTCAACCTCTGCTCCTCTGGGCTGATGGGCTGGGCCGCAGCTTCTCCCTTGGAAGGGTCCATCATGTTGGACCCTCTGAGAGCCTTCAGGCCATGTGGCCGGGTCCTTGTGCCGCAGGAAGGGGGTGGGGGCTGAGGTGTGCCCCCAGGACCGCCCTGCCTCACACCCTGAGCCCTGGCAGTGGGCAGATCACGGAGCTAAAGGCCAAGTTTATCTGAGGATAACGGAGCCCCTGAGATGGGGAGTGGGAGGGGGAGGGTGGTCTTGGGGGGAGGTGGGCACTGTGCTGGTGGCACCCGCTGTGGCTTGCCCCCAGGCTGTCAGGCCCGTGTCTGGGCTGGGCAGAGGATGGGAGGTGTCCGCTGCTGGGCGTCCGGGCAGGGGGTGGACAGGGGAGCGTCTGTCCTGGGGGCAGAGTCGTGGCTGCAGCCCCAGCTAGCTCCTCTGGCCCGGGGCCGGGCCAACTCCCCAGGGTCAGCGTGGGGCTCTGTGTGGCTTCTCCAGGCTGGGGGCCCCGGATTTCCTGCCTCCGTCCTGCCTCCAGCTGCCACCATCGCCACCAAGAAACCTCTGGGAGCTGGCGCTGCTGGCCCACCGCTTCCCCAGGCCTGCAGCCCCCCCGCCCGCCCCCTGGAGTCCCACTCTGCACCGCCTGTCTCTGGGCCACTCGGCCCCCAGGCGCTTGGGGCAGAGGTGACCTATGGGGAGGCGAGGAGCCCTGGGCGAGGCCTCCATCGGATACACGCCGCAGGTTCACGGCCCTGGACGGTCGTCTGCACGCCAGCCCCACATTCTCATCCATAAAGCGCGGTGACGGTCAGCCCTGCACTGTGAGCGTCACTTCCTCGCGTTCACCCCCAAGTACGCTCAGGCGCCTGGGGTACCTGGGTGACAATGCTCTGGAATAGTGTTGGGTACACTGGCACAGTGCTTCAGGGGAGAGCTCGTGAAGGGAAAGTGCCTAGTATTGTTAGTGGGCACCTTTTTGCCACGGCTACACCCGGGATGAGGAGCAGAAAGAGGCAGTCTTTCCATGCCGATCGGGACAGGCTTAGGAAGGGTGCTCAGGCAGTTCTTAAAGCACAGCACAGTCTAAAATGCTGGTGCCCCGTGTGTGTATTAGGAACTGGGGTGTGTGTGTGTGTGCGCGCGCGCACGTAGGGTGCACCACTGTGTGCTGCACATGTACACGCCTGTCACAACTTGGGTAGTAAAGCAAGCATACCAGGGCGGTGGCAGCCCCAGGCACAGGGCTTGGCTGAGCTGGTGTGGCTTTAGCGCTTGGCCCAGGCAGAGTGGAAGGATAGGCTTTCCCCAGTATCACTGTCCCCTTCCTTGAGCCGCAACGTGGCACACCCCCCATTTGTCCACGCTGCAACCTTGCCCCCACTCCCTGCTGGGAAGGTGATCTAGGCTCAAGACCAGACCACCTCAGACCCCAGAACAAATAGCAAAAGGAGACACAAACCCGTTTTTCACAAAGTAACAAAACGCATTTATTTCAAACACATGAGCTCCCGGGCTCACCACGGTCCTGTTAAGTCTGCTCCTATATTGCCTACCGGGCTCGCTGACGGTGGACCACCGAGCATCTGGCTGGACTGAGGCCAAGAAGGGGCCAGAACAGGGCCCCCAGGGGTCCACCAGGTGGCAGGGTCCTCAGGGCGCCCAGGTGGCAGGTCACCACCCGCTGAGGCCGAGGCAAGGCCAGCCGGCCCTGGGTCTGTTGGGGGCGGGCCTTCTCTCCTTGGCCCGGCGCAGCGACCAGGGCAGGTGAGGTGGGGAGGGCCCCAGGGGTCAGGGGCCAGCGCGAAGCCAGCATTCTAATCTTGTGCCACAGTTAGGTTCAGGACAGACGACAGAACACAGGCGCTCGCAGCCTAAAAGCCTATTATTCCGTCCTCCGAGGTCCTGGGGACGCACCCGCTGTCCCGGGCGCTTCGACGAGGCCAGCGTCAGGCACCCAGGGGTCCAGCCCCCAGAGGCAAGGCGAGCTGTGCCACGATGTGGTCCGCCCAAGGGGGCGAGCACAAGGCCGTCTCGCCGCGCACCCGGGGCCGCGGGCTAGCGCAGCCGCAGGTAGGAGGGGACGGAGTAGTTGAAGAGCAGGAAGTCCATCTTGTAAAGGCCGAAGAGGCGCCGCTGGTAAAAGGGGCTGATGTCGCGGAAGAGGCGCTCGGCACGGTCGCGCGCGGAGGCCCTGGCCCCCGGCGGCGGCTCCGGGAAGCGCAGGCCGGGTGCGCCCGCGAGGCCCAGCACGAAGGCCGCGTCCTCGGCCAGCGTCTCGAACTTGCCCACCACATCGTAGCGCAGGCGGCACGGGTGGCAGAGCGCGTGGGCGCGCTCCCAGTGCTCGTTCAGGGGCCCGTCGCGGCGCGTGCGCGGGTCCAGCAGATAGGCCAGGAACTCGGCGAAGCGCACGTCGTGGCCGCGGGCCAGCGCGTCGGGGCTTGGGCGCGGCCGCAGGCGCCGCACGATGTTGGTGCCGAAGCGGCGCTGGAAGGCGGCGCCCCAGGGCCGCTGCAGCTTGTTGCGGTAGGCCGAGGCCAGGCGCTCGAAGGGCTCGCGCACGAAGAGGAAGGCCAGGTAGGCGCGCAGACGCCGGTTGACCTCGGCCGGGCTGAAGTCGGCCAGCGAGGGCAGGAGGCCGGGCGCGTGCGCCTCAGGCGCGGGGATGGCGCGCGGGTCGCTGGGGCCGCGGCCGCTCAGCGCTAGCAGCACGCGCTTCCAGTTGGTGCAGGCCACCTTGGGCACGTAGCAGTAGAGCAGGCCGCGCGCGTCGTCCACCAGCACGTGCCGCAGGTCCTCGGGCCGCAGCAGGTGCTGCCGCCGGGTGTGGCGGCTGCAGGCGTGGCGCAGCAGCTCTCGCCGCTGCCGGTGCACCTCGGCCAGGGCAGAGCGTGGGCCCTGCGGGGACAGGACCACAGAGGGAGCCTGGGTGAGGGGCAGGGAGCCTACCCTGGCCGAGGGGAGGGGAGGATGCGACGGATCCGGTGCAAGGCGCTCACTGCCACCCCCTCAACGTCCACCGCCCCCCCCCCCAGGGGGCGTTTCCACCTACACCAGGCCCCTCCCATCAGCACCACAAGGGCAGAGACCCAGGTGCCCTCCTGCTGCGTGGCGAGCAGGGCCCGTACCTGCCAGGTGCTCAGTAGTGCTGAGGGCACCTAGGGCACGTGTGAGCTGGGCCTGCGCTCCGTCAGCACACCCCGCGAACAGCGTGTGGCCCCGCAGGCTCGGGCTGCCCGTCTCCCTGTCCCAGCGGCACTGAGCCTGGGGCTTCCCTTTGCGTCCCTCCTGCTGTGGGTGGCACACAGCCGGCTGCTCGTTATGTCCCCCACGCGGAACGCTGCTGCCCAGAGCCCAGCATAGTCCACCCCTGGAGGGCTGGGTGGGCAGATGGACGGCTGGACGCCCCCAAGTCTCTCTGCCTGCCCCCAGCGTTTGCCCCATCACAACCCGGCATTCGCTCTCTGGCCGGAGCCCGAGGTGGCCGGAGCCCATGTGGACCTGCTGTCCAGGGCTGGAGGCAGCAGAGGGGAGGGTGGCTCGCCTACCTGGTCCAGGTCGTAGAGCGTCTGCAAGGGGCTCCTCCTCTTCCCGCCAAACCAGCTGGTGCCCACGGCGCTGCTCTCGAACGCTGGGGGCAAAGGGAGGGGCGTTCGCCGTGGCACCAGACAGACTGGCCATGGCCCTAGCGGCTTGGCCAACTCGCCTGGGCACACTGCATCCACCCCTGGGACTGGGTACCCCCGCGTCCCGCCTGCCTCGGGGGTCACTGACAGACCGGGTCCCCGTCCCCCAGGGCAGGGAGCTTGCCCTCCAGAGCTGCAGGGGTCCGGGCGGGAGCTAACAAAGGGAACTGTGGAAGCCATCGCCCTCTGGGAAGGCCCTGACCACCCAGCCCCACCTGCCTCCATCTCACACCCCGCCTCTGCCAGCCACGTCCGGGCAGCCTGAGGGTGAGGGCCCAGTGGGGAGGCAGGCAGAAGCGGGGGCCGCACTGCCAAGCTGCCGGCTCTGGGTGGCAGCGCAGGTGCCCAAGCCAGGTGGCCGCTGGGGACGCCTGCAGGGGCTTGTCCCTCTCCTGCTGGCGTGTCCCTCCTCCCAGTACATTCAGGTTTCACTGGCAGCGTCCAAGTGTAGGGACACTCTCTGTCTCATCGCTGTGTTCCTCAGTCTTCCCCAAACCACCACAGCCTCATATTTGTCTTAGATGTGATTATACTTACCAATAAAATCTAATAAGTTTAATTTAAAAATATTACCCAAATTGTCAAGTCTTTGGTTAGACTGACCAAGAAATAAAGAGTGAAGACTCAAATTACCAAAAAAAATGGAAATGAAAGACGTGATGTTAGTACCGGACCTTATAGAAATAGGGCTTCCCCGGTGGCTCAGATGGTAAAGATTCTACAATTGAGGAGATCCAGGTTTGATCATTGGATCGGGAAGATTCCCTGGACAAGGAATGGCAACCCACTCCAGTGTTCTTGCCTGGAGAATCCCGTGGACAGAGGAGCTTGGAGGGCTACATCCATGGGGTCACAAAGGGTCGGACACGACTGAGCGACTAACAGTTTGACTTTCATAAAGATAATATAGCTAAGAACATTTTATGTGACTGAGGTTTGCAAATTTAAATGTATTCAGTGGCTGTCAAGAATATATTGAATTCATAGGAATATGGAATATTCACAAGAATATCTTTAACAATTCAGGATCACATTAGAAAATAATAAATTCATAAGAAAAAAGACGTTTTCGGTGATCCTTGGCTTTCAACAAAATGAGAAGTCTTACAGTGCTGCCAGGATTCAAGAGTTTCCCTTAAGACAAATCGTTGGCAAACAAGCAAACTTGAACAGGTCGGCGAGCTGCTGTGTTGGCGCAGCGACCAGAGGCAGTGGCTCCCAAACTCGAGTGTGCACGGGGCCCGCTGAAACGCGGCGGCCTGGCCCCCCGGGTGGGGCCTGCGGTCTGCATGCTGACAGTCCAGGCTGCTGAGGCCTGGGAGCCCCCATGAGCACCGCGGAGCTGCAGCTCTGCCCCGTGGACTTGGTTGAAGGAGCAAGTCAGTGACAGGCAGACCGGCCTTGCGGGCCTGCGGAACCCTCCGTGGCACCTGGCATCCCGCTGCACCCCTGGCAGCCCAAGGCCCCTGCCCACTCCAGTGTCCCCAGAGCAGGGGCCGGGCTCTGCTGTGACCAAGGCTTTTGAGGCGAGAGGCCCACAGGGCCTGCCTGTGTCCTCTGGCTGCCGGCTGGCGGGGAGGCCCCAGAAGCTGCTGCCTCACCTCTTTCCGGTAGGGGTGGAGGCCCTGAGGGGGTTGGGGAAAGGCTGGTGCCCCCGGGGGGGGGGGGGCAGGCGGAGCAACAAACCAGGCCCTCTACCCCGGGCCCACGACTCAGAAGCACCCAGCCTATTGGAAACACTAGCCCTTGGGTGGAGCCTCTCCTTTCCCAGCCAGACTGCAGCCTGAGGGAAAGCGGGTCCCACATCAGCCCCCAGGAGCCAGTGGGTGGAAGGGGAGAGGCCCCAGAATAGCAAGGGGCAGTGATTACGGGGCTGGGCCGCCCCCGCCCGGCTCCACCCCGTCAGCGCAGGAGCAGAACCCTGGTCCGGCGGGCGGGCAGGCTGGCCATGGAGGAGGATGAAAGGTCCTGGGTCCAGCCACCCCCAACACACACACACAGCCGGAGTAGGGTGGTCCCCAGAGGGCCCCACGGGGCTTCCTGCAGCCTTCGCCCCCTTGCCCCAGTCCCCCGCCTGTGTCCTCAGCTCCCCAGTCCCTCCCCGAGCCTCTAGGTCCCAGGCCTCCCGGCAGAGGGCCGGGGAGGGGCCCGGGCCAGCCCAGAGCAGCCACTTGGGCAAAACCACAGCAGTTCTGCTTTGACAAAGGAAACAAAAATAGCAGGAGGTTCGAGGGAGAAGGGGAGGGACTGAGTGGTGCCGGAGACAGAGAGAGCTACCCGGAGGCAGGGCCGGGCTGGGAGCAGGCGAGCAGACTCGCGGGGAAAGCTGCTGGATGTCTGGACTGGCTCAGAGCGAGCCAGCTGGGTGTGAAGGGGTGGGAGGCCAAGGGAAGGAGCGGCCTGCAATCTGGGGGTCCCCAGTGGGCCCGCTGCACATGGGCTGGCATGTCCTGGGCAGCACAGGAGTGGCCGGGAGACCAGGTAGCCGGGCAGCAGCGCACAGTGCCCCTGCTCTGCTCACTGACACCATGCCCCCAGGGGTCGGAACTACTGTTACCCCATTTGACAGATGGGAAAACTGAGGCTCCAAGAGGCAAAGAAACATGCTGAGGCCTCACAGCAAGTAAGGGGCCAGGAGCAGGCTTGACGCCAGGCCCCGGTGAGACTGTGTCCTTAACTGCCGAGGCCTCCTGGAGCCCACTGGGCCCACACACCACCCCGCCCATGCTCACAGCACCATGGGCCGGGGGGCACCATGCCACATGGGGAAACCAAAAACAAGCCCACCCTAAGGACAGGCCTGGCGCAGCCACATGGGGCTCCTTGGGGCTGCCCTGGGGGGACGCTGTGCTGGGCGACCCCCAGCCCAGGGAGCAGAGGTTACCACACAGTTTTCTGGTTAATAAGTTCTAGCCAGGCCAGTGTCGCAAGAGCAGACTGGCCGGAGCTGCATGGCCTGGCCCGGTCAGTCCCCCCGCTGACCTGCAGGCCCTCCAGGGGTCAAGCTCTTCAGAAGGAAAAATCGATCCTGCCTTTTTCTTTTGGAAGAGTCGTGACTCTCCACCCTGAGCTTCACGGCCCCAGCACAGAGCCCTGATTGGGTGGATCGCTCTGCCTGGGACTGTCACAGGCTTCACTCCCACCTCGGGCACCATGTGCTGGCAGAACCCACGCTGAGACCTCCTGCTGGCCGATGGTGAGTCCCAAGCCCCTCTAGGGCCTGCCCGGGCCCCCCGCTCCCTCGCTCAGCGCCAGCCTCCCTGCCAGCCTGCCGCTCCGTGAACACCCGAGGCGCCCTCTGCCTGGGTTGCTTCTCCAGAAACCTCTCCTCTTTCAGATCAAGACTTTTTATTCAGATCTCAACTCAAACATCCCTCCAGAAAGGGGGCCTCTCCAGCGGCCAGACTGCTGTTAGTTTATTCATGGCACTCGTTACTGCTGAGACCGTTTGATTTGTGTGGTGGGTGTCTGGCTGCCCCAGGGGAAGTCAGCTCAGTCTTGTTTTCCTATAACCCCTGGACCTCGTCTGGCATCTGGGATGCTGTTCAGTCACTCAGTTGTGTCTGACCTTTTGTGACCCCATGGACTACAGCACGCCAGGTTTCCCTGTCCTTCACCATCTCCCAGAGTTTGCTCAAACTTCTGTCCATTGAGTCGATGATGCTGTCCAACCATCTCATCCTCTGTCGTCCCCTTCTCCTCCTGCCCTTAATCTTTCCCAGCATCAGGGTCTTTTCCAGTGAGTTGGGAGTATTAAAGACTGATGGCCCTTCATGGCCATTTGGAGAGCACCCCAATTCCTAGCCTGCCACTCAGGGCCACTCATGAGTAGACCTCAACTTACCTTCCTTCCTGGCCTCCACCGCTCCTCATATGCACACACACATGTGCACACACACAATCATGCACACACACTGTCACACACACTCACACCACCCAGAAAAGGCAAGGTCAGGACAGGTCTCTGCCTGGGCAACTCCAGCCCTTGGCAGCCTGTGCAGCCAGCAGGTCAGCGGCCCACGGTGCCTCAGCCTCTGGAGTGAGTCAAGACCCAGCACACGCCAGGGAGCAGGCACTCCGCATGGCTGGCACAACGGGCTGCCTGTTTCCCACACCTGACCATGAGGCAGGTGCTCGGGACCGAGTCCTTCCTGGTGCAGCGTGTGGTGTGTTGCACAGAGGGGCCCATCCGGACCGGCGAGTCAGGCCACCACCCATCCACAGCTGCAGACACGGGGTAGAGGTGGGTTGAGGTAAAGGAGACAAAAGACCTGGGCGGCCTATTCCGCTCCTCAGCCCACCGCTCACCTGGTCCCTGGGCAGAGGCTGGGAGGCCCGGACCGTCCCCCTCCCGGCCTTGGGCGACCACATCGCGAGCCCTTGCGGGACCCGGAGTCTTTCTGAGCACCCCCTCCCCCGCCCTAGACCGGGAGGAGACCGCAGGTGCCCCCACCCTGTCGGGGATCCCCGGCAGGCACTCACCAGGGCGCAGGGCGCGGGGCGCGGCGCCCAGGAGCAGGAGCGCGGCGCCCAGACAAGCGGCCGCCAGTGCGCGCTGCCGCCCGCAGCGCCTCGTCATGGTTGCCCGGAGCGCGCCGCGCTCGGCCGGCCCGACGGGCCCGCGCTGGACTGGGACCGGGGCGCGACCTCCGTCCCGCCCCTGGACCCGCCCACGGGCTCGTGCTCAGACCGAACTGAAACCCAGGGCCGCCCAGGATCCGCGCCTCAGGGCCGGGACCCTCCCGGCGGCGCGTACACCACTCCACCCCTGAGGCGCGGGGGTGCAAGGGCTTTGCTGTCTGGAGGCGGGCCGGGGCGGGGGGGGAGGGTGGGCTCGTCCAGTCTGCCGGGCCCCTACCCGGTCCAGCGGGACAGCGAGCAGCAGCCCAGAACGCAAAGGGTGGAGACCGGACGGAGGAGCCCTGTCGCCCTCGCGGTTTCGTCCGTTTCCGCCCGATCGCCTGGGGCGCCGTCCTCCGCTGACGCCGAGCAGCCTCGTCACAGTGGGTCGGGGCTCTTTTGCTGCGTGAAGCTGCCTGTACGAGACCCCCGCGGACTCCCCCAGCCCCAGAATCAGGCCAAGGGTGCCTCTCCCTCTCCGGAGCCCACCCTTTAGCCTTGCTCTCCATGGGGGTCTCCAGGTCCTGCTGGACCCCGACGCTTGCAGGGGGCAGCCAGACCGGGGCAGGGCTGAGATGGGGGTCTCCGTGCCGCCTCTGGACATTAGGACTCCTGCTCCTTGCCTCCTCCCCACAACCGCTGCAGGCCCCAAGGAAGCACTCAGAGCTCCCTGAGGACTCCTGAGTGCAGGCTGGTGAGAGTGAATCCCGCCTTGAAAATGCACTTGCGCAGTGCCCCAGGGGGCTGGCAGACACGCCAGACCCCAGGGTCCTGCTGCCGAGTAATGGGGCTGGGAGGGCACCCAGGAGGCAGGTGGTGCTGCGTGTGCAGATCTGGGTGTGCGTGCGTGAGCCAACCCCGGGCAGCGTGAGTGTGTGGGAAAGGGGTGCGTCTAAACTGCTTCCAACCCTGTCGGCTCCTGTCCACCTGCTGTGTGAGGCCAGGAAAGCTGCCTAACCTCTCTGTGCCCAGCTCCCCGGTGCAGTGGGGTTGCACTAGAACACACTTCATCGTGTAGTGGGAACCGAATGGGACCCAGGAGACGTTTGGCATGGCGTCTGGCACTCAGCTAGTGCCAGCTAAGTACTTGACACTGGTGATTAGTGTATTATTACTGTTAGTTTCTGGCAGGTGGCTCTGGCTTCTGTTAAGGTGGTGACATAAAAATTCCTTCCCGCTCCATGCAAGTCTACTTAAATGACAATATTAAGTAAATAACGGTTCTGCTGTCTTAAAGATATGGCTCCAAATTCTATCCTAGGTCTCAAAGAGTAGAGGGCAGGAAGCAGCCCACGGACAAGCCAGGAGCTCTGTATTGTGACTTTCCAGGCGCCCAGGACAGAGGGCCTTGAGGAGCGTCCAGCTCACCCCAGAATAACCTGAAGGCAGGGCTGCTGCTGCTCTGGGCCTGGGACCCAGATTCTGGGTCATCCGTGGGCCCGGCTGGTTCCGAACCGCCCCTCCCACCTGCTTGAGGACCTGGGTTCTCTGCAGCCCCAGCCGCAGGCCGGCGGCCTGGTGCCTGTGCTGCCACCTGGTGGCCGTGGTGGGGAACAACATCTCAGCCCGTCCCAGTCCCCGAATGTCCAGGAGGCCCCCCGGGGCTGCGCTGGGTCTTGAGGTGGGAGGGCCCGCGTGCCCAGGGCTGGGGTGGGCACGGGAGGAGCAGCGGGCGGGCACGAGCATCGCAGCTGGTCAGAGGGCTGTGAGGACAACAGGGCGCGTAGAGAGGGGCCAGGTGCCGAGATGCGTCCCGCAGTGGGCAGCCGTCCAGGAGGCCCTGGAGGGAGAAGCCGGAGAGGCGGACAGGGCGCCCCTGCTCCCAGCCCGTCGTGGCCACGTCGGGGCTCCCGGGGGACCACAGCGGGCAGGGAGCAGGTGGGGCCCGGGGGGAGGCTGCGCATGGGCAGGAGCGGGTGGGCTCGGGGTGCAGGCCCTATGTTGAAAGTGGACGGATCAGCGGTCAGGGCGCGCAGAGAAGGCCCCCAGGCAGGAGAGTGGAAGCGGGGAGGAAGGAACGCAGGGGAGGGGCTGAGGGCCCGGGGCGCGAGGCCTTGCCTGGCAGAGACGGGTCCCAGCGTGGCCTGGTGACGGTGCCAGGCAGGCAGGGCTCGGCTCTCGGTGCTGGTCGTCAGGGGCGAGGGAGAGAGGCTGGCCCGGACAGGTGTGGGCCTGGGGGAGAAACCAGCGTGGGCACTCGATGCTGAAGAGGACGGGCTATGTCCAAGGTCAGGGGCCCGGGGCTGAGCCCGGAGGCGCACACACTGAGGGCCTGCCGGCCTTGCTTGGCGCCTTGTCACTTTTGCATTGTTCAATTGGTTTGTCCGTGGAGCACAGTGCAGACGCCCCAGAGTCCTTCTGGCTTGACGCGGAGCCTTGGCGGCTGTGTGGCCGTGGGCAGGCCCCGCGCCCCGCAGAGCTCGGTCTGCACCCCCACATGGTGGACCCTGAACCGCAGGCCGGTCGCGGGGGCAGAGCGTCCAGCTGACGGCGGTGTCCCCGGGCGCAAACACCCAGAGGCGTCAGCCTCCTGCGTACGCGCCAGGCGCGGGCGCTCACACACTCGTGCATGTTGGGACGACGCCCAAGGCCACGGGGCTGGCTGGCAGCAGGGGCTCTAGGGTGCCTCTTCCCGGCTCTGTGAGTGGCCCTGGGCCCCATCCGGAGCCAGGGTAGCTAACGGGCACCCCCTCCCCCAGAGATGACGACGGGGTCTCCTGAGAGTGGGGAGAGCTGCCCCTCCGTGGGGGCGTTACTGCCACTGGGTGGGCTCCAGCCAACGTGTCACCACCGGGCGGGAAGGAGGGATATGGGGCGGCCACACTCGATACCCCGTCAGGGTCACGGGCCCCCCATCATCGCCCCTCATGGTGAGACTGCCCCCCGAGAGCACCGGGCAGACCCAACCCAGAGCCCCTCTCCCCACGCTGTGTCCCAGAAAACACTCCCCGCAGGCCAGCACCCCACGGAGGGGACACGCGGACCCTCCCCCGGCATCCCCCGCTTGACGCCTGCCTCGCCCAGGACCCCGCCCCCTGGTCAGCACTGCCCTGACCCCAGGCCCTCGCCCTGGCCCAGGGCCCAGAGAAGGCCACAGGGGGTGGGCCTGCGGCCCCAGGGCCCCGCCCAGCTGCACAGGACACCCGGTCTCTCCGCAGCCCTCACATACAGCAGGCCTCCGCCCCGGCCTCCGCCAGCCATGTGCAGCCTCCAGGCGCTATGCTCCGGCCTGCCCCTGCGGCCCCTCCCGGAGAACCAGGGCCGGTGGGCCGGGGTGCCCCACGCCCCGGTCAGGACCCCCGGCCTCAGCCCCGCTGAGGAGCAGGTGAGAGGCTGAGCCCCCCCGCCCTGCAGGGCTGCTCGTCTTCTGGGAGGTCTGGGAGGGCTTTGCCCACCAGCTGCCACCCACCACCCTGGCCTTCGGAGCTCCCGGTGAGGGTGGCCGCGGGCTGGGCACCCCCGTGCCAGCCTCCATCACACCCGCCTCCCTCCTCTCGGCTGCCCGGGGGGCGTCAGCCTCTGGCCCCCACTGACTGAGGGTCCCTGAGGCTCGAGGTCACAAGTGGGCGCCATCACCTCGACCTTGGGCCACCAGGGCCCAGGGGGCCTGCCGCCCGCTCCTCCCGGGAGCACCCGATGGCCTGGGACCTGGGGGTGGGGGCAGGGGCCCTGGGGACCAGGAAGGAAGAGGGGCAGGTGGATCCCTGCCCCTCTTCCTTCCTGCTGGCGTTTGCTCTTTGACCTGGTCTTTGACACCGAGCTCCTAAATCGGCTTCAGTCCCCTGGGCGGTGGGGGCTCCTGGCGGGGCTGGTCACGGGGTCCAGGCCCTGATTACACGCTGGGCCTTTCGGCCCCACCCCCATCCACCGGAGAGGGCTGGAGGCCAGAGAATGAGGGGATGAGTCCTTGCGACAGACTCTTCCTTGCAAAGGACTGCAAGGCCGCTCCCCAGGGTCAGCGTGTCCGGGTCTGAAAGGGAGCAGGTGCTGGGGTGGTGGGCGCACCTGGCAGCCCCCCCGCGCCCCGGGTTCCTGCTTATCAGCTCACCCTTCTTCAGGTCCTTTCAGTACAAAAACCAAGGAGAGAGTGTCCTGAGTTCTAGGGGCTGTGCTAGCAGATTACCAAACCCGAGGGGCTGGGACCCCCAGTTCTCACTGGTTGTTCATGAGTGCAGGTGATGACTGGGGTGTACGATCAGGGGCTGAAGTGGGGGTGTCTCATGGGCCCGAGCCCTCAGCCTGTGGCCGGGTCTGGGGGATCTCTGACCGACAGCGCCCCAGTGGGACTGAACTGAGGGCCTCCAGCGGGGTCGGGGGGGAGGAGGGCCCCGGAGAAGCCACTTGTCCAGTCCTGGTGGGCACCTGCAGGAGGACCCCGGCATCTCCTGGACCACCCCAAACCCGGCACAGCGTCCTCAGCCACCACCTTCATACTTTCCTGGGGCTGCTTTTCTGTTTTATTTAAATGTCCCTTTGAATGTCAACATCAGCTTTTAAAGGTAGTCATAAGAGAGATGCGTCACGTGTTATAACATTCTTTAATTTTTGGTGTCACCTTCCACACACATTCTGGTGCACACAAGATTGTGTGTGTGTCCTTGTTAAATCTCTAAGTGGGAGCCGTCCACACAGGCTGGTTTCTTTTGAGGCTGTTCCTCATCGGTGTGTTGTTGAAGTTTGGATAAACGAAAGCGTGCTCCCCCCTTAGTTCTTCTGTTAGTAGTTGTTGTTGAGTCACTCAGTCGTGTCCGACTCTTTGTGACCCCATAGACCGCAGCACGCCAGGCCTCCCTGTCCATCACCAGCTCCCAGAGTTTACTCAAACTCAGGTCCATTGAGTCAGTGATACCATCCACCCATCTCATCCTCTGTCGACCCCTTCTCCTCCACCTTCAATCTTCCCCAGCATCAGGGTCTTTTCCAGTGACTCAGCTCTCCGCATCAGGTGGCCAAAGTCCTGGAGCGTCTGTAGGTAGATTTTTGTTCACCTGCAGAGTGTGGTCGGCTGTGGTGCGGAGGAAGATTCCTGTCACATCCGTTAGAATCGTCCCCGGCATCCCCACCCCCGCCCCATGCAGCTGCTCTTGGTGACCTCTCCCCAAAATACACCCCACCCTCAGGGGGCTGTGCTGGACCTCCCACCACTGCGGACACACTGCCCGCAGCTCCTGGAGAGTGAGGCTCAGTGGGACTCACTTCTGGGTCTTCGGTGATGCCAGAGTCTTCTATTGAATGAGCGAACAGGAGTGTGTGCCGAGCCAACACCCTGAAAGAGCTCAGCGGGCAGGAGAAACCTAGGAAGGCTTCTTGGAGGAGGTGGTCTTGGCACCAGGGGCAAGTTTCCCAGACTGGGGAATCTGAGCGGGAGGCCATTCTGCACGCCATGAGTGACCACGTGGAGACAGGTCTGTGCAGAGTAAACTGGAGTGGATGAGCCCTGTGTAGGCCCGAGCTGGGTGTGGACCTGGGAAGCCAGGCCTGGCCTGGTCACAGAGAGGCTGAATGCCACCCCTAGGCACTGCGTCGGGCAGGGGCTGGCCTGCTGCTTGGCCCGCTGCCCGGCCCGCTGCCCACAGAGAGCCAGGCCCACATGAAGCTGCGGGCAGACAGATGCCCTGCGTGGAAGCCGTAAGTGTGGAGACGGTCGTTCCGGCCACTGGCCCTGTGCAGCCGATGCGTGCCAGGCGCTGACCACGTCCACTCGGCCGGGCCCCGAGGCAGCTGTGTGAGGGAGGGCCCTCCGCTTGTCTTCCAAAAGAGGAGACTGCAGCTCAGGGAGGTGCGTGTGTGGGTCGGGGACCCGCGGAGACAGACTGGGGAGCAGGGATCAGAGAGGTGTGTGTGCAGATACAGACTGGGGTGCAGAGGTCTGGGACCCGAGGCACAATCTCTGGAGAGCGCCCCCCCCCCCCCGCTGGGAAGAGCCCGACCCACAGTCTGGACCTTGTCGGTCTGGCCTCAGTTTTGCCCAGTTCTGGTGAGGACCCCATGGGGCTGGGTTCCAGGGGTGCGGGGCTCAGACAAGGCCCAGTCTATCAGATCGTTAGAAAATGAAACAAGAGGGAGCCGGAGTCTGGCAGGATGTGTTTGGGCCCGCGTGTAAGATCAACCCCCACTGGGGAGGGTGATTGTGTGTGCCTGTGACGTGTTGCTTTTGAAACTCTTCTGTCAATGTTTGTTTTCACTTGCAAACTCTGATTACAAGCTGTTCACTGATTTAAGAAAAAGAAAACACGCAGTCTCTGTGTCGTGGGCCTGACATGACCTTGAAGGGCTTGACCTCCCGCTCACGCCGGGCCCCGCCTGCCCGTGAACCTGAGTCCGCAGCCTCCTGCCACGTGCCCCCCTGCACCCCCCGTGCCCCTCCCGCCCCGTCGCTGCGTGTAAATTGCACGGGCCCTCCTATCGTGGTTCCCTCGTGCCAGAAACTAGACTCGGAGACCCTGAGGGTAGGCCCACCCAATGCGCCTGACCCTCTGGGTGAGCCTGGGAGCCCCCTGCGGGCAGATCCCCAGCCACCTCTTGCGAGGGAGACACACACGTTTCTGGTCGCTTTTCCCCAGGGAGCAGGAACCATGTGACTTTACGGTGAGGTCACCCAGGCACTTACCGTGCCGACCTTTCAAGTCCCCTCACTCCTGAGCTGGGGTTTCCTTGCTGCCCTTCTCGCCCTCTACTCCTTCCAGAATCATCCTTCCCCCGCCCACCCCACGCACCCCTCGGCCCCCAGGGGCACCCTTGATGTGCGGTGCTGGACTTGGGGTGCACAGGTCAGGCTGTCCCCCGCCACCGCCGGCCTCTGTCCTCAGCCCCCGGCACTCTCTGTCTCCGGGGCCGGCCCTCTGCCCTGCACACGAGCTGGTGCCTCAGGGCCCAGGCCAGGCTGCAGGCTTCTCTCCGGCCGCCTCTGCCGTCGCCTGTTCAGAGCCTGCCCCCTCGGTGGATGTGTGTTGAATGAATACTTTCACACCAGCTGCTTATCACTCCCCCTAAAGGAGTTTGTTCTGCAGGGTTGGCGGGTTGAATGCATGGCCTCAGTGTCCACCCCTGACACCCGGGCGTCACCCCACTCCCAGCCTGCGGGCTCCTCCTGGGTGCTGGGAGGGAGAGCATGGGGGAGGGGGGCCTGGCGGGACCCCCACCCACCTTGAGCCCAGGGGAGACTGAGAACCAAGGGGACAGACCCACCCTGGAGCACGCAGAGATGCTCAGCCTGGGGAGGGGAGAACATGCAGGGAGGCAGGCAGCACCTCCCACTGTAGCTCAGGCCACAGGCCATGTCCCTCTCTGGCCCTTGCCAGGGCTCAAGCAGCCTGGTGCCCAGTGAGCATGCAGAGGGAGGAACTGGAAGGCTGACAGAGAACCAGAGGGCAATCAGGGAAGGCTTCCTGCAGGAGGTAACAGGGTAGCGGGCCTGGGGTGCGAAATGGGCAGTCTCATGGCTGGGCCCTGGGTCTCTTGAGTGGAGCAGAGGCACATCCAGGAGGGCAGAGCTTGGCCTGGAGCCCACACACTCTGCCACCCTCACCACCCCCCCCAACCGATGCCCCTCCAGCTGGCGCTGAAGAACGCCCTCCGCTACTTCCCCCCGGATGTCCAGGAGGTGCTGGCCCCCGAGTTTGCCCAGGAGCTGCGGCTCTACGGCCACATCTACATGTACCGCTTTTGCCCCGACCTGGAGATGAGGTGAGTGCCGCAGGCTCGGCTCGGCCCCTGGAACAGAGGCCTTGCTGTGAAATGCGCCTCCTCCGGGCTGGAGCCTGTCCAGTGGTGGGGAGGGGCCGGCCGAGAGCACCTCCTGCTGGTGGGAGCTCCGAGTCGGGGCGCCTTCTGCTGACGCCGGGGCTGGCCGTCCACGCCGGCAGGGCCAGGGGCCGGGCCGGGACGAGGTGGGACCCGAGCTTCCAGGCGCCCGCCCCTCGACTGGCCTGGCAGCTGGACCCCTTGCAGGGCCTACCCAGTGGAGCGGTACCCCTGCCGGACGAGAGCGGCTGCAGCCATCATGCTTATGATCATGAACAACCTGGACCCGGCCGTGGCACAGGTGATGGCCCGGAAGTGCGGGCGGGTTGGCAGCGGGAAACCAACATGTGAAACACACCAGCACTCGCAACACCCGCGAGCTTTCTACTTGGAAACAATGACAGATGCGATACAGACGCAAGTTGCTGAGTCCTGTCCAAATGTTTGTGACCCCAAATTCTCCAGGCCAGAACACTGGAGTGGGTAGCCTGGTCCCTTCTCCAGGGGATCTTCTCGACCCAGGAATCGCCCACTGAGCTATGAGGGAAGCCCCGAGGGGGGCTGCAAAACCAGTGCGGGGAGGGCTTGTCGCCGCCTCTCGGGCGCCCCCACTTGGTCACCGCCTCCTGGCACTGGCACCATGACAGCCGTCTTGGCCTCAGAAGGTGTCACTTTGCACCTGATGCGTCCGACTCTCTGCGCCCCCCTGGACTGCAGCCGGCCAGGCTCCTCTGTTCATGAAATTCTCCAGGCGAGAACACGGGAGTAGGTGGCCACGTGAAAACTGAAAAGGAACAGGCTGAATACTGCGGTTGGTTGCAGTATATCCAAAATATCACAACATGTGATCATATAAAATCAAGATATTTTATAGTGCTTTTTTTTCCTACCAACTCTTTGAAACCAGCTGTGGGTGTCAGGCCTAGAGCTTGTCACGCAGGCCGTGGCTCAAGGTGCGAAGGCTGCTGACAGCAGCCTGTGGCCGTGCTGGCCCACGCGGGTCTGGCCACACGTGCCCATCCTGGTGTCTTTGCATGCCAGCCCGTCCTGCAGCACCTGTATTTGAGAGAGGACAGCCTTCGGGGGGACCTGAGAGTTTACTTGAGGGCAGGAGGGTCCCAGGATGCGAGCACTCTGCTGAGCCCTGACTGGGTCACCCCCCAGCCCCCCACTCCTCCTCCAAGGGCCATCGGCCACTTGGGGGGCCATGACCCCTGAGCCCAGCCAAGCTGCAGGCCTCCTTCCCCATGCCCCCATCTCAGGCGGCCCCGCGTCCTCCACAGTTTCCCCAGGAGCTCGTGACCTACGGAGGAAATGGGCAGGTGTTCAGCAACTGGGCGCAGGTATGCACCCCGGACTGTGTGGGCAGGCAGGGGCGGGCCCACCATAGGCCTGTCCACCACCTACCTCTGCCCCGGCCTCCAGCCTGGAAGCGCCTGACAGGCGCTGGGGCTCAAGCTCTGCCTCCCTGATGCCCGAGATCCCAGAGGTCAGAGGTCCTGCGGTGGGGCCACTGGAGGGGAGTGGGGGGCCCCGTGGGGGGACTTGGGGCCAGTGTGGGAACCCCCCTCACCATCCCTGTGCCTCTTTCTCCGGCAGTTCTGGCTGACAATGTCCTACCTGGCCCAGATGACCGAGGAGCAGACACTGGTCATGTACAGCGGACACCCGCTTGGCCTTTTTCCCAGCGGCCCTGAGGCCCCCAGGCTGGTCATCACCAATGGGATGGTGGGTCCTGGGGCCGTGGGGAGGCCCAGCCACCACCCACCTGCCAAGCCGTCGCCCCCGAAAGCCAGGGCGCGGCCCCTAGCCCTCCGCCCACCCCTCTCTTGCAGGTCATTCCCAACTACTCCTCCAGGACGGAGTATGAGAAGCTCTTTGCCATGGGGGTAACCATGTAAGTGCTGTGGTTCATGCTGCAGCCTGGCCGGGCCCTGTGGTTAAAAGGGCGCAGTGATGGTGATGTCGGCTCTGAAAAGTCCTCACCATCAAAGCTCTATAGCGAGATTCCGTATTTACACATTTCCTGCTCGTTCTCATGGATGTCCCTGCAATTTTCACACATGTGTGAGTGAGTGAATGTGCAGTTTGAATCCTGCTTTTCGCAAGGGGGCTTCCCTGGTGGCTCAGACGGTAAAGTGTCTGTCTGCAATGCAGGAGACCAGGGTTCGATCCCTGGGTTGGGAAGATCCCCTGGAGAAGGAAATGGCAGCCCACTCCAGTATTCTTGCCCAGAAAATCCCATGGATGGCGGAGCCTGGTAGGCTACCTTCCACGGGGTTGCAAAGCGTCGGACACGACTGAGCGACTTCACTTTCTTTTGCAAGGACTCAGGTCCTGGCTGCAAAGGGGGCGTGGCAATGGCTCTGGCCCCTGAGCTGTGTGGGGATGAAGGGACACCGCCTGAGTGGACGGGGCCCCAGGGAGCACGGCCCTGGGGGAGCACGCCCCACAGCGGGCTTTACCCGCCTCCCTGGTGGGTGGGTATTGTGTCCGCACAATCGTCCTATTCACACAAGGTTGCAGGGCACGGATAACCACGCCCCATTTATCAGAAGAGGAAGCAGAGGTTCCCAGAGGCCCTGTGCTTGGCCCAAGTTCTGGGACTGGCTCGGAGTTCGGATGTGTGAGACCCAGGATCCGCCCTCAATCCAGAGGAGGGAGGGGGCTGGGGGAGCTGGTGGACCGGGCCCTCACAGTCCCTGGGGAGCGCAGACACTCTCGCATCCCATCACGCGGCCAAAGATGCCAGTGTTGAATGGCCACCATGTGGCGCACGTGGGCGCCTCCCTCCCGGATCTAGCCTAGAGGGCTCAGCAGGCCAGGGGCCTTGTTCTGTGGCCCGCCGAGCCGCCCGCTGACCGGCAGGGAGACGGGCTCCTGCAGCCTGCCATGGGGCTCACCTCGGGTGCCGACATGTGGACATGCCCCTGCCGGCCTGGTCGTCGGAATGGGCCCTTCATGTAAATGACCGCGACCCCTCGAGCGCTGTGCCCCGACTCTGCCAGAAACTAGGGGACTGACTTCTCTGCAGGTTTCTGTTTTGATTAACTAATGAACTCACCTTTGGCTGTGCGGGTGTGTTGCTGTGCGCAGGCTTCCTCCAGCTGCCTGAGCAGGGATTGCCTGTGTGGTGGCTCTGGAGCACGCCGGCCCGGGTGGGTGCGGCTCCCGGGCCCTCCAGCGCTTTGGCTCACCGGGCCTGAGGCATGCGGGATCCTGCCGGACCTGGGATCAGACCCACGCCCCTGACTTGGCAGGTGGACTCCCAGTGCCTCCTTTGGTTGTTGAAGGAGAACGCGCGATGCACGTGGGGGTGACGGCGCCTCAGACTCCGGGGAGTGGGGCGGGGAGACGCCCAGCACCCGCTCACACCCCTGCGTCCGCGGGCAGGTATGGCCAGATGACGGCGGGCAGTTACTGCTACATCGGCCCCCAGGGCATCGTCCATGGCACGGTGGTGAGCGGCGGGCCGCGGGGCCGCGGGACTGGGGGTGGTGACCCAGCGAGGGTGGTGACCCCTCCTCCTCCCCCACAGCTCACCTTGCTGAACGCGGGGCGGCGCTACCTGGGGCTCCAGGACATGGCGGGGAAGGTCTTCGTCACCTCCGGGCTGGGCGGCATGAGCGGGGCTCAGGCCAAAGCTGCCGTCATCGTGGGGTGCATCGGTGTGATCGCAGAGGTGAGCCCGCAGGGGCAGCCCCCCGCCCCCTCGAGAGCCCCCTGCCGCCCTTGCCCTCCCTGCTCTTGCCTCTGCCCTTCCATCCCAGCAAGGCAGACACCCCTGCCTTCCAAGTGCCCGTCACTGCTGGGCCTGGAGCCACGCTCCCAGGGCCTGGCCTCCCTTGCCTTGGGGCCCTGAGGTCCAGCCGGGAGATGGTAAACCTGTGAATAAGTGAGCAGAGACCCCCGCCATCAGGACAGAGCGGTCAGGTCAGGGGAAGGGTGGGCGGGGCCAACATCTCTAGAGTCTCTTGAGCTTCCCTCCCGGATACAAAGTGGCTTCCCCAGCTCCAGCCCCCTCATCTATATTCAAGGCAGACAGAAGGGGGAACGCCAGCTGTGGCTGACTCTAGCAGAAAAATAATGCCTTAGAAACTCGTCTTACCACATTGGTCAGTACGGGCTCACGTGGATGTTGTCATCTACAAGGATGGAGGGAAGGCGTGAGAGGGCAGTTGGGATTAGCTGGGAGCAGAGCGTCTCCCTGAGTGAAATCCGGCTTTGTTGACGTGGAGGCAGGAGGCGGCTCACAGCAGCTCGTGGGGTCGCCCCGCCCTGTTGGGAAGGGGGTGACCTTCACCCCTGCCCCACGGCCTCAGGTGGATGGCGCGGCCCTCATGAAACGCCACCGGCAAGGCTGGCTGATGGAAGTGACCGACAGCTTGGACCACTGCATCGAAAGACTCAGGTGCGAGGCCTGGCGCGGGGGAGAGTGGGCTGGAAACGCTTGACCTCTGCTCCTCACTGGTGGCTCCTGGGAGTGTGGAGTGGCCCGGTGCGTCTGTGCTGCCCACACACGCGGTCTCACGGACATCCGTCGTCCTGCGGGTGACCCCTCCGCTCAGCCACGGTTGGGCAAAGACCACGTCTTACGTTTCTCCCTTCTGTGCCTCGGTGCCCAGCCCAGAGCCTGGCACACGGGAGGCGCTGCTTGGAGCTGCTGAACCCCCACAGGATCCGTCTGGACCCGCGGCTCCTCCCCACGGGGACCAAGGCTGGTGCAGGGTCCCGGGACCCTTCCTAGCTGTGTGCCGTCTGCTGAGATTTCTCCATGGGGACGGGCAGGGCCACCAGGAGGCCGCTCCTCAGACGCTGTCTTTGAAGCATTCTCTCAGCTGATTGCTCTGCAGAGCTGAGCGCCTCCTGGGGGGGGAGTTCGCCTCGGCACAGAGGGCTTCACCTGCTGTGATGAGACCTGCCCAGAGGCGCAAGGGGACTTAGGTGACACTTTTTAAGAAATACTCCCATTACTGAGACTGGAGACTCTTTTGACACAGATCTTTGAAAACTTGCTGAAAACACTGCATTAATTACTGGGGAAATTCTAAATTCCTTGTGTGGCACGGAGGGTCTTAACCTGATCTGGCCACGACCCTGTGGGTGCATCTGGAACACAGGTGCACACACATGCACCTGCACACACACACACACACACACACACACACACTTGTGTACTTATGGGCACGCACATGCTCACACATGTCCAACCACTGTGCCGTTTCTGTCATCTCTGAACTTTTTGTCACTCACACAAAGGTTGGGCACTTGACTCCCACAGTCACACACAAAAACACACACACAAGTCCAAATCAGAGTAACAGACGCTTCCGCAGCCGCTTTCGTGCATTCAGGTCTCCTGTTCCCCCAAACAGCAGGCCGGGGCTGCACCTTTGTCAGCCAGTCCTCAGTGAGGGCCCCCCGGTCCGCTGTGCCCCTCGGCCGGGGGCCTCGTGGGTCCCCAGCCACATGCTCATGCGGTGCTGTGGGTGCCTCCCGGGCCTCTGCGTCCTCACCAGATGGGCACTGGGGTGCAGGATGTTGGGGTGTTGCCCTGGGCAGGAGTGATGGGGCCGCCTGTCCTGCTCCTGCCCCTTGCAGGGAAGCGAGGAAGAGGAAGGAGGTGCTCAGCCTTGGTTACCATGGCAACGTGGTGGACCTCTGGTGAGTGGGGAGCTGGCTGCCTTGAGGACCCCCAGTGAGCCCTTGGCCGCGGTCCCAACGCTGGCCCGGCGCTCCTGGCTGTCATGGCCCTGGCGCAGCTCACGGCAGACCCCCCACCCCGGCCAGGGGGTGCAGATGAGCCCCATGCCTGGCTACGGGGCCTGTAGGCCGGGAATACCGTGTGCCCTCCTGGATGGACCCTGAGCTGGGGCGCTGGCAGTACCCGCCCTGACCGGCCGTCTCCCCACAGGGAGCGCCTGGTCCACGAGCTGGACACGACGGGGGAGCTCCTGGTGGACCTGGGGTCTGACCAGACGTCCTGCCACAGCCCCTTCAGTGGCGGCTACTACCCCGTGCAGCTGGGCTTCACAGAGGCCCGGAGCCTCATGGCCTCTGACCCCTCTGCCTTCAAAGGCCTGGTCCAGGAGAGGTGATGTGGGCCCGGGCTGCCCGCGCGAGGGGTGGGGGTGCACACCGCCTGCTGGGGCTTTGGATAGGGTGGCTCTGTCCTCTGCCTGGTTCTCCCACCACCAGCTGTGTGGCCTTGTGCAAGACCCTTAACCTCTCTGCGCCTCTGTCCCCTCCTCTGTCAGACAGGGTCATGAGTGCGTTGTTCCATGGGGATGTTGGGGATAGACTGGGGTGACATTTGCAAAACACTCAGGGCAGCTTCCAGCACCTCTGGGTGCTGAGTAGATGCTGGTAGAGGGGAGCCCGAGGCGCTTCCAGAAGAGGTCATTGCTTGTTCAGCACGGAGCCGGGCCCCGCGCCTGGCTGGCTGGGACCTGTAGGCACTAGCTGAGTGACTGCCTGCAGGGTCTTCCCTGAAGGGAGAGAGACTCTGAGCAACCCCAGGGGTGGGGGGCTTCCCAGTGGGAGGTGCTGGAGGTGGAGCAGGCAGGGGCGGGGTCAGCAGGGGAGGAGTTGGGTGGGGTCAGGGGGAGTGGCGTCATAAGGGGAGGAGTCCGAAGGGGTGGAGTCCGGAGGGGAGGAGTCCCATGGGGAGGAGTCCGCAGCGGGCTGAGTCCAGAGGGGAGGCCTCGGCGGGCAGTGGTGCTGGCGCTTGCGCTGACTGCTGACCGCTCCTTTGCAGCCTGCGGAGGCACGTCTCAGCTATCAACAGGCTGGCCCGGGAGCACTTCTTCTTTTGGGACTATGGCAACGCCTTCCTCCTGGAGGCCCAGAGAGCCGGTGAGGGAGGCAGGAGGGGGCCCGGGCACACTCGCCTCGCTGCAGGCCTGGCCTTGGCATGCCTTCTGGGGGTGGCCCTGCCAGGCCTCCGCTTCACCGGGCCTCGGTCTCTCCCAGTGACTCTGGGCCCATCTGTGTGCACAGGGGCCGACGTGGGGAAGCCGGGCGCCAACAGGACAGAGTTCCGCTACCCCTCCTATGTGCAGCACATCATGGGGTGAGTGGGGGCGCTCCCAGCGGCAGTCCTTAGACACGCAGGTCCGCAGACATGCTCACACTGCTCAAGCCGCCTGCTGAGACCTACGCTTGGTCCCAGGTGGCCACGGCGGTCATGGGGTTTCCACCCCAGCGGGCAGGGGGAGAGGAGGTGAAAACGTGAGTCTGCGCAGCATCTCAGGGAGAGAACAGGGGTTGGGGGCCGTGCCTGAGGTCACCTCCAGAGAGCACCCCAACCTCCAGGTGCTCAGGGCTGACCCCCACCAGGTCCTAGACGCTGTGGCCAAGGAGCTGCGTAACCCTCAGGGGCGCCCCAGCCCCGAGCGGGTGGTCAAGGGCCCCATCCCTGTAGCCCTTGCGCCTTCCTGGCCGACGGGGGCCTGAACTAGCGGGAAAAGGGCAGCTGCTGCAGGGCGAAGACAGGGTGGAGTCCGTGCCTGGGCAGCTGGGTGGGGTGGGAGGCCCCCGGGGTGTGCAGCAGAGCGGACCCCGGCGGGGGCAGGGGAGGGGGTGAGAGAGGCCAGCACCCTTCTCAGGTTCATTGTGGGAAGGGAGAGGGCCAGAGTAGGGCCACGACCACAGGCTGGGAGGGGGGGTCCCCAGGGGGCAACCAGAAGGGAGCCCAGCAGAGGCTGGGTGGGCGCGGAGCCTAGGGAGGGCCTGCGCCCCTCTGCCTGGAGTCCCCTTGAAGGTCCCAGCAAACGGGCCGAGTTTCTGTTGATTGTGCACTCCCGCCTGGTTTTCGGGTTGTCTCTAACTGCGGTTTAGGGAAGCTCTGCTTGTCTGTGTCCCAGCTGCCTGCTCCTGCAGCCAGAGAAGCTGTAGCTCTGGGAGGGATGCTGTGGTGATGGAGGGGGCGGGCAGGGCTGGGACCACTGCACGTGCTGGTTGAGGGGCTTCCAGCAACCTTGCTGGTCGCCGACGCTCTGACTCACGACAGAGGCCCCGTACTTTGTGCACAGCCTTCGCCCCGTCAGTTCTGGAGCATCTGCGGCCTCCCTGACCTTGGACCATGCTGATCTCAGCTCCTGGGGCTGCGGCTAGCCCGAAAGCCAACCCCCCCACCCCACCGGTGACGAGCCGTCTGCCTTTGCAGGGACATATTCTCCCAGGGCTTTGGGCCTTTCCGCTGGGTGTGCACCTCGGGGGACCCCCAGGACCTGGTGGTCACAGATCGGCTGGCCACATCTGCGTTGGAGGAGATTGTTGCTGGCGGAGGTGAGGCTGAAGATGCTGGTGTGTGGGTGGCCCCCCTGCCTGGCAGTGCCCGGAGCCTAGACGCAGGGTCCACCACCACCCCCCCCCCCGGCCCCGTGGGCACAGCGCACATTCTCTGGGGTTGCCTGTGGACGGTGCTCGGGCTCCTGTAGCCAGCCCTGTGCTGACCTGTGCCGCCCCCTCCACGTGTCCAGGCCGCTCTGCTCTCTCCACGTCAGAGCTGCCCCAGGCTGTCTGTGGACACAGCGTGGCTCTGCTCCCCCCGTGGGTTGCCCTGGCCCAGCTGCAGACCCTCCTTGTATAGTGGACGGGGCAAGAGGACCCAGTTACTTTATGGCACCTCCCCGGCCCCCTGCCTGTCACAGCTCCTGCCCTGTTGCTCTGCGGCTTCTCCCTGGGCCCAGGCAGCCTTCTCTGTTGGTAGTGGGTCAACCTTTGCAGCTTATTGTAAATCCTCTGGGCCCAGTTTTACCCTGCCGCCCACATCTGGGTTGACTGAGCTGAGTGGCAGGGGCTTAGGGTCAGGGGACCCAGGAGGAGAGCCTGATGGGCAGGGCCACCTTGTGGGCGGAGTCACCCCTACTGGCTTGGGAGGAAACTGAGGCAGTTCAGTTCTGCTCAGTTGCTCAGTCATGTCCAGCTCTTTGCGACTCCATGGACTGCAGCACACCAGGCCTCCCTGTCCATCACCAACTCCCAGAGCTTGCTCAATGTCCATCGAGTCGGTGATGCCATCTAACCATCTCATCCTCCGTCGTCCCCTTCTCCTCCCGCCTTCAATCTTCCTCAGCATCAGGGTCTTTTCCAATGAGTCAGCTCTTCTCATCAGGTGGCCAAAGGAGTTTCAGCTTCAGCATCAGTCCATCCAATGAATATTCAGGACTGATTTCCTTTAGGATAGACTGGTTGGATCTCCTTGCAGTCCAAGGGACTCTCAAGAGTCTTCTCCAACACCACAGTTCAAAAGCATCCATTCTTCAGCGCCCAGCTTTCTTTATGGTCCAACTCTCACATCCATACATGACCACTGGAAAAACCATAGCCTTGACCAGATGGGCCTTTGTTGGCAAAGTAATGTCTCTGCTTTTTAATATGCTGTCTAGGTTGGTCATAGCTTTTCTTCCAAGGAGCTAGTGTCTTTCAATTTCTTGGCTGCAATCACCATCTGCAGTGATTTTGGAGCCCCCCAAAATAAAGTCTCTCACTGTTTCCATTGTTTCCCCATCTATTTGCCATGAAGTGATAGACCTGGATGCCGTGATCTTAGTTTTCTGAATGTTGAGTTTTAAGCCAACTTTTCCACTGGTCTCTTTCACTTTCATCAAGAGGCTCTTTAGTTCTTCTTCGCTTTCTGCCATAAGGGTGGTGTCATCTGCATATCTGAGGTTATTGATATTTCTCCTGGCAATCTTAATTCAAGCTTGTGCTTCATCCAGCCCAGTACTTCTCGTGATGTACTCTGCATATAAGTTAAATAAACAGGGTAAGAATATACAGCCTTGAGGCACTCCTTGCCCAATTTTGAACCAGTCTGTTGTTCCATGTCCAGTTCTAACTGTTGCTTCTTGACCTGCATACAGATTTCTCAGGAGGCAGGTCAGCTGGTCTGGTATTCCCATCTCTTGAAGAATTTTCCACAGTTTGTTGTGATCCACACAGTCAAAGGCTTTGACCTAGTCAGTAAAGCAGAAGTAGATGTGTTTCTTTCTGGAACTCTTGCTTTTTTGATGATCCAGCTAATGTTGGCAATTTGATCTCTGGTCCCTCTGGCTTTTCTAAATCCAGCTTGAACATCTGGAAGTTCATGGTTCATGTACTGTTGAAGCCTGGCTTGGAGAATTTTGATCACTACTTTGCTAGCATGTGAGATGAGTGCAATTGTGTGATAGTTTGAACATTCTTTGGCATTGCCTTTCTTTGGGATTGGAATGAAAACTGACCTTTTCCATTCCTCGGGCCACTGCTGAGTTTTCCAAATTTGCTGGCATATTGAGTGCAGCACTTCCACAGCATCATCTTTTTAAGATTTGAAATAGCTCAACTGGAATTCCATCGCCTCCACTAGCTTTGTTTGTAGTAATGCTTCCTAAGGCCCACTTGACTTCACATTCCAGGATGTCTGGCTCTAGGTAAGTGATCATACCATTGTGATCTGGGTAGCCTCCTCCAGCTTCTGGATGTTTGTACAGCTGCAGACCCTCAACCTGCCAGGCGACTGCTGGTGTTCCCACTGTAACCACCCTTGAAAGGGGCGATTTCAAGCAAGCGAGGCTCCGCATGGAGCGGGAGCAGGGTGTCCACCAGCCAGAAAACCTCAGGGCACAGCTCCTAGTAAGGAGCAGGAACGTCACTAAGTGATGTGGGAACATTACCTTCATTTTTAATACAATCTTTTCAGTTTATTTGACTGAAACTTTATAGACATCTGTAAACCACAGGCTCACAGAATTCCTGCAGATTTAGTAGTCTGTTCCCATGAGCACCTTGGTGGATCCCCCTCTCCAGCCCTCCACTCTTAACTGCCTGCCTGTCCTACCTCGAGAGGCCTCAGCGCCTCTGTACTCGATGCCCCCTCTGCAAAATGCTGTTCCTTCAATTCGATGTAGCTGGCTCCTCTTTAGCATCTAGGACTTGCCTTGAGTGTCACCTCTCCAGAGAGGCCCCTGGTCCCCCTGACCCCCCACCCCAGTCTCAGCTGCACTTGTTTCCTTCTTGGCCTGCAGTAGTCTTGGCTCTGGAGCCTGGCACGTAGCAGATGCTCCTTAGATATTCACTGCGGGTCGAGTGCTGACTCGCCCAATAGCTGGCATTCCTGTTGCCGGAAGTCAGATCGGCTGGTGGGAAGCTGGGGATGGGGGCATCCCGACCCTGCTCAGGGTCCCGTGGTGGGTGCAGACGGGTGCCTTAGCCCAGCGGCCTTGCAGCGGGAGTGTGTGCCCCCACCGTGGGGCAGGGGCTCTGGTACCTGTGACACTCCCTCCCCTACCTGCAGTGACCCCGGCCGTGAAGCTCCAGTATGTGGACAACATCCGCTGGATCCGGGAGGCTGCTAAGCACCAGCTGGTGAGGCTCCAGCTGGGGGGTAGGGGTGGGGGGTGGTGTGGCCCTTGGCCCAGGTGAGATGCTGCTCACTATCTGGACAGCTTAGGGAGGCCCTACTGGCCACCTCGCCCAGGGGCACTGTACAGAGAAGCCTTTCAGAAGGTGGCCTGGACTCAGGTAGCAGGGGGAGCGACCTGGGTCAGGTAGGTCCTTCCTCCCATCATGGCCCGGCAGGTCCCTGGAGCCAGACCTCCTGACTTCTCAGCTGTGTGACCTGGGGTGAGTGGCTTGGCCTCTCTGGGCCTCCCCTCCCATCTGCACAGTGGATACTGGAGGTGGTACAGCCCCTGGCTGTGGTGCGGGGCTTGGAGCAGGACCTCTTCGGGGCCAGGGCAGGGCAGACAGGTGTTTCTATGCCTGTGAGCGTGACCACAGATCAGATGACCCAGGGAGTTGGGGGTGGGGGGTGTTGGCGGTGTAGCAGAAGGGTGTCTCTGAGGAGCTGACTTGCAAGTTCAGGCCTAAGCGGGGCTGGGTCGGGGGATGACAGTTGGGAAGCAGAGGGACCAGCCAGTGCACAGGCCTGGGGAGGCAGCCGGCCGGATGCGCCCAGACCTAACAAAAGACGGGCGTTTGGTTCTGATGGCTGGACGCTGCCGCGTCTGCACCAGTGGGTCCTTGGCCGGGGGTTCAGCCGCACCTGCCCCGAGCAGTGGCCCCCGTTCCTGGGCTTCCCAGTCCAACCCCATCCACCCAGACTGCCGCCGCCGCCTGTACCAGTGGTTGCATGTGTGTTTCTCCACGGAACCCCTCATGCCAACCACTCAGTGCCTGAGATGTCCAGATGTCCACGGCGATCGCCGCTGGACTTGAAGACCAGGGCCTGGGGAGGGTGGGGCAGGAGGTGGAGATGGGGACGGGGCCAGACGGAGACGCACAGTAGGTCACCTCCCAGGAGAGAGTCGGTCAGCCTGGAGCCCCTGGGGCTAGCCTTGCGGTGACTGGTCAGGAGGGATATCTGCACTAGACGCCCCCAGACTGCACTAGACACACAGGCCGGGCATGGAGCTGGGCTCCCGCGACTGCCGTCCAGCGGCTGGGGGCGTGTCTCCTGTGCATCACCCTCTCGCCACAGGTGGTGGGCTCCCAGGCCAGGATCCTGTACTCGGACCAAAAAGGCCGTGTGGCCATCGCCATGGCCTTCAACCAAGCCATCGCCCGTGGGGAGCTCAAGGTGGGCGCCGGCCTCTGCTGTGGGCCCTGCCGTGAGACTCTGGGCAGTCAGGGGCCATCTCTGAGCCTTGTAACCTCAAGCGTGGCTTCCCCTCCAGTGTTTCAGGCTGTCTTTGTTGAACTGTCCCTTTCACATCGCGACAACCCGACCCGCCTTTCTCCGTCTCCCTAGCGGTCAGCCCCGCCTACCTCGCTCAGCGCGTGCGCACACGGCGCTACAGCTGTGGGCTGTACGGCTGTGGTCGCTACAGCTACGGAGCTTCACCCCGCTCCCTCTCCGCCTCCTCCTTCTGCCGCCCTCCTTCCGGCCAGCTCCGCCCACCTCACTCGGCGCATGCGCGCAGGGCGCCTCTTCGTCCCACCTCCCCCTCCGCCTCTCCTTCCTCCCGCCTCCTTCCAGTCAGTCCCGTTCACCTCGCTCGGCGCATGCGTGTACGGCGCGTCTTCATCCCCATCCTCTCCTTCCGTCCTCTCCTTCCTGAGCGCCCCCCCGCCCCGGTGCAAACCTTGCTCCAACGTGGGTCTCCCGGCAGAGCGCAGGGCGGACAGGGTTCCGCCCGGTGCAGGTGGAGGGACACTGTGGATGCGTGGGCAAGGCCTTCGGCCCACGGGCTGTGAGCGTGCTGCGCTCCGCGGGTGAAGTGAGCGAGGAGAGCGCGTAGGGTCAGGACTGGGCTCCGTGCTGCAGGCGGAGCCGTGAGTGTCCCCGGCGCCAGCGCACGGGGCTGCGGGTCCCGTGCAGAGCGGGGTCAGGCCCGGCCTGCTGAAGCGCAGGGCAGCTCCTGCGACCTCCATGAGCGCCAAAGCCCCGGCCTGTCCCTGCAGCCCTGAGATTGGGGCTTCGTAAAGTGGGCGTGGTGACTGTGGACAGGGTAGCGGTGACTCTGAGCCAGCACCTGGGGACGCACGGGCTCTGGGTGGACAGAAGGGGCATCTCTGGGCAGTCACAGGGGGCGGGGGGCGTTGGAACCCCCTGCGCCCTCCTGCAGAGGGTCTGCTTCCCAGGGTAGTCCAAAGGGCGTCTGACGTGGCCTGACCCTTGAACTCTGCCCTGGGCCAGGCAGTGGACACCGCCGCTGACCTTTCATTCCCTTCCACACCGCAGGCACCGGTGGTCCTGAGCCGAGACCACCATGACGTGAGTGGCACCGACAGCCCCTTTCGGGAGACCTCCAACATTTACGACGGCTCTGCCTTCTGTGCAGGTGAGGAGGACGGCGCGTCTAAAATGTGTTTCTGTTGGATTTGGATTTTATGTAAAAATCAAGTGGTTCATTCAGTCTGTCACGGTGCTGCGGAAAAGGCTGCTGGCTTCTGAGGGGCTAAGGCCCAGGGTGACCAGCCCATGGCGGAGGCGGCTCTGGGACACTGGACACAGTTGTAAACGTGAGCGGGAGCCAGTGGACCGGGCCGGTGGATGCCCAAAAGCTGGGCACAGCTGGCCCCATCACGTGCCAAGGGGTCTGCAGAGGGTCCTCAGGGTCCTCGTCTGTGACATGGGCCAACAGCGGGTCCTTCTCTGTTGTGAAGGATGCACTGAGTTCAAGTGTGGGAGTCATGTCAGCTCCCCCAGCCCGGGTTCTGTGAGGGGCTGTTACCATCACACAGAGTTTCTGCCTTCTGCTCCTGGGGGCTTTCTTGTCCCCAGCACCCAAGGCTCCTTCCGTCATGGATGGGATCCCCAGGGAAGGAGTGGACACCCAGGAACACCAGTGCACATCACTTTGAGGAATAGGTCCATTTCATATAAGTTGTGAAATTGATGGGTATAGAATCATATTCCTTTATTATCTTTCTAATATCTGTGGGGTTCACACTGTCTTTCCTGATGTTAGTCTTTTCTGTCTTCTTTCTCTTTCCTTGATCAGCTTGGCTAGACATTTTTCAATTTTATTGATCTTCTCAAAGAAGTTTTTAGTTAGATTTTTTTCTATTACTTTTTTGCTTTCAAATTGATTGATGTCTAGTCTTATCTTTACTATGACCTTCCTATTTACTATTTTAGTTTAGTTTGCTCTTCTTTCTCCAGTTTCATAAGGTTTTCTTTTCTAATAAGAATATTTTAATATTATGAATTTCTCTATAATCTTACCGATTTTTGCAAAATATATTTTTATTTTCATTCAGTTCAAAATACTTTTAAATTTCCTTTGGTACATCCTCTTGGAACCATGGATTATTGTGAAGTATCTTTTTAAATTTTCAAATGTGGGGAGATTTTTCAGTTAATCTTTCTGTTACTGACTTCTTTTTTTTTTTTTTTTTTCTGTTACTGACTTCTGAGTTAATACCAATATAGTCTGAGAGCTTACTTTGTATTCATCCTGTTATTTTAAACTTGTGTTAAGGGTTGTGTTGTGGCCTCGAAGGTGGTCCGTCATGATGTACCTGGGAAGAACATGTATTCTGCTGTTACTCCGGGACTTGTTCTTTCTTTTTTTTTTTTAATTTTTAAGCGTTTTTTTTTTTTTTTTAATGTGGACCATCTTTATTGAATATGTAACAACACTGCTTCTGTTTTATGTTCTGGTTTTTGACGTTGAGGCACATGGGGGTCTTAGCTCCCCAACTGGGAACGGAACCTGCACCCCTCCATTGGAAGGTGACGGTTTAACCCCTCGACCACCAGAGAAGTGCTGGGGGCTTTCTCTACATCTCACCTAGGTGAGGTCGGTTAACAATGCTCCTCCTGTGGTCAGGACCCTTGCTGACCTTCTGCTGACATGTCCCCTAGAGGACCGAGAGTGAGGTCATGCAGTTCCCGACTCTGCATTTGTCTGTTCCCTCCACAGTCGTCCTCCGCTGTGCCGTGTTTTAAATCTATGTTGTCAGGCGTGCCCTTGTTTATGTGTTTATGTGTATTGTCTCTTCTTGGAAAATTGACCTTTTTACCATCTTGTGATGGCTCTCTTTATTTCTTTTTTCATTTTAAAACATTTTTTGGCTGCCTCATGCGACACGTGGGATCCTAGTACCCTGACCAGGGATCAAACCCCGGGCCCCCTGTGTTGGGAGCGCAGAGTCTTAACTGCAGGACCACCAGAGACGCCCCTTTTTATCCTTGATACTGCCGGCTCTCACATTCTGTGACATTAATGTAGTTTACATTGGTATTCTTTGGCCAGTGTAACAATTGACCACTAACTTAGAGGCTGGAAGCAGCATGAGCGTGTTCCCTGAAGTTCTGAAGACCCGATGTCTGAAATCAATTTCTCGAGGCCTGGGTCGAAGTGTGGGCAGGGCCCCGATATCTCAGGAGGCAGCCAGGGGCGGGTGGGTAGCTCCTTGGCCTTTGCCAGGTTCTGGAGCTGTTCTGCTGCATCTCACAGCCCCATGCGAGATGGAGTCAGTCCCAGGACCCCACCTCTTCTCTGCAGGGGCTTTGAGGAAGAGCCCACCAGGGGCCAGGCCCTCTGTCCCTGGCCCGGGGCGCTGGCCTCAGGGCGGCTCCAACTCTTTCAGCAGGTCCTTGGACAGTGGTGAGGCTCGGTTCCCGCCTCTGTGCGGGTGCCTGTCTGCCTGCAGAGTCCTGTCTGGCTGCCTGCCCTGGGGCCTCGCCCGGTGATGCCCGGGGCAGTCCGCAGCACTCAGCTTGTCCCCCGCCCGCTGGCTTGTTTCTCTAAAGGGTGGGACTGAGGCTGTTTGTCACTTGAGCGACAGTTCCTCCATCCTCGGTGACTCTGGGGTGCTGCCCCGGTGCCCATGCTGGGCAGGTGGCAGTGGGCATCGGGCATTCGTTCGGTGCTCCCGCTTCACTGGGCCCTGAGAACGAAGTGTCTGCAATTCCTACAGTCGCCCTCCCTGGTTCCTGTCTGAGCCCCCGGCCCTGGCCCAGGCTGGCCGCCTTGCCGGGGGCTGACCGTGCTCTCTTTCTGCAGACATGGCTGTGCAGAACTTTGTGGGCGATGCGTTCCGTGGAGCCACCTGGGTGGCCCTGCACAACGGCGGTGGTGTTGGCTGGTAAGAAGGTTCCTGAGGGCCAGTGGTGCGGGTGGGGGCTCCCCGGGAGTCTCGGGGGGCCCTCCCACATCCCGCGCCTGTCTCTCCAAGCTCCCTCTGCTGAGGGCTCCTTGTGTGAACTGGACGTGGGGGCCCTGCCCAGCCTGCCCCGTGGTCTCCTGCCTCTTGCAGGACACCGTGAGTCGTCCTTTCCCGTGTGGTTCTGCTGCTTTCAGATGCTCTCCAGGGAACCCTTAGCGTCATCCTGGCCCCGTCCTGGGACTTCGCCAGGGCGGCTGGGCTGGGTGGCGGGGACCTGGATCTGGGCTCCCTGGCTCCTGGCCCTGCGCTGCCCAGCCAACCCTGTCTCGAGCCCAAGCCACGGGCCAGCTGGGGTTCTGGGAGGCTCCCTCCTGGGCCATAGACGAGTGCCCTTGCGAGGTTGTCCCTGATTCTGCACCCAGTTTCAGCCCACGGGCGTTTCCAGCACTGGGTGTCCTGCAGCTCAGCTCAGCTCAGCTCAGCTCAGGCCCCGCGCTTTCCGCCTGGAGATGACACCAGGGCCGGCCCCTCCACTCACCGCCCCACCTCCTGACCCCAGTCACGGGTCTGCAGCGTCACCTGTGCTCCCCTCGCCCCCAGCTGGAGATCACAGGTCCCTACGGCCCCCTGCTCAGTTCCCCTGCTTTGCTGGAGCAGCTCACGGAAGGCAGGGATTTCTGAAAAAAATGACAAAAGACATCAAAGGGTGTGAATCAGTAGCCAGAGGAGGAGGCACATGGGGTGAGCACGCAAAGGATCACCTGACCGCAGGGGCCGGGGCAGGCGCGGCCACACGTGCCCGTGTTCTGGTTCCCCAGCCGGCCACTCTCCAGGCCCCTCCTCTGGGGCTTCCCTGGAGGATTCCTTCCACGGGTGTGGCTGACTCCATCACTAGCCACAGGTGACTGGTTCCACCTCCAGCCCTTCCCCCTCTGCAGTGGTCAGGGCCTGGGCCCCAGGTTCCAATTGCGGGTCACAGGGTGGCTCCTCCGGCAGCCAGCCCTGCCCCCTTGGGTGAATTCCCAAAGTCACCTCATCAGCAGGACGAAAGACACCTTCATCCTGCTCATCACAGGAAATTACAAGGGTTTAAGGAGCTCTGTGCTGGGAACCGTGAACAAAGACCAAACGTTTATTTCTCATTATAAGTAACGATGTCCCATTTGCTGCTGAGAAAAATGAACAACTGGTGTCCATCCTAAAGGAGATCAGTCCTGAGTACTTACTGGAAGGACAGCTGCTGAAGCTGAAACTCCAGTACTTCGGCCACATGATGCAAAGAACTGACTTATCTGAAAAGACACTGATGCTGGGAGAGATTGCAGGCGGGAGGAAAAGGGGACGATAGAGGATGAGATGGCTGGACGGCATCACCAACTTGATGGACTCGCTGAATGGGTTCTGGAGATGACAGGATACCTCTGGCGGGGGCCGGAGCCAGTGATGGAGCCGGGTCTGGATTCAGATCTTTCGTCCCCAGATTCCTGAAATAGGAGCCAGGACGGCAGAAGGCAGGCGGGGCAGAACATGAGGGCCTCGGGCACTGCTCACCATGGGGGCCCCCACCAGGCTGCCCCCAAGGCTCTGACAGCGTGGCTCGTGAGGCGCTGGCACCGAGGCTGTTAGTCGTGGTGACCTAGGGGGCTCCTTTGGGAAACTGCCTAGGTTGACTGCAGAATCCGTGAGACACACGCGTGTGTAATTTAATCCACCAGATACTCCTGCAAACCTTCCTGGAAATGCAGTGGGAAAACACCTCCCCGCACCCCCCCATACAGCCTTCCTTCCAGTTTCAGCTGCGTCTATTGTTTCCAAGTCACGGTTTGCCCTGACGTTTCTGAGTTTGCTCCAAGTTTCCGCACTGCGTGTCAGCTCCCTGTTCCTGAGCCGATCCGTGTCAGCACTGGGTTCCCTACAGGCCCTGCACCCTGCCCCGTCTGTTCTGACTGTGTGCTGAGGTCTGGCCCATGCCGTGTGCACCATGGTCCTGGCCAGCGGCTGCCGTGTAGATGGGGACCGTGGGCTGCAGAGCGGGAGACTCAGTGGTCAGGCTCTGGTCTTGGCTGGTTGGCCAGCTCCATAGAGACAGTGGACCCCAGTCCCTCCGGGCAGGGTGTGCAGGTCCCTGTGAGCGGGACCAGCCCCCAGGCCTGTGTCTCTGAGGAACAGATGCACTGTCCAGGTTCGATCCCTGGGTCGGGAAGATCCCCTGGAGAAGGGCATGGCTACCCACTCCAGCATTCCTGCCTGGAGAATCCCATGAACAGAGGAGCCTGGCGGACTGCAGTCCACGGGGTCTGGGACTTCACTTTATCTGGATACTGACACAGTCTCCCCACCAGAGCACATCTTGAAGCCAACTGTGTGTGGGCATCCCTGAGGGGCCTGTTAATATGTGCATCCTGACGGCAGGTCAGGTCGGGGGTCTGCATCCCTGCCCAGCTATGGGTGATGGTGCCATGGGGCCCCTGGAGGGTAGCAGCCTGGATTCTGAGGTGACCTGTCCGCACAGCTGCATGCTTCTCAGGCTGCTAATGGTGAAGACCCATCACAGGAGCCGTGGCTCCTCCAGGGCCCACGCTCGTCTCCCAGGACACTTAACGTCAGCTCCTCTCATCAGCTCGATGGTCCCACCTCAGAGGCAGATGCACCCAGAGCTTGACCCTGCAGACGCTGATGGCTTGGCCACAGTTCCAATTCCCGAGTGAGGACTCCCATTTGCATGACCTCCTCAGCTCTGGCCGCCTTCACACATCAGACCCGGGGCCATGGGCTTAGTGGCTGAGAAGTTCCGACCCTGTTCCGCCCTGAGTTGCTTTCGGTCTCCAGGACCTTATGGCTGAGTTCTGTGGGCCTTCCTGCTCATCTCATGGTGTCGAGTGTCTCCTTAGTACAGCCAGCACTGACCTTACGTGTGACCTTCTCCCCGGGACCATTCTCTGGCCAGTGTCTGCATGACATGAGAAGGCTCCCCGTCTCTGGTCGTCCTCCTGGGCCTAGGGCTCCTCCGACCGGGTTTGCAGAGGCCACCTGGAGCTGAGCACCTTTGCCACCTGACTCTCTGTGCCTGGGAGTGACCCTGAAACCCTTTGGCTTCTTGCAGGGGCGAGGTGATCAACGGGGGCTTTGGCCTTGTGCTGGACGGGACTGAGGATGCTGAGCGGAAGGCCAGGAGGGTGCTCAGCTGGGACGTCGCCAACGGAGTGAGTGACTGCCAGCATCCCCCAAGGCTCTCCCCTGTGCAGACTGCAGACCCTCCTCCTTCCCGAAAGGTCTGCGACCGTCCTGCCGCTGCGGTGTCTCCCCCCAGCCACTGCCAATATGTCCTTCCACGGCAGACAGCCCGCGTTTCACCAGGGCTGTTTCCTGGCCAGCCTGTGTCCACGGGGCCACCGCCTCTGTGTGCATCTGAGAGCACAGCTGCATACGCTCGTGTGTGTCCTGACACTCGTGTGTGTGTGTCCTGACGTGTGTGTGTCCTGACACTCGTGTGTGTCCTGACACTCGTGTGTGTGTGTGTCCTGACGTGTGTGTGTGTCCTGATACTTGTGTGTGTGTCCTGATGTGTGTGTGTGTCCTGACGTGTGTGTGTGTCCTGACACTCGTATATGTGTGTCCTGACACATGTGTGTGTCCTGATGTGTGTCCTGACACTCGTGTGTGTGTGTCCTGATGTGTGTGTGTGTCCTGACACTCGTGTGTGTATCCTGACACGTGTGTGTGTCCTGACACTCGTGTGTGTGTCCTGACACGTGTGTGTGTCATGATGTGTGTGTGTCCTGACACTCATGTGTGTGTGTGTCCTGACACGTGTGTGTGTGTCCTGACTCGTGTCTGTGTGTCCTAACACTTGTGTGTGTGTCCTGACTCGTGTCTGTGTGTCCTGATGTGTGTGTGTGTGTGTGTGTGTGTGTGTGTGTGGTGCAGGGCCCCATCCCTGAGGGACCACACATCAGGACCTGAAAGGGGAAGCATGATAGATGGGGGTCTGGGTGATGGGGGCAGGTTTACAGGATGTGAATCAAATGGGGAGGGGGCTGGGGAGCCCAACTGCAAGGGGCCAAGGGTTAGACTCAGGCCTAGGAGAGCGGTGGGGCGACTCCCGGGAGCCCCCAGGACGGGGGCTGCGCTTCCTCCTGGAGGCCGGGAAGCCGGAGGGAACGGGTGGGGCGGGTGGGGTGCCAGGGCCATGTCGGGGGGGCCCCTGACAACACAGGCCAGATGGGAGGAAGGGAGCGGCTGGGGAGGGCCTGAGGCGGAGCCGGGGACACGCGGGCTGGGCGGGGCCTGGCACCGAGGACACGCCCCTCCCGCCCCCCAGGTGGCCCGCCGCTGCTGGTCCGGGAGCCCCACAGCCTACGAGGTCATCTGCCATACGATGCGGGAGGACAGTAGCATGGCGGTGACGCTGCCACACGCCGTGGCGGACGAGCCTGTGCTCCAGGCGCTGCGGCAGTGAGGGGACTGGGCGCCCCGCGGTGCCCCGCCCCCGGCCCCGCCCCACCTCACATTCCCCAGCCCGCTGCTCGCCGTGCTCCCAGGGCCGGAACTTTGCGCACGGTGTGCGTAGATGCGCGCGCACACACACAGGCATGCACACACAAGCATGTACGCGCACTTACAAGCATGCACACACGCAAGCATGCCCTCTTCCGTCTCACCACCCCGGAGGCAGTGTCACTGCATCCCATCTTACAGACCAGCCAGCGAGGCAGGGCCGTCTGCTCTCACCACGCGGCTCCCCTGGGGGCCTGGCGGGCAGTGAGGGTCTCCTTCAGTGTGGGGAGCTTAGGCCTGCCGTGGAGGGGACTCCAGGGGCTGGTGCCCAGAAGACTGGCTGAGTGGGGCTCCAGCTGACCCATGGAGCGGCCTGCAGTTCCTCCTCCCCCTGGGCGCAGGGTTCATTTGGCCAGATTCTCATCTAACATCCATCGGCCCCCAACTCCTGACTAACTGTCCACACCAGGGACCCACAACCTTGGTGCACAGACCAGCCTGCCTCTGACCATATTCCTTATTCTTTGTCCTCTGTCTTAGCTGAGCCCCTGCTGGGCCCATGACAGGCTTAAACTGAGAAAGACTTTGGGGATGGGTCTCCAAGGAGCCCCCCAAAACTTGACACCCCCCCACCCTTTGTGTCTAGTCTCAACCACACCATATGGCCTGTCTCCTCCCCACTGGCCATTCTGCCTTTGTCTGAGCTCACAAAACCCCAGTGTTGTCTGGGTAGCAATATACACAGAAGAAGTAGTTGATTTTCCAGCCTGCCTAGTAATCAAGAATAACCATTGACCTGGTTCCAGCCCAACAGACTGGAAGTCTGCTGGATGGGTCTGCTGGGAAAGCTGTAATAAAAATGAACTGATGTGGCTGTGTCACATTTTTGCTTTTGCCCCTTCTTTCTGCCAGAATCTCAGGTGTGATGCCTGGAAGCACAGCAGCCCTGCTGTGACCATGAGGGGATCACTGAACACAGGGAGACTTGTGGAAAGGCAGAGGTGCCTGGGCTTCTGGCAGCGCTGGATGCTACTGTGCCAGTCCTGGGTGCCTTCTCCTTTCCTTGGTCCTCACCTGCTCAAGCCATCCTTGCAGGTTTCTGTTGCACATGGCGAGTGTGGGGTCTGGATGTAGAGGAGGGCTCCACTCTCTCGCCATGGGCTTTCCAAAGGGGTCCCCTATCCTGGAGTCTGGGGCCAGAGTCCTGGGGTTGAAGATTTTTTTGCCCCCCCCCCAACTTTAAAGTTTTTTGACTTTGTCACCAATTTTTAGAAATTGGGAAATTTCACTTAAAAAAACAAACCCAGGTTTTGAGTTACTTGAAGTCAGGAGAGTAAGTGATACTTGTTGATACAAGTCTCCTTGAAGGTCACCCTGTTGTATGGATCTGCACAAACATTCCCTGTTTCTCGGGGGAAATGTGTGTGTTCAGTTTGGAGACCAGGACCCTGAGTCCTTCCGGGCCAGGGCTGACAGCCAGGGCTCGGCCAGCCTCCGGAGGCTTGTGGCCACATTCGAGGGCTCCAGACCCTCCCTGGGCTCCCACCGAGCCCACCAGTGAGCATGCCCCCTCCCCCTGTCTCTGCTGCCAGCAGGGAGAAGGGACGGCTGACACCACCACGGGGCCCAGGAGGATGGCGGAGCAGCCGACCACAGACTTGGTAGCTGTGGAGGTGCCAAAGAAAGTGTGCCACCCCCACCGGCCCTTCAGCACACCCCCAGCGTTCAGGGCGAAGGTCAGGACATGCCTCTGCGCTCCGGGGAGAACTGGCGCAGCAGGCCCTCGGTAGTCAGATACTTCAGAGAAGTTGTTTATGAACCTGGGTTCTGGCCTCTTACCACAGTTAGGAAAGCACTAAAAATCATTAGCTTAGATTCCACTCCCCACAACCTGCATCCACCTTCTGCCAGCCTTCTGTAAGAGAGCAGGGGAGCGCCGTTCACTCAGAAATGTGTTCATCGAAACATGAAGATAGGAACCAACTGGCCCTGGTGGGAGTGGGCCCGGCTGCCTTGAGAACTGCAGAAGCCTCAGGGCCCTCCCTGGCGGCCTCTGCTCCCTGGCGGCCTCTGCTCCCTGGCATCTAGGACTGCCCCGGGAAAGACTTTCCCTGCTGGCCAGCCCAGGCCAGGGCAGGAGGGCTCTGCGCTGTTGCCCTGGGCTTTCCAGAGGGGACCCCTATCCTGGTTCTGGGGCCAGACTTGACTTGGGGTTGCCAAGTTTCATTTGCCCCCCACACCTTTAAAATTTGACTTTGTCACCAATTTTTAATAATTGGGAAATTCCACTTAAAAATCCAGATTTGAGTTACTTCAAGTCGAGTTTAGGTGACAGCGTGCGCTCGCCGCCCCTGCTCAGTCATCACCTGGAGGGCTCTGGGGCCTGGGCTTGTTTTATCCAACTTGCCAGTCACCACCAGCCTCTGGGACTTCCCAGGGCACACGAGTGGTAAAGAAGCTGCCTGCCAGTGCAGGAGACAGATGAGACATGGGTCTGATCCCTGGGTCAGGAAGATCCCCTGGAAGAAGAAATGGCAACCCACTCCAGTATTCTTGCCTGGAGAATTCCATGGACAGAGGAGCCTGGTACGCTATAGTCCATGGGGCCGCAGATAGTCGGACACGACTTAGTGATTTAGCTCACACACACGCCATCAGTCTCTACGGCGCGGCAGGCCATAGTGTGTTTGCTGTTTATTTCTGGACAGGAGCTGCCTATTTCTTACTGGGGGGCAGGCTGCCTCATGACCGGAGGGGTGAACTTTTAGTTTTCTACCCCGACCTCCATGGAGGGGAGAGGGGCTGCCAGCATTTCACTTGGCACAATATCCTCAGTGTTCATCCATGTTGTCCCATGTGTCAACATTTCCCTCTTTTTTAATATTGAACAATCTGTTGAATCCATAATCAAATTTTCTTGAGTTGGCCAAAAAGTCCACCTATTCTGGTCATTTCATATGAATGGAATCACACAGTACGTGGTTTTGGGGGTCTGGCTGCTTTCTCTTGGTGTGTTTTCAGCATTCATCTGTGTTGTAGCGTGTATCAGTACCTCACCCCTTTTTACGGCTAACTAATATTCCTTTGTACGGATAGGCCATATCTTGTTTACCCCTTTGTCTGTTCATGAACACTTACCTGTTTCCATTTTTTAATTGTAGCAGTATGCTACTGTGAACGTTCACATATAAGTTTTTCTGTGGATGGATTTTCACTTGTCTTGGATGTATGCCTGGGAGTGGAATTGCAGGGTTATAAGGAAATTCTTCCCAGGTGGTGCTAGTGGTAGAGAACCCGCCTGCCAAAGCAGGAGATGTAAGAGACACGGGATCAAGTCCAGGGTCAGGAAGATCCCCTGGAGGAGAGCATGGCAACCACTCTAGTAATTCTTGACTGGAGAATTTCATGGGCAGAGGAGCCTGGTGGGCTGCGCTCCACAGGGTTGCAAAGAGTCGGACACTACTGAAGTGAGTTAGCACACAAGGAAATTCTGTCTTTAACTTTTTGAGGAACTGCCAACCTTTTTTACACAGCAACGTTCTTACCAGAAATATATGAGGGTTCCAATTTTTCCACACCCTCACCAACACATGTTCTCTGTTTAAAAAATTCTAACTATCCTAGTAGGTGCGAAGTGGTATCTCATTGTGGTTCTGAGCTGCATTTCCCTGATGACTAATGAAATTGAGCTTCTTTTCATGGGTGTATTGGCTAGTTCTTATTTGGAAAAATGTTTATTAAGATCCTGTGTGTATTTTTAAATTGGGTTGTCTTTGTGATTGACTTACAAATTTTTAAAAATATGTTCTGGATAGTAGATCCCCACCAGATACACAATTTGCAAATTTCCTCCCATATTATGGGTTATCTTTTCACTTTTTTGTTCCTGTTCTTTGACTCAAATTTTTAAACTTTTACGAAGCCCAGTTTGCGTCTTCGGGCTTTTGGTTTCACATCTGAGAAGCCATTCCCTCATCCAAGGTCACAGAGATCTACAGTTATGCTTTCTTCTAGCCATTTTATAGTTACAGCTCTTAGGTTAGACCTGGGATCCACTTTGAGTTCCTTTTTGTGTCTGGTACCAGGCAGAGGTCCAAACCCTCTCTGCTGTGTGTGACTATTCAGTGATTCCAGAATTATTTATTGAAAAGACTGTTGCCTTTATTGAATGGTCTTGGAAAAATTTATTTTTGGCACAAACATATATATATGTAGGTCCAGTTCAGTTCAGTCACTCAGTCGTGTCCAACTCTTTGCGACCCCATGGACTGCAGCACGCCAGGCTTCCCTGTCCTTCACCAATTCCCAGAGCTTACTCAAACTCATGTCCATCGAGTCAGTGATGCCATCCAACCATCTCATCCTCTGTTGTCCCCTTCTCCTCCCACCTTAAATCTTTCCCAGCATCAGGGTCTTTTCAGATGAGTCAGTTCTTCGCATCAGGTGGCCAAAGGATTGGAGTTTCAGCTTCAGCATCAGTCCTTCCAATGAATATTCAGGACTGATTTCCCTTAGGATGGACTGGTTGGATCTCCTTGCAGTCCAAGGGACTCTCAAGAGTCTTCTCCAACACCACAGTTCAAAAGTATATGTACATGTGTTTCCTATTCTTTCCAATATTGTTGATGTACTTTTTTCGGGGGGGGGTGTGTGTGCTGCACCTTGGGGTTTGGGGGGATCTAAGTTCCCTGACCAGCTGTGGGAATGGAGTCCTATTCGCGGGAACTCCCGAAGTCCCTTATTCTTAAGGTGCCTTTAATAATAAAGCGGTCGCCAACGTGTGTCTCCAGTCGGGGCTCAGCTGTGGAGGGCTTCCCAGGGTCTCCGTCCTCACGGGCCGCACAGGAAAAGGGACGAAGAACACCAGGGCGCCGTGGACACAGACCCTGCGTGGATCCCGCAGGAACGGGGGGCGGTGGAGCGGCGGCGGGACGTCCGGCGAGGGGAGAGAGAGCCGGCGGGGCAGCTCGGGTAGGGGGCGCGGCGGCCGCGGGGGTCACCGCCCTAGCCGCGCGGGTAGGAAGACACGCCAGGCGGCAGGACCGCAGCGAGGGGCCGCCGGACGGCTCCGCCCCTCCAAGCAGGCTCCGCCCCATGTGATGTCACGCGCCCGGCGGGCCCTGGGCGACACCCGCGCATGCGCGCCTGGGGGGCTCCGCCGCGCGCTTGGGCGCTGACCAGCCGGCATCGCGCACGGCGTCGCGCACGGCGTCGCGCTCGGCGGCCAGTCTGCGTCGCGCTCGGCGGGCTTGCGTGCGGGGCGGCGCTTCCGGCAAGGCGGTGGCTGGACGCGCCGCGGCCCAAAATGGACGCGCCCGCGGTGCTTGCTGCCGCGGCCCCGGACGCGCTCGGGCCCGAACTCGGCGGTGGCCCCGGCCGGCCCCGCAGAGCCCCGGGCCCCGCGCGCCGCCGCCTGCTGCTGCTGAGGGAACCCGAGGGCGGCGCGCGGGACCCGCGCTGCGCGGAGGCCGGGGCGCCGGCAGTCGCCGGCGGCGACTCTCTCGTGGTGCTGCTGGACGCGGCGCGCGGCGCTGCCGCGGCCCCGGGGCGGCAGGAGCCGGAGCCCGAGCCCCGAGCCGCCTCGAACCCGGCCGGCCGCCCCGCGCAGGCCCCCGGCACCGCGCCCCTCGGGGGCCCCGGGGCCGCCGGCCCCCAGGACCTGCTGGTGCGCCTGGAGCGCGGCGTCCTCGCGCTGGCCGCGCCGTCTCGGGGCCCGCCGCCCGGCCAAGAGGCCGGCAGCCCGGCCGAGGCCCGCCGCGCGCCCGCAGGCCCCGGCTACCGATGCCCCGAGCCGCAGTGCGCGCTCGCCTTCGCCAAGAAGCACCAGCTCCAGGTGCACCTGCTCACGCACGGCAGCGGCCAGGGCCGGCGGCCCTTCAAGTGCCCGCTGGACGGCTGCGGCTGGGCCTTCACCACGTCCTACAAGCTCAAGCGGCACCTGCAGTCGCACGACAAGCTGCGGCCGTTCGGTTGCCCGGTGGGCGGCTGCGGCAAGAAGTTCACCACCGTGTACAACCTCAAGGCGCACATGAGGGCGCACGAGCAGGAGAGCCTGTTTAAGTGCGAGGTGTGTGCCGAGCGCTTCCCCACGCACGCCAAGCTCAGCTCGCACCAGCGCAGCCACTTTGAGCCCGAGAGGCCCTACAAGTGCGACTTTCCCGGTGAGCGGCGCGGGCGGGGCGCGGTGTCTCCTCTCCCCCCGCCCCGGGGGCGCGGCGGCTCCCGGAGCCCACTTGGCCGCGAAGTAGCTCGGGGAATCTCGGAGCCCTGCCCCGGGTGCGTCCGATGAGCGAGACCGCAAGGCGTCTTCCCACCGACGGAGCCGGAGGCAGGTCTGGTTACTGGGAAACGCTCAGTTCGGCTTGCGGGCGCGCGCCCCTAGCTGCAGGAACTCTGGGTCGCCCGCGCAGCCCGCGCGAGACATTAGGGCGCCCCAGGGGATCATCGCCCGCTGCGGCGCCTCCGCCTTTTATGCCGTTAAAACCTCTGTTTAGTTTGGACTTCATGGTTGTGTGAAGTTCTGAAACTCGTCTTCATCTTCAGATGGAGACTCCTGGCGAGGTGGGTCCGGTGGGTGAGTGCCCGTGGACTTTCCACCCGGATAGGCGGCTCCAGCTGCGGAGGGCGTGTGCCTGCGAAGGAGGGGCTGGGGGCCCGGGGCCGGGCTGCGGAGCCAAGGCAGGGAATGCGGGGAGCGGGGAGGCTCCTGGAGGGCCTTCCTTAAAAGAGAAGCTGGAGTGTGCGCCCGGCGATCGGTTGATGAGCTGTGGACCGGGAATGCGCTCCGCATAGTGTCCAGGTTATGGAAGTGTTCAGGAATGAGGGATTTTGAAAGGGCGGAAGAAAAGTCAGATGTTAGGGAGTTCTCTCTGATCTTCCCGAGCACCCTGGCTGATCCTGTGCACCCCGTCTCCGTGGAAAGCATGGCTGGAGGGCACTCTCTCTCTGTCCTACACTCTAGTGAAAAGCTCAGAGGGCGTCCATCCGAGCACAGTGCTAGCAGGATCAGGGATCCACCTGCTTTGGGCACGGGGTCACCCTGGGTTTTGAAGTGAAGTATCTGTGAGGTGTCTGTCCCGGGTGGGTGGGCAGAAGGAGGAGAGGGACCAGTGGGATGTTCCAGACCGCAGGGGCCTGAGGGCTGACCCAAGTGGAGGCCATGGGTCGCTGGGGCGGCTCCAGCTGGGGAGGATTGAGGCGCTGGGCCCTGTGTCTTCTCTGTCGGTCGGGGGAGGGTGCGTCTTGCTGAGGCAGACGCTGACTTTGCTTGTTCAGATGTGTCTACCTGACCGAGGGGGCAACGACACTGCAGCCTAAAGTGAGGATTGGCCGGGGCGCTGGGGAGAGACAGATGTGTACGGGAGGAGGGTTGGGGGGCATTTGGGGAGATGAGCGTTTCCCCACTGAGTGTCGCTGCAGAGAGGAGGGGCGCCGGGCTCTGCGCCCTGTGGAGGCCCCGGGAGGGCTTGGGAGGGGCCGCAGCATCCACTGCTCATGGGCATCTTGCAGCCTTGTGTGTCGTGCCTGGTGTGAGCACTGACCTTTTCTGTCGAAGGAGAGCTGGTTGTTTAGTAGCTAAGTTGCGTCCAGCTCTGCTTCTCCATCGACAGCCTGCTTCTTCTGCCAGGCTCCTCTGTCCATGGGATTTCCCAGGCAGGAATACTGGAGTGGGTTGCCGTTTCCTTCTCCAGGGGATCTTCCTGATCCAGGGCTCAAACCCAGGTCTCCTGCATTGCCGGCGGATTCTTTACCAGGGAGCCACCAGGGAAGGAGCTGATGGCTTCTAGCTCTCCTCAGTGGAGAGCTTAGTCATGTTTGAAGTCCCATGGGTCAGCCCGGGTTGAAGATGCAGGTGGGAAAAGGCCATCTAAGCGCAGATGAGCCCGGTGACTTGTGACAGAGCAGGAAACCCCGAGGAGTCGGGCCAGAGCAAGGAGGAGCTGGTGGCAGGGGCTGGTCTGCCTCCGGGAGGACGTGCACGGGGATGGTGTGTGCCTGACTCCACAGGTGGGGGGACCTCGTGTTACTGCAGTAGCTGGCAGCCCTTTCAGGCTTGGCCCGACCAGACAGAATCTGGTTCCTTTGTACCTGGTTCCTCTTGTTGGCTTTACTGGTCGTTGAGTTCCCAGTGCACCTGGAGGGTCTGTTGTGCTGACCTGGGAGCTGATGGCTGTACCGGAGGACGATCGGGTGGCTGCGTGGGGTGGGTGGCCTGTGAACTGCCCCGAGCCGCCCCGACGTCAGCCTCCAGGGAGGCCCCCGCCCGAGTCGTCGTCCTCGCCACCTGCCCCGGTGCCAGCGGCGCCCGGGCGGCGATTGGATCGGCTCTGTAATGTGCCTTCTGCCCCACCAGTGAGCAGGCTCTGTGTCTCTCTGTTCAGGCTGTGAGAAGACATTTATCACCGTGAGTGCTCTGTTTTCCCACAACCGGGCCCACTTCCGGGAACAAGAACTCTTTTCCTGCTCCTTTCCTGGATGCAGCAAACAGTATGACAAAGCCTGTCGCCTGAAAATCCACCTGAGAAGCCATACAGGTAACGAGCCAGGGATGTCCGGCCCCTGTCCACCATCTACACAGTTCCCGGTTGTAATCACGAGGCATGGTTTTTCTTTCCTAAGGTGAAAGACCCTTTATCTGTGACTCTGACAGTTGTGGCTGGACCTTCACCAGCATGTCTAAGCTCTTGAGGCATAAGAGGTAACCTTTACATTTGGGTTGAATTCTTCGTTTTGAAAACGAGTGAGTTATTGGTTAGTAGCAGAAGCCTGTGGATGGGATACCCTGTGGATTTCTTTAAGTTATAAAAAACACGTGTGGGTAACTTGGAAAATCAGAACGTTTATAAGAAGAAAACCACACAGAAGCCGATCACTTAGTTTTCCCTGTGTTTACTTGTTTTTAAATTTAGTTAGAATGCTTAACACGCAGCTCGATCTTTAGAAAAGTCAAGGTTACAAACCAAGCCTTCCTCGTGCCGTTCACTTCTGTGGTTGTGGTGACCCCTTGAGGGACTGGGCCTTGTGCAGGTGACCCTTGGCCTCTGTCCTGCATTTGGCCTCTCAGCAGCTGTGACTCTGAAGCACGTGTCCTCCTGTTTTGCCTGGGGACCCAGAGAGCTAGGAGGTGTTCTGCCCTTGCCCAGCCGGGGCTGAGGGCGTCTGCGCAGAGAAAGACCGTGTGCATGTCAGGCGAGGCCCCCTGCTGCAGGAACAGCCTGTGTGGTGGCTGGTGGCTGAACGGGGGAGGTGGCTGCTCCCCGCTGCATGGAAGCTCCAAGTCTGACTGTGGGCGGCTCCATCAGGAAGGAGGACTTCTGCCCGTGAGGGCTGGAGACCAAATCCAGGCTTTTCTGAGACGTGTTGTTTCCCCTGTGATGGAGAGCTCGTGGGTGGGTGCGTCTTGCAGAGCGGTGGTGGCGTGCCTGGTCACCTCACGCCGTCTGTCCCGCAGGAAGCACGATGATGACCGCCGGTTCCCCTGCCCTGTCGAGGGCTGCGGCAAGTCGTTCACCCGGGCTGAGCACCTGAAGGGCCACAGCGTCACCCACCTGGGCACCAAGCCCTTCGCCTGTCCCGTGGAAGGTGGGTGTGAGCAGCCCCACGGCCGCCTGGCGCCGCGGGTGGGCGCGTCTGAGGTGCCACGTGGGCCAGGGGTGGGGTGGCTTGGCAGGTCTTAGCCGGGGGTGTGCGTCTTGGGAGCAGAGTGCTAGCAAAGCAGGTCCAGAGTCCGACTGCTGGACCCGGGGCCTGGGGACATGGCTCTGCCGAGTCCCTGCTGGTTTGATGGTTTTAAGGATTTGGCGTAATACTGTGGGGAAAGCTCCATTCAAAGGAGACACTACAGACCCACTTGAGGCTGAGCGTTTCCTGGAATGTGGCGAAGGTACCCCAGTGGTCTAATCAGACACAGACCTGTGTCTCCGCAGGGCTCCAGTTGGGGGGCGGGCCACAGGTGCGCAGCTAACGTGTGGGGTGCTGGGGGCGTGGGCTGGGAGCGTGGCTCCCAGGAGCCGGGGAGGGGTTGGAGACAGAAGTGTGGCTGGCAGGCTGAAGACGGCCTGGGCCTGGCGGGGCTTCTCCCAGCGCAAGTGTGTGCGGCACCGTGGCCCCCTGGGAGGGTGGGCGGGATCTGGCATCTGCAGGGAAGTTTGTCACGGAAGGTTGTTGCTGCCTTTCCCTTGGGTGGGGTGACTGGGTAGAAGCCTGAGGACTGTGTGGGAACGTCCTTGTGAAGAGATGACGCGAGACACTGAGGAGGAGGTGCTCACTGACACACGTGGACGTGCGCGCGTGCTGCTGGGCACCAAGGAAATCCGGGTTAAAGTGAGATCCTTTGGGCTGGCCCAAAGGTTCCTTTAGCTTGTAAGTAAAAATAAAAGACACTTTTCTCACATTCACGAAGAACTCTGTTGAACTTCTTACTCACTATTTTGTTCAACTACCTTCTGCCATTTTTCAGCTGGCATCCTAATTCCATCTTTCCCAAACTTTTTTTCCCCCCACCGCATAGCATTATTTATTTCAAGGTCTTGTAGCCCAGTAAGAACACGGTTGCTGGCATTTACAGCGTTTGGGGAAGCCCTTGTATTCCCCTCCAGCCGTATTCTCTGGTTCATTTGCAGCAAGAACATCAAAACAAATGCAGCTATGACAGTTCTTTCGGTTTTGTTTAGAAACTGGAGGAACCCACTTTTCACATTCTATAGTAGCCTCATAGAAAAACCAGTCAAATAGAAGACATTCTCATCGAGTCTTCATTCAGGTTCTGAATGCACTCACATCTTCCACTGGATCCAAGGATTCCAAGGTCCCTGGAAAATCGCTTGTGTCAGCAACTCTTGTGAATGAGAATTACATTCTCGCGGGGCAGTCCCGTCAGCGGGCCAGCATTACCTTGTGCCCCCTGTTCTTTTTCTTTAACTTTTCATTTTATCTTGGAGTCCCCCTCATTAGTCCTTGGCCGTGTTGTGAGAGTTTCAGGTAGACGACGAAGGGACCGGCCGAGCGCACACACACCCCTTCCCCCCAGCACGCCCCCAGCACCCCCCAGGCGGCCCCGTGACCCTGAGTGGGGCCCCGTGTGCGGGGCAGTGGGGCCTTGTTGCTCACGTGTGTGAAACGCGCAGCGTGTGCACGGGGCGCTCCACCCCCTCCCGCCGTCCTCCCCGGCACCCATGAGCTCGTCCTCCCAGCCTGTGAGTCTGTTTCTGTTCTGTGAGTGGGTGAGTTTGTACCATTTCTTTTTCAGACCCCATATATGAGGGGTGTCGTGTGATATTTCTCCTTCTCTCCTTCACTCGGCAGGAGAATCTCTAGGTCCTCCACGCTGCTGCACGTGGC